>CM016564.1:27918415-28518415 GCA_003412495.2 Echium plantagineum
TTCGACATATAGATTTGTTCATGCCATTACACAATTCTAAAACATATAAGCCATGACAAATGCCACTCAATCGATCATTGCAAAAACATCTAGAAGGTTTAAGATAATTCCTTACACAAGGTCCTATACGCATAAGATGAAATAAATGAAACGGTCTTGTGTCTTGACTTGAAGTTTGTGTCTCGCGCACTGTACAAGTCACTTGAACTACTAGCGCTTAATTAATTTGTTATTATCAAAACAAAGGAGTATCGACTTTAGGTCAACACTAGCTAGAAAACACAATCGAGGAATTGAAAGAGTATATAAGCATACACATTGTGCGTCCTTAGAGTATGTAGGCATACATGTGGCACGTTCAATATAGTATCGAGCACACACAACTTTGCTAGTTAACTTATCTAACAAATGCACCACCTGTTGGAGCATATTTTACTAAGTTGATGGCTCTCATGATTAATAAACATAAATAAAATAAATACTTTAAGAAAACAATTTGTGCTTTCATAATAAATTAAATTAATATTAGTAACTATGATACTAACATTATTGTGATAAAAATTCTTAGTAGGTTAACATTATAAAAACTAAATAACTACTAACCAAATATTCTTTAAAACAATACAATTTCTTAAGGGTAAATATTTGTAATAATCACTTATGTTTACAAAATATTTTTCGTCCATCACTTATATTTTAAAATGTATTTATCAATCATTTATATTTTATACGTGAGTGAGAGTAGTAAATAGTTTCCCTACGCATGAGTTTAAAGTTAAATTATGGGAATCATAATCACCCACGTAATTGAATATTATTACAAATTAAGCAGTAGTTGCCATGAAACTTTCTTCAAGATTCTAATCATTTATATTTTATACGTGTTTGTCCACTGTTTGATGTATTTACAGGCAAATGGAAAAGACAAACATTATGGATTTATGGTATGTTGCCCACTAGTCCTATTCCTCACCACTACTCTGCACATAAAGGTGAGTGAAATGTGGGTATCTTTTGTTAAGGAAAAAAGACACTTTAACCCCTCCCTCCTCTTGATAAAAGAATTAATGAAAATGAAGGTAATCGAAGTGAATAATTTAGATATAGGTATTCGTTCCTGCGTTTTCTCTTTCTTTTTTTTGCTTCCGTGAGGTGATCAAACTCGTTAGCGGTTTACGGATTAATTTACTAGTGTTGGTAAAGTTAATTGAGAGATCATTTTATATTGGAAAACAATTTCTTCTGACCAGTTTCGAGAAATACACATATACTTTTTATTGTTTCTTTAAGATTGTGAAGATAGGGTTAGAGTATACATATAATAACTACACTATGAAATGGAGATGGAATTATAAAATGGTGAGAAGTTAGAAAATGATACACACAAGTATGGAAATTTCTTATATTCCGGAGTCTATTTTTCCGGAACGGTTCCGGACTATAAAATTTAACCGTTAGATCAGAATCTAATGGCTCAGATTGAAATTAAAGCTAACCAACATTTAACTATAATTAAATAAGATTACTATACCATTTTTATCTCTTCCTGACATATGATGATAATACTCGTTTCCATCCCCATTCCCTCCCTTCTCGGTATAATTCACAGTCTAATATTTCTGACAAAAATTCAACTGCTTCATGTTTATATATTCCACACACGACTATAAAGACAATCTTTCTGCATGTATTAATGGTCTTAGATGCATCAAGTTACTGCGGCCTGTTGAAAATTTTGCTATATAGTCGAGATGCTTCGTGACCTCTGTTTAATAAATACAAGTCGAAGACTTTGTGTAAAATGTAAATCCTTGGCCTCCAACAAACGCTTGTTCTATGTAGATGGACACTGTCAAGTTGTTTCTCAAATAAGCTTCTTTGAGCGGAAATATGGCTGTTCTTGTTTTTGTGTGTTAAAATTATTTTTCAACCCATTATGCAATTTAATGGTAGTAGTGGTGAACTCTGCGGGACAAATGAGAGATGGGAGGGAAGTGGAAGGGAAGATGGAAAGTTTTAGATTTAACCATAGTTAACTGTTAGTTAATTTCAATTTTAATCTCAACCGTCGAATGTTAATCTAACGGTTCAATTTTATTGTCCGGAACCGTTCCGGAAAAACAGGCTCCGGTCTAAAAGAAACTATAAAGGCAAATTAATTATTTGGATACACAATCTTCCCTTGGAAGCATGTTACAACTCTTGAACATATCTTCAATACTACAATAATCAATAATTAAATAGAACTTTTCCTTGCCACTTAAATAAATAATAAAAGAATCATGTCCTAAAGTAGCATCACATAAATTAATATGGGGACCAATTGCCAATTCATTATTGGAGGCTTGGAGGCTGGAGCCATGTAGGCTCTTCACTCTTCCTAATTGCAAATACCCAAAATACCCATCAAGATATATCACATCAACTTCACAATCAATCAATTTCCACTATGTTTGTTCAAATAATGATCAATTTTTGAACATTATTGTCAAAGTTGAATCCTCCATTTGTTGTGCTTATCCAAGTAAGTCCACTTTGGAGAAGACACTTCATTTCAATCCTCCTCTATCTTGACTATTTTACCCCTCTTCTTTCCATGAATTTACCCAAATGGCCATGTCCCAATTTAATTGTCAACTATCTTGCCAAGTGGCGTGGTACTCTTGGGGTTGGTGTAATAATATCTCGACCAGATTTGATCATACTGATTCGTTCTGGTATTGTTTTATCAAATAACCTACTGTCAGGATTCTCTGCATAACACACGTAGTAACAACATACACTCGCATGGGGCAGAGCCATTGCAATCCTCGTCTGTGACAAAATCAAAAGATGACGTTATTCGTCGAGTGTATACTGAGTAAAAACTGACATAATAACCAGCAAACAAAATCAATCTAGGCAAGCCTCGTATAATAAAATTGATCAAAAAATATCGGTAGGGGAAACGAACAAGTGATCTTGCTGTCGCAAGCTCGCCTATTCATCAACTTTATCATGCAAGTACTTTAATTATAGTTTAACCACATGTATTTTCTAAGATGCACGATTCACGTGTGTATATTATGAAAATCCAATTTTGTAACACAAGGAGTAAGTTGCATTTTGTGGGCAACCAATACACACAAAATAGTGTTTCGAGGAGTTAAATGACTATTTTGCCCATGTACAAAACTTCATGAAAAACTACATTTACAAATAGGGGCAAAATAGTCGTTTCACTCCTTAAAAAACACTATTTGGATATTGTGTTGGTGTGTATAACAGATCAGCATTTTGTGCAATAATGTAAGAATAATTGAAGAGATGATTGTTGATAATTTGAGCATTGTACCAACCATGAGATAGCCGATGAAGGCGGAGAGGACCGCGATGATGGCAGTGTAGTCGCGGTGCACAGCCTTTGTCCACGATGATGCAGCGATGGCACAAATGGTGCCGCTGCAAATCCCGGCGAGGAAGCAAATGGCACTAGTCATATCAGAATCAACAATTGGCTCCATTTCTCTCTTTTCAAACAGCTCCCAAGTATCTTGTGAGGCCTTCACAAAGCCTTTCCCATATGCAGCAATCTGTGTGGTTTATTGGCATTGGAATATTTTAAGACTAGTACTAAACAAGTGTCCAAAGTCAAGCAATGAAACTAATATAGTAACAATAATTTCATGAAATCATTAAATGTTTAAAGTCAATGAAATAAACAATAATTGAGAATATATTATGCAAGAAAATGAAATAATTCATACTTTAAAGAATAATCAATAATTTGTGAATAAAGTAAGAATATTAGTTGTCACTTGGAAACCTTGAATCAGTATGCAAAGGAGATATGTGGAATGTTGAAGATTCTAACTATAAGGATTGATGTGAAAGAAAATATAAATTACCTGCACATAAGCCCAACCGTTACCGCGCTTGAAGATGGAATTCAAGACCTTAAGCGAGCAACGGGCGCAACAAAACATGAATTCGTCTTCTCCCTCGAGCAAATTCAGTCCCCGAGCCACAACTCGGAGAGCTTCAATAGTAGGCACAAACAATGAGCCTAGGCAAGCACTTCCAAGGTTCTTGGACGAGGCTCGTTGTAAGCAAAAGTGAGTACTAGACTGCATTCCCCTGAGATAATACAGAGCTATCACTCGACTCGTTGTAATATTAACCACATTCCTCATCACTTCAGTAGTCCAAGCCAAGCTCAAAACCAATACAATTATCACCAAAGGTTGAAAGTAGAAATTGAACGATCCGACTACAGCCAAAATCCAAAGTGACATCCATATAAAAGCAGCACCAAGCATATAGTATGTAGGATGGTTAATATCGTGAAACTTCGATACTGGATCAAGTGCCTTGATGAAGATCTTAGTGCAAAATCTTGTTCTGTTTGTAACCCAACAAGCATATAATCCATTACCAATAGAATATAATAGAAAGAGAACTCCAACGCCTTCAGTCGCAGGCAATTGGAAGCAAATTAGCAGAATCCCAGCGGATAACGTTAAGAGAAACGAGCTCCAAAGTATGAAATGAACCATAAATTTGGGCCATAATCTTACTGCCTTTTGCCATATGAATGCTAATATTATGCCAAGAATCGCTGAAGCCTCGACTTGAGGGAGTAAATAATGCAATACCCTTATCTCCTCCTTTTTCGAATCACTCCCCTCTTCGATTAGACCTTGAACACCTTTGAAGATAAGAAAACAAACTAGCCCAAACACCGAAACAAAATGCACAATAAACACAAATAGAGATATCTTATTTGTGTATGATCTTGAATTCAGTGATACTACCGTTGTCTGCACAATTACAGAATTATATAAAATCAGTACTTTTAAAAAAAATCACTGAAATGGAAAACATATATACTCCATCCCACGATGATTTTGCAGTTCGATTTTTCAATGGTCAAAATTAATGATCTTTAACGGACATATGTGTAACTTCTATTTTAATCAAAATCTTTATGTCAACATAAAAATTTTAAACAGAACAATCTTCATTGGGACGGAGGATATTACTTGTGGGATGGGGGTGGCAAGGGGCTGAGGAGGTGGAGCACCGGAGTCTTGGGGAGGCGGAATGGGGGTGTGGAAGACCCGGGGCTGAGAAGGGGGAGGGGGGGCACGGTGGTGGTTGGGTGGGACGGGAGAGGCAACTCTGGTGGCGCCTTCAACAACAAGCCTTAGAGGATTGGTGGCACTCAACCTCTGCATCTTCGACATATGAAATCCTCTAGGCAGATGATGATGCTCATCACCTTTCTCCAAATCTTTCTCTTCATTGTTTTCTTTCTCATATATTGTTTTCTCTTCTCTCTTTTCCCCATTTTCATTACCTACCACCTTCAAGAAAGTACCCAAAAAACATCATCAGACATCAAGATGTTAGAAAAAACTTCAAGAATCAACTACAAAAAAACAAAAAAACAGAGGAATGAATGGCAAGTTGAGCTAATATTAGTGAAAAAGTTGCATGTGATTCATGAATTGGATGAAATGTATGTGAAGATGGTAGTTGTAGCTTACATGCTCGGTGGCACCCATGGCGGCTGGCGGCGGCGGCGGCGGGAGGAGGTGGTGATGGTAGTCAAGGTGGAATGAAAAATGTGAAGGACGTTAGATTTTGTTGAGGTGTAACTTGTTGTAATGGATGATGCGATTGGCTTATTACATGACGGGCTACACTATGTGCACACCCAAACAGTGTTATTTTCGGGAGCGAAATTACCATTTTGCCCCTCTGTCAAGTTTCCTCCATCACTACATTTGCAAATAGGAGGGGGGCATAATTGTAATTTCACTCCCGACAAGCACTATTTGGGTGTGCATATAACAGATCAGTTACATGACTTTAGACATAGTTTTTCAACTATTTTATTACCTTATGGCCTATGGGAGTGGGACTCATTTACTTTTTGAATTGGAATTTTATATAGTAGCTTTCTAATTTTTCTTCTAAAATTCCTTCTAAAATTCAATTTTAATCATGACTTTTTTATTTTCAGGAAAATTGTTTTTTCACAAATTTGTTTATTATTCACTTAAAATTAGAAAATATATACATAAAATATGTTATAAAAACAAAAACAAGTGTTATTAAGTCAACAATTAGTTAACAATTAAGTTATAAAATTTGAAAGATGGAGTAATTAATATTTGAAAAATTAATTGGTAATATTGAGTATTGATTAATTAATTAATTACAATTAATATTACAAAATAAGAAGGGTACAAATTTAAGGGTGAGTGAATAATTCATAAAGGGTCAACCTATTTCTAAAGTTAAAAAAAGTAACAATTTTATTCATTTGAACCCATGTTATACCTTTTAGGAGATCTAATGTAAATTATTTAATATTTTGCAATTTATATTGTAAAATTTACATCACTTATTTCACTATTTGTTACACTAATTTTTAAAATTTTAATAATATATATTAAAATTATAATATAGTGTAAGGTTTGATGTCAAAAAAATATAACATGTTTATCATTTTATTCTTTTTTAACCGTGTTAAATATAATTACATTACCAAAGTGGCATAATGTTTTCAATTAACTTCATAGGATAAAGGTTGATACTAATTTTTTTTCTTAATTTATAGATAAATTTGTATAATTTCTTAACCAACGATACAAAAATACGGAGACAACTAAAAAGAAAGGTTAGCGATAATGGCAGAGTAATTTTCACATCGTCAGAGCAAAATTATGTACAATTACTTTTATATCCTTTTAATCAAACTTTACATTCATCATAATCTCAATTGTCAATTATAAAATTTATTTATGCTTTCATTATTCATATAGAAATATAAGTATTTTACCGTTAACAATCAATATTATATTATAAGTCATAGAAACAAAGGGCATAAAAGGAATTGAACATAGTTTTGCTCTGACGATATGAAAATCGCTCTGCCATTATCATTTGCCGAAAGGGAGGAAGTAGGTAGCAAATTAGACGTACCAATAGGAGGAAATTAAAGTGAATTATTTAAAGAGCATGTGCACATGTCAGTTAATTTTGCGTGGCAAATAGCAAAGCGGTTTCGTTATAGGACTTTAATTTTAAAGTTGAGAAAGAATTTAATTAATCTAGAAAAAAAAAGTTTGAAAATGTTAAATGGGACAGAAGTTGGGTTGTGTGTTGTAAATGGTGATAGTCAATTAGTCACATATGGTTGGCTATTGTCTTGTTCCAAAGTACACTTACGACATTCAACGAGAACGAGAACGGGCGTTTTGACCACTAATTTTGGAAAAAGAGCATGCATTTGTGTTCTTACTACCAAGATAAGCAAGAGGTGAAACTAGAGGGGATGGTATGGTTGTACGATTTTTAAATTTTGTAATATACTCCCTCCGTCCCTAAATGATTGTCATATTTTGACTTTTCATGGTTAACAAAGCTAAAATTGAAACGTAAATATCTCTTATTCTACATACAAAAAAATTATAAAATTTTGATATTTCAAAAATATATATTGAGACGAATCTAACAAGATCCCACAAGACTATATTATTTATTATTGTTTGATGAGAATTTATGATCAAATTTTATAATGTTTGACCACCAAAAGTCAAAATGTGATAATCTTTTAGGGATGGAGGGAGTATAATATAAGATGTAAGTAAATTAAGTGAAGTTTTAGCTTAATGCAGAAACAAAAATTTATTTGATAAGTTGACTTGACGAATGCAGAATGCTAAGTGTTTTTCAACATAAAATTTGTGAGTTTTGAAGAGTAATTAATAAAAATTATGTATTCCATATACCATTTAAATAAAAATTATTAAATCTTACAAATTGAAGGGTTGAATAGTACTAATATTTTTTATGTTCTTAATAAAGTAGATTGTTGATAAATAATATGTTAGAAAAATAAGGGGAGTAATAGAAATTGGATCATGTAATTTTTTTAAAAAATCTAATTTAAATAAAACAATTTTAACTTGAAGATTACCATGTTACCAAATGTTATCAATGCATCACATGTGTACACATTATATTAGTTGATCACCTATCATTCAAAAAGTTCCAATCGATCATCAATTTCATCATCAAACCGTTAACTATGTCATGTAATGAACACATGATTTTTTATGAAGGGCATTTTGGTTTATTATCAAAAGTTAACGTTGTTATAATAAAATTTGTAATTGACTGAAATCTTTTGAAAGATTGATAATTGGTTAGGGATAGTGAGAAGCAAAAGTAATTATATTGATTGATAACATTTGATAAACAGAAAGATTGTTTCAATCATTAACCCTTGTTTTGTTTTTGTAAATTTAAAGATATATATTTGTCAAGGAGGTTATGTTTTAATTAATGACCTAAAATTATAGTTTCTTTTTTTATTTGTCAAGGGGCCTTCAAGGAGGCATGGAGCATCAAAACTGATCCTACTTTCATTGTTGGTGGATGAGTGTTCGTCTTCTATTATTATATCGAAAATGTTTCTTAGCGATGAAAATTGTTTATTAAATTGAATAGAATGATCGTTAAAAAGTGCAAGTTGAAAAAATAATAATTTCATAAAATATTAAAAGAAATAGCTATAGTTGAGGGTTGTACGGGAATAAGACTTAATAAATTTGTTTAAATTGTTATTATTACTCGAGTTAATTGAATAATCCAGTGGAAAAGACTCTTAGGGCCTGTTTGTTAAAACTGAATATCTGAATCTGAAGTCTGAAGTCTGACAACAAGTGACTGAA
The DNA here is from genome assembly GCA_003412495.2 of Echium plantagineum. Lineage (NCBI taxonomy): Eukaryota > Viridiplantae > Streptophyta > Magnoliopsida > Boraginales > Boraginaceae > Echium > Echium plantagineum. Next base: position 27,927,142 of record CM016564.1, read on the forward strand.
AACTGAATGTCTGAATCTGAATGAAAACTGAATCTGAATATTGAAATATTTAAGTGTTTGATAACAGTTCACAGAAAAAGACTTAATTTAAGTCGAATTGACAAAATTGCCCCAAAGCATGCTTCATTCATAATATAAATGACTAAACAAGTCATTTGTATAAAAATTATAATCTAAATTATAAATATTATAAATATAATAATATGATTCAATAAATATTAAAATTTTATACAAAATAATTAATGTCATTCAATAAATTATATAATTATAAAGAAGATAAGGTAAATAAATATTTAATTAAAAGTTATAATATCTAAAATAAAAAAGTATAATATAACATAAATGGCCAAACAAACAAAAAAATATGATTATTAGTCATATATATGTATCGACTACCTCATCATCACTTCTTCATACACACATTATATCAAGATGTACATTAATTAGATTGTTCATCAATCACATCAATTGGCAACATAAATCACTATCAACAATCACAATCGCAACTAATAAGCAAAATTTGTACCCAAATCAATATGAAAATAATATTTTAATAATAATAGTAACAAAAAGATGCAAAAAATAACTAAAAATGCAGTTCTAACCATAAGATAACATAATCATAATTAAAATAGAGAATTACATTGAAAATATATAATATGAAAAATAAATTAAATAGAGAAAAAGAAAAATATTATTAATCCGTTTGACAGAAATTTCCTCATCAATAGAAGTAGATAATTTGGAGAAGAAATGTATAGAAGTAGATAATTTGGAGAAGAAATGTTGAAGAGAAAAGAAACGTGTAATCTATAAGGTTAGATTTGGGCAAATTGAGTTTTTGAGAGAATTGTGGGATTCAGTCATTAATAGGTGAAAAATAAGTAGCAAATTTTGACTTTAAATTTTGTTAAGGATTTCATTCAGATCTGAATTAATTCAGTACTTAAATTTTTTTAAATTTTTTTGTTAACAAACAGATTTAATGAAATAAGTACTGAATTAATTAATTTTAAGTACTTAATGAATTTAACAAACAGGCCCTTACTAGTGACTAGAAGGTATTGTTTGAAACTCACCTCATTGCTGATTTACAAAAATAAAAAGTATTAATTATTATTAACCAATTATTGTCCATTATATATATATCATCAGTTTTATAACCTATTTTTTAGAATATCAGTCTTATGAGGTTGATAGGTATAAGAAATTAAGAATTGATGTTTTCAGCACAACAGAAAATGGAGGCTTCTTACATCATCGACAATGATATGTTAGCATCTTCCTAGCCGTGCAAGATAAGGCACACAATTTCCAATCCTTGTTGAACTCAACTACACCATCATAGGAGTTTAGATATGGAACATTTCCAATCAGGCTGAATTTAAGAATTTGTGATGTCTATCAATCTTAAAATCTGATCTGTTAGGCCACTCGAGCACAGGTGATAAAAAGTTTGAAGTAAATAGCATCACGTCTTATCTTTTCTGTGCCGCTTGAGTTCGAGTTTCCTGTAAAGCAGAATTTGATGTTGAAGTGTTTAACGGACATTCAGGCAACCTCAAGTCATCTGACCATTTGACGCACATCGCACGATTTACCTCCTTGCAACTCTCAAGGACAGGGGTGACGGGGCCGTTAAGGTTGCGGTTCAAATATTTTTTATTAAATCCTGTTAGGAAAATGCGAAGTATGACTTAGGGGCTTCAACAATTCTTTAAGCATCATGCTTGAGAACGGTAGTAGAGACATTTACAAAATCAATTTAAAATAAACGGAAAATAATGGCTATTTTAATTGGGATGCTAGTTTGTGGCCACAAACATTTAAAGGTTCAATCATTCCATCCCTTCAATTATTACTACTTACAATTTAGCTATTATCAATTCACACCAAATTCTTGCCATTAAGCCAAGAGATCACCATCAAAATTCCAACAATAGCATATCAAAATTCAAAAATATCATTAGTGTATGAGATAAACGATATTGTCAAAACATGATAAGAGTTTCAATATATGAAAATATTAATAGCCAAAACATCTCTGACGATTGTGATAAAAATAATATAACATTATAGGATAAAATTTTATTGCAAAAAAATGATATGAATTACAGTATTGTAATAACTAATAATCCAATATTCTGACAAATTGTTATAATATAATATTAAATAAAAATTACATTACATAAAATTAATATGGATCATGATATATAAAATAAGTAAGAAAGAGACTTTAGAAAGAAAATAGTATATTGATAATGATTGTCATATCTATATATTCCCAACAAAACGGACATGGTAAATAACAAGCAAAATAAACATTCAACTAGGTATAAAAATATAGAGAATAAGTATTGAAAATTAGAGTACTGGCATTATTAAAAAAATCAATTAAATAAGGAAATTACTAAGAAAGAATTGCCATTAACGAATATTTAACATAAAATATTAGAAATAAAAACTAAAACACAAAGTAAACAAATAAAAGTATAAAGAGAACACAAAGAGACTACAACAAAGAATTAAAAAAGAGGATGATAAGACTAAATGATATAAAATTAACATTTTTGGAAAAGAATTTAAAATTAAAAAACAATAGTGTAAGAACTGGAAAATAGTAAGAGAAAACATTAAAGTAAGGGATCAAGATCAATTCTAAAGTTGAACTATATATTTAAAAGTTTAAATTTGAAACTCAAAAGGAAATTATAAGAGAATAAAAAAATAGTCAAACTAATTAATTAAGCTGCAAGATTATAGCATGAATTGCTCCCATGTGTTAAACGCCGTGTACTTTAATTCAAAAAGGTGTGAGTTTTATATAAAATGTCAAATGGTATAGGAAATTTCTTATATTCCGGAGTCTTTTTTCCGGAACGGTTCCGGACTCCTATTTAGACCGTTGGATTATGCACGTTCTGATCTCACGGTTCATATCAATTAAAACAATAAAGTCATGTTTGGTAGTATAAGGAAATAAGAAAAACTGTTGTTGGTGATGACGAAGAATATCAAAAATTGACTGCTGCTATTATCTTACAATGGATTTAGTCCATCAATTTTTTGAAATATCAATATATGCAACTCTTGAAATTAATAATGTATGAGTGTTTTTCAATTTTGAAGAATAAAACTTCTTTACTGGATTCCTGTGATTAACACTTATCATCAAGTTACATTATTATTCGTTAAAATTGTTTTGGTCAAGAATGGAGATGAAGTAACAAAAAAGAACAGAAACAAATGACTTACGGTGTCAAACAATCGTCAAACAATATCATTAAAGCATTAATATGCTTTTAAATAATTTTAATCTTACAAGATAAAATGAGTTAACAGATTTATTAATTGACGATTTTGTTTGTAATTGCAGTTTTGATAATCAATTGTACAATGAAATTTTATGTTTTCGTAATTGGATTTATGGGTTATGTCGAAATATAAATAAGAATAAGAATAATATAAATATTAAGAATATTATCATTAATAAAAGTAGTAATAATAATAACAACAACAAAAATAATAATGAAAACGGTATTAGAAAATTAATAACAAAAATAATAAAAATATTTATAATAATAATGAATATCATAATAATCATACTGATAATGATAATAATGATGATGATAATAATAATACTAGTGATGATGATGATAATAATAATAATAACGAAAATAGTAATATATAATAATAGTAACCGTAATAATAATATTAATAATAAAAGAGTGACAATAGTAATAATAATAATGATGGTAATAATAATAACAACAACAATGACAATTGTTATAAGAATAGAAAGGCATGGAAGTAGCAGATGTGTTCGTAGGGATGAGTTTGATATAAAGAATTTTACTTCCTTAACACAAACAAGTCTTTATCTTCACAATAAATTATAACCACTAGATCAAACTTAGCATGATCTAACGGTTGAATTTAATAGTCCGGAATCGTTCCGGAAAAAATGACTCCGGAATATAAGAAATTAGTTAAATTTTCTTTTATTAAAAAAGTTGTTGTATGAGAAACTTTTTAAAGATGATGATCCTACAAAATATACTCACTTTTAATACCTTTTAATTGAGTTTTTCAACTGTAAAAACAAAACATTGATCTTGAATACCGTTTTGACAACATAAACACCAAAAGAATAACTTTATAACAACATTATTTTTAAATATGCAAGGAAAAGTACTTTGTGATCCAAGTTGTTCTTTAACAAGTGAAAACGTCAGTTAATAAGGCTAAAATCCCACAATGGTTGAAGTTATATTCATATATCACTAAACTAGCAAGTCATTAATTATTTATTTAACATCTTAATTGGATTGAGATTGAGTGAATATTTATGTTACACACATGATTAAATTCGATTAATTAATGTCCATTCAACATCAACTTGCATGAAAAGCATTTCACACCAAACATTTCTTATTGGGAGCTGTGGAATCTTTAATTATTGACCATTTTACCCACTGGAAGCTCTATATAGAAACAACATAAAGGGCATTTGATAGAGACAACTCTTCCATCAAAATTTAATATGTGGAGCAGGGCATGTCTTTTTTATCATCACTTATTTCACACGTTAAAAACGAGCTAATATAAGGCAGGCACCAATGTGGTATTCTAAGTCTCTTGCCTAACTCTTTTCATTTTTTACGCAAAACTCAAACCGTTACTCGTCGAGGGTATACTAAATAAATCTCGAACTAACTCGTCGAGGGTATACTAAATAAATCTCGAACTAACATAAAAATTTACAAATCAAAGTACTAATAATCTCATATTCTCATTCCAATTCATGATGAGGTATGTTACAAACACAGAACATTATGGTCTCTTGAACCCATGACCTCCTCCGCGAAAGTTGAATCAAATGCCACCAGACTATTGAGCCATCGACAATGATAAAGTAATAATTTAATTGCAAATTGCTTCATTTTTCAAGACTCACTTCGAGATTACTAGTTAGTGACATTATCAACAAGCAACAAACCTATTTTGCCTTGGACTGAATACATTACAAGCTCCAATTTGCATGATTTCTCAACCAACCTCAAAAAAATGGAGAGAATAAGGTGTACATATCGATACTTCGACCGAACGATAAAACAATAGCACATTCAACAATCTGAACAAACCAGTGGAAGAAAAACATAAGCTATATTGTACAAGAACCCAACAAAAAGCATCTCACATCCCCACAATATACATTTGCAACTGTCTCATAAATATATCAGAAAGTAATAAATTACGATACAGACACCAACATTGAACGAGAATTAAAAATGTCATTAAGTTCAGGAGCCCTACAGAATTCTAACAGCCAAAATTGAGCTTATAGATCAGCCTATTGAAAAGTACTTGTCTATTTCTTGGCCCCAGAAGACTCTGGCTGAGCTTTCACAATGCTTAGTTGACCACCATCCTTGTTGGCTACAGTTGCTGCTTTAGTCTCATTGCAGTAATTGATGAACTTAGTCAACTCCTGCTCATCATGAAAGAGAGAAGTAAGATGGACATCCAAGTACAAACGAACAAGAGCCAAATGGTACCACATGAATAAGCTCCAAATCAAATTGTTTCCAACATGAACGCAGGATTTAAACAACAAAAGACCACTCGTAGTAGACTTGCGCCGTAAATAAATGCCACGATAGAGATTTCTTCGATTTCTTTTCTTATGACACAATTCCCTTATGTTCTATGTCTCCTATATATATCTGAACATCCGAACTTACATGGTATTATTAGCAAATTGCATGTGCTACATTACAAGCAACCACTGACAACTCAATTAGAAAATTAATGAGGAGAATGATTTGCGTTCCTGAGTATTCAATCTCTAGCACTTCGTGAACAATATTAATTTGGTAACAACATTACATGCATCTCTTGCAATTGCTTGACTGAATTGATTACCATTATCATTCTTAACCTTCGAAAGAAAATTTCTGTACAATATTCTACATCATCACCATCATCTCCCAATGCCAAAAGAGGCTTCTGCCTATGTAGGGGTAACGGGGGTAGGATAGTATGCAACTAAGACCCATGTGATAACAAGGAGGCAAGTTCTGAATTGATCCAAGTTATGTATAATAATCTACTTTTGGTCAAAGTTTACGGAGTTTTCACTTGTACAGCATGCACTTAACATGTTGAACTCGATAGAATCATGAGAACACAAGCTCATTTGCTGCGTCAGGTCCACAACTCAAAATGCTTGGGCAACTAACATAAATCAAAGTTCAAACCATGGTAGTCCATTAAAGCTTAATTTCTTAATATTTGGCGGTTGATAATTTTTGTTTTAATTCACCTACACAAAAGATGTGTGAGAGGAATACTTTAGTATCAACTAATCTAAAGCTCTTAGTAGTTCCAGAATTGTATTTCAGACAAGTAAGTGCAATCTCCAAGCTCAAACAGTTGAGGGAGGTGGACCAGATGACTTCTCTCGTCTCTCTAACTATATTACATAGAAACAGTCCTAGTTAATTATTAACGGGCCAGCAAATAAAACTCTACACACTTCAACTAAAATTGGCTCAAGCTGACTAAATGAAAGAACATATTCCACAGATATGAGTAGGAAACACAGAAAAGTGTAAACAGCCAACAATATACTAACAGATCCTAACATACTATTGGCAAACAGGTTAGCAATCACAAAAGGTCATCTATTAGCAAGAAGGTTCACAATTTCATATTCAGTCACTTTCCTGAATATAATATCCAAATATCATATTCTCACATCACCGAAACATTTAAGTCAATCATTTTTCAAAATATAATATCTAAAGATCATAGTTTTCCACACATCACCAAAACATTAAATTCAACCAAATCATTCTAATGGTTCATAGAGGTTCTGAAGTCAATAACTGGCTTAGGCCAATGATTTGGTAGCAAAAATTTGGTAGTCCAAAAGACTTCGTCTATTCTCTCAAACTTCAATTACTTGGAAATAGATCAAATATTTCAAGTTGATATTACTCACGGCTAACAAAGTTATATATCCATGAACTAATTTTGTTAGTTATATATACATGAACTAATACTAGGTCAAGCGAGTACACGAAATAATTATTTCTTATGTGCAAGAGCATCAAGAAGTGTAAGCAATCAACAAACAAATGGACAGTTCTCACATATTTGTTGAGCAGACTAGTGGGTCATCACTCAAACTTCATCTATTAGTTAGAAGGTTCACAATATCCTAGTCGACCGTTATAAATAATATAATACCCAAATATAATATTTTTCAACACAACACTACCCATTAACATTATCATGCGCCAATGCCTTTGGAGATGCTCCCGCCTAAGCAGGGTAGGAGGGGAGTTGGATAGTACGCAGCTATATCATGTGATAACAAAGAGGCTGTTTTCAACACATCATTTAAACATGAAATTCACCCCAAACTATCCAAAAGCTTCCTATATGTTCTAAATCAAGAAATAAATCATATCACAAAGAAAAGTACCCGATCAGTCTCCATACTCTTGGTCACCTTGGATGGCTTCACCGCTCTCTTTCCTTCAATTCAAACCCAATCGAATCAACAAATTTTCAGAAAATTATATATATCTACATCTCTAAAATATTTTCCAGTTTAATTTTTAAGGGTCAAAATTAACAATCTTTGCAGACTTTAACTTAGAAAAAAAATCGGCCAAGGACACTTCCTCGAGACCTCGTCATTGCAGGTAATATATCGTGACCACTAGACTAATCCTAGTAATTAAGTTTTGCAGGCTTAATTAGCACGTACAACTGTTATTTGGGTCAAGATTAGTATACTAATGCTAAAACATATTGAAACTACCATTTCTTTATATTTACACCCTTTATATTTACACCAGATATGATAAAAGACGTAAAAATAAAATTCGAGTTCAAAATTTAAAAAGTTGACCGTAATAAATAAATTAAGAAAAAACTGGACAAGTTTTTGGGACGTATTTAGTATATACCTTGCAGTTATAACATCCAAAAAATACCTAAATTGGTAGAAAAATTACACATACCTTTACGGGTTTGAGTGATTTTTCCATGACGATTAGCAGGAATCAATTTCGGCTTTTTCTGGCCCTTGAACAACTTATCCTTTTGAGTCATTTTATTGTTTGTGAAAAAATTGATTTATTTTGATTGAATTTTGGCTTCTCGTTGTATAAACCCGTTTCAATCTAGGGTTTTGCTTAGTGTTTATGTAGAAGGTCGGGCAGTGCGCTTTCGTTTTTACCCTTGGAAAGATTGTAATTATGTTTTGACCCCTAAATGTTTACTTCAATTCTTTTAACCCCTGAACTGTGTTCGATACATCAGTTTTGCCTCCCTCAATTGCAAATTTTGGTCGGATTGACGTCTGGCATAATTGTTGAAATTGTTCTAAATAATATATGTAATTAGTACCGTCTATGTAGATGGTCTTTGATTCACATTATGTATATATACAAAGCTATTTCACCTTATATCGACGTGGGCTAGCCCGATACATATAACTCAATACCTCTTAAGTTGGAGCAGGGAGGAACGAAATGTCGAAGCCCAACTTTAAAAAAGGATACATAAATTTTGTTTCAGTGCCTTAGTAAAGATATCAGCAAGTTGTACATCGCCAAAAATGCGTAGTATCGACTTTCAATTGTCAATTAAAAATCGAATTTGGTGCATGTACCATATTCATTATTACTTAGAGCAGTCACATCAGTCCTCCTATATTTTTTCTTAAAATACACTTCTAACAGTCACTTTTCTATTTCTGGGGTTCACTTTTCATTTATACACTTTAGCAGCTTCCCTATTATTCAAACTAACATAAAAGTTTTAAGTTTTACATATGTCAATTTTTGTTTATATTTTCAACAACTATATTTTTTAAATTACATTAAAGTGAAATGGAGGGAGTATGTCAGAGAATTAGTTTGTAACTTTGTATTTTACTATGATCACCTATGTTTGGGTCAGAGACCCAGTTGATTTAAGAAGTTAGGTGATCAACTAGGACCTTTTGAAAGTTAGGTGATCAACTTGACCCCTGGCTCATATATAAGTGATCATCCCAACCGTTTGTTGTTTCCTATTTCAATTATACAACATTTTGCATGGCTTTGAATGGAAAGACACAAAGGGGATCATGTAATAAGGAATTAGAAGAAAAAGAAAAATTTATCAACCTAAAAATATCAATCCTAAGAAAAATGTACGAAAACCCATCATTGGTGAGTGGTCAGAGATGGTGCTCATGAGACCAGCAACTTCATGCTCACTACGAAGACCGTTTTCTTTAAACTAGCATATATTGTATAATACCAGTGAACATTTTAAGCAATTAATCACCCTCCTACTCTTCTCCCACCTTAACTACAACATAAAACCTTTATCATCATATATCCATAGTAAGTGAAACCAACAACTGAATTACACAAATCAAGTGACAATTTAATATCTTACATAGTTTGTTCATCAAAGCTTTTATCTATAAATACCACAATACACTTCATATTTTCATGTCATCTTTTTCATTGTCAAAAACGAAATTGTAAGAATGGATAAGGATTTCAAGTGCAACATATGCCCACCAAAGTCTATGTTAATCTTAATGCACCCAATGCACCCATCAGACATCAAAAGAGATTCATATCAACAATGCTTACATCTGTTGCAAGTCTTATGGTGGTGTTTTTCACAATAAAGCCGAGTTCGGCATGCACATGGAGGAGCACCATGTGCGGAGGATGATAGCACGCACCAAAGTTTTGGAAGAGGAAAATGAGGATAAAGAAGAGAAAAATGAGGATGCAGAAGAGGAATATGAAAATGAGGAAGAGGAAAATGAGTAAAAGGAAGACAAGGATGAAGAAGGGAAAGCAAACATGGTAACAAACAAGGAATGAAGATTAATTAGGTAAAATAAACTTAATAGTTACTTTTATATTTATCTTAAGTTTCTGAATTTCTCAATCAATGGAGTTGTATGCTTATAAAGATATTTTGAAGATGAAGTGGAACTATAATTATATGTTTTTATGGCTATAACGTAGAATATGGTTTATATATAACTAGTAAACTTGCACGTGCATTGCACGTAAAAAGCACGTAGAATGCACGTAAAAAGCACATGAGAAAGTAGATTATTTCTTACTCATTTTGAAATAATCTACCATTGCACATGATTGATTTTTAGTAATCAAATGACAATTTGGTATCTTACATAGTTTGTTCATCAGAGCTTTTATCTATAATTACCATAAAACACTTAGTCTTTTCATTTCATCTTTTTTCATTGTCAAAAAGGAAATTGTAAGAATGGATAAGAATTTCAAGTGGAACGTGTGCCCACCAAAGTTTATATTAATCTTAATGCACTCATTGAACATCAAAAGAGATGTCCTATCAACAATTCTTACATTTATTGCAAGTCTTGTAGTGGTGTTTGTTACAATAAAGCAGAGCTCAGCATGCACATGGAGGAGCACCGTGGGCGGAGGATGACAACACGCACCAAAGCTTTGGAAGAGGAGAAGAATGAAGAGGAGAATGAGGATAAAGAAGAGAAAAATGAGGATGAAGAAGAGGAATATGGAAATGAGGAAGAGGAAAACAAGAAAGATGAAGAGGAAAATGAGTAAAAGGAAGAAAAGGATGAAGAAGAGGAAGCAAATATGGTGACGAACAAGAAATGAAGATTAGTTAGGTAAAATAAACTAGTTGTTACTTTTATATTTATTTTAAGTCTCTGAAATTTTCAATCAATGGAGTTGTATGCTTATAAATATAATTTGAAGATAAAGTGAAATTATAATTATATGTTTTTATGGTTATAATGTAGAATATGGTTTTATATATAACTAGTAAACTTGCACGTGCATTGCACGTAAAACTCACATAGAATGCATGCAAAATGCACGTAAAAAGCACATGAGAAAGCATATGATAAAGTAAATTATCTCTTATTCATTTTGAAATAATCTACCATTGCACACGATTGATTTTTAGTAATCAAGTGATAATTTACTTACATAGTTTGTTCATCAAAGCTTTTATCAATAAATACCACAATACACTTCATCTTTTCATTTCACCTTTTTCATTGTCAAAAAGGAAACTGTAAGAATGGATAAGGATTTCAAGTGCAACATGTGCCCACCAAAGTCTATGTTAATCTTAATACACTCATTGGACATCAAAAGAGATGTCATATAAACAATGCTTACATTTGTTGCAAGTCTTGTGGTGATGTTTTTCACAATAAAGCGGAGCTCGACATGCACATGGAGGAGCACTATGGGCGGAGGATGGAAATACGCACCGAAGCTTTGGAAGAGGAGAAGAAGGAAGAGAAAAATGAGGATAAAGAAGAGAAAGATGGGGATGAAGAAGAGGAATATGGAAATGAGGAAGAAGAAAAGGAAAATGAAGAGGAAAATGAGTAAAAGGAAGAAAATGATGAAGAAGATGAATCAAACATGGTGAACAACAAGAAATGAAAATTAGTTAGGTAAAGTAAATTTAGTAGTTACTTTTATGTTTATTTTAAGTCCCTGAATTTCTCAGTCAATACAGTTGTATACTTATAAAGATAGTTTGAAGATGAAGTGGAACTATAATTATATGTTTATATGGTTATAACGTAGAATATGGATTTATATATAACTAGTAAACCTGCACGTGCATTGCACGTAAAACGCACGCAGTTTGTACGTAAAGAGCACTTGACAAAGCATATGAGAAAGTAGATTATTTCTTATTTATTTTGAAATAATCTATCATTGCACATGATTGATTTTTAGTAATCAACAAACACAAGTAGACAACTTCTCCCTCCATCTAAATTGTTTGACCATTTTCTATTTTCAGAGTTAGACTTTGAACGACCATGAATTCTCATCAACCGATAAGAAATAATATTGTCATGTGAGATCTTGTTAGAATAATTTCAATGCATATTTTTGAAATATCAACCATTTATAATTTTTGACGCTCGTAGAATAAGAGATATTTACATTTTAAGTCGTGTCTCGATCATAGTAAAAAGTGAAATGAGACAAATGATTTGGGATAAAGGGAGTATTTAGGCTACACTTCAATGTAATTATTTTACACATTAAACTCTCATATACGTTATACTTATTATTAAAATTCTCCATATGCAGCTAACTTGTATATGATGATCAAATGAAAGAAAATGAATTTATCTCACGTAATACATACTTTAGCTGTTATAGGTTATTATTATTAATAAATAATTGAATAGTACTAAATTTTATTACAGCTGGATCACCATATAAGTCACATATAAATCTATAATAATTAATTGTAATAAATAGTTATTTACATAAGAACATCCATTTAGAAGTGAATTTATTACTAACTAAATAATCATGAATTTTCAACTCTATCTCCCTATTAGTAGTATACGCGTGGGCCAAGCTCGTCTAAAGACGGGCCAAATGTTCAAATTTTTTTGTTAAGCCTAGACGTGACAAACGAACCGGGCCGGACTGCTAGAGCCCGTTAACAAAGGGCCCGGAACAACCCGGCCCGAATCTCACAGGCCCGTCTATCCATACCGAGCCGTGCCGAGCCCTTAAGGATTTTCAGGCGCCTATCCGGCCAGGGCCCATTAAAAAGCGGGCCTGGCGGGCCCAAACGGTAAACCGTATCGGCCCACACGGTATACCGTTTGGGCCAAATAGTCCAACAATTTTTGTTTTGTTTGAATTTGTACCAACAAAAATTTTGAGTTGCTTTTGGGATTTGAACCATAAACCTCTTCTAAAGATAAGGAACAACTTAACCATTGCGTCATGACTTCATTTGTGTTGTTTGTGTATTGGTATTAATAAAATCATTATTTTATTCAATATATATCACTATACTACAACTTGAATTAAAATTAATTACGTTTTAGTATTAATAAAGAACTATATTTTCATCATTATATTACAAATTAGTTAGACAAACGTATTTTTTTAAATATAATATAAAAGTTGTTTAATGTTAAATTTTCTTTACAAGATATTGTTTAATGTTACAGAAGACAATAAATATTCGTTAATATACATAGTTTAATTTATAATGTGTTCATAAAGTAATACATAGTGTAATTCGATTTAAATCACAAGTATCATATATTATTATTTAAGTGTATATAAAATGCATTAGTATATAGTAACACATCTTGTATTTTTAATAATATCTATAGGCATATTAAAAAATAATGTGTTATACTATTAAATAATATGTAATGTAACACTAATCTACGTTTATTATTTTAAAGAATAATATATTGATGCATCTTATGATTTTATTTAGATAGTAGATAATATTATTAATTATAACATATAACACAACAAGTAATCATGTTGGCAAAATGGTAAGTACACATATATGTTCTCCTTGGCAACCAAAATTCAATTCCCTCTAGCATTACTTAATTTTCAATAAAAACAACTATATATACCGTGTACACCGGGCCTAACGGGCCTAGGGTTTGGGCCGGGCCTAGTGTCCTTACCAATAGCCCGCATTTGGCCTCTCAAACATGTGGGCTGGGGCCGGGCCAGGGGCTGGACTACCAAGACGAGCCTGCGGATGGCCTAACTAGGCCCGGTTCGTTTTACATGTCTAGTTAAGGCCCATTTGAGATCAATACTCACTTATATTACCAGACAGCCTCTAAAGTAACCTCAAATTCTCAATTGCCAATTTTTAGTTGATAACAAATCAAAAACATCATTTGGACTTCTTTGCACCTAAAAATTAAAATCATCAAAGCTTTCATTTTCAATATACTACAAAATAAAGTGAGTCATCACATTTTTCATTTTGAGATGCTGTTCACATTTTTTGCAACCCTATTTTGTACCAGCTTCAAAATAACATAGGATTTGATACACAAACCTTAAAGAAAAGTTTAAAATAATATTAGAGACAATAATTTCATAAGGTGTCGATTAAACTTCTTCAAAGTGGTTCATATCCAAAGACGTTACGGTATCTGGCCTTGGGTTCCTAGGCATAAGAAAAAAACGAAACGGCACAACAAAAAAGGAAGAGACTTTAAGGCCCAAAGCTCGAAGAAAGAGAATCGTAAACAACACCCTTTTCTATTTCTAAAGAACCTTATCAAAACAACCTTATCCACTATAATTGAATAAAGATTTCATATTCATCCTTTGATCAACAAAATTAACAATACTAAAATCCTGAGCAAACTATTCACTAACCAAACATACCATAACCTATTCAAACAAAAAAGGATTACACAAGTATAGCAAATTAAAACAAATTAAAAGGAATTTCCCAAATAGACAAATCACAAAACAAAGAAATGTTACTACAAATGATTGCACGACTTAAGTTCACATCAAAAATAAAGATTCATCTTTTCCATAAGGTACTTTTGAATTATTTTCATTATCATCATATACCTAAAAGGGACTTGTAAAGCCCCATGACAACTTCTTCTCTATGTACACTAACAAATAAATACTCCTAAATCAGAAAAAGATCATAAAAAATTCGATATAGCCCGTTTCGTATCTATAACATCAAGAGTTTTATCCATCTATGCAATAATGTCCTCAATGCTAGTAACCTCATCCCAGCCACACATGTTTGAGACATAGCCTACAAAGCAATTTAATACGTTGTTGTATGTACGGAATAAGTACCCAATTTGAGGAAAAAGAAGAACCACCATGAATTGGTGGATTGTGTCGTTGATAAATTGGAATTGAAATAATATTGTGCAAAAGTACAATATTCATTGAATGACTATTATAGCAAAGAAAGTGTTTGGACTGAGCAATCAACGTCCCCGATTATTGGAGATGAATCGAAATAAGTCAAACATAGAAAGGAGTTTGGAGTTGACTGTGTAAAAATAGCAAACAATGAGTTTCCAAAAAGCAAAATAACCATTACATGCCCGAGTTAGTGAGCACGGGGCTCCTGGTGGACCAGGTGACCCGTAAATGTACAACAAATAAAGCCAAGCCTACAAACGAATTATGCAACAATACTATGACCAAGACTCATTTTAGCACACTTCCAAAACCCCTTTATATATTGAGTTACTATATATAATTACTTTAACTCAATAATAATTTCTACAAAGTATAACACTTAACAAAACATGAATTAAGTAGTATATATAATTATCTGCAATCTTATTGCCAATACTAAGTAGCAGTAAAAAATATAATCTTAAATAAAATAGTCAAACACACAACATGTAACAAAAAAAAATCAAACATTTGTTTAATCTAATTTATATTTTCTACTAAGAATACACTAATTTTAGTGACCCATTCAATTATATGTTAATACTACAAAATAATTAATAACTAAATTATTATTTATTTTTTTGTAAATTAGCGATGAGGTGAGTTTCGTATCCGAGACTTTCTGGTCACTAGCAAGAGTTTTTTACACTAAGTTATTCGAATAACTCAATTAAATTATATTAATAGAACGAGGATGCATATGTTAATCTAAGTTCTTCCTCAATTATGATACATAAAGGGAATTCTTCAAGGTGACTTCTTAACTTGAAATCATCTTTAGCACCGTAGTTCATTCACCTTCTATGTTAGAAACTACATGATTGTCCATCACCGTTTTCAATAGATTTGAATGTTGAAAAATGGTCATTGACTGCACAAACATTGTTAGTAGCTCTTGTGTCAATCTACCATTCTTGTGGTTAGTCCCAACAAAATTGACCTCTGAATAACAATTGGCAAGTTAATCTTGTCTGATTCATTAGTGACCATGTTGGTCATCTTAAGCCCATTAGTTTTCTTGGCTTGCTTTCATTTGTAGCACATTGCATCATAAGTCTTCCCATGAGAAGTCGTACCACTTCTCTTGAAGTTATTTCTTCTAGGAGCATAGACGTTCTTCTTCTTTTCCTTGAATGATTTGGAAGACACCCCATGCTCTACCATATTTTCGTTGGACTCCCCCGCACTAGAGTTGAGATAAACACTTACAATCCCACCCTTATAAGTGCCTTCCTTAATCTTCAAATGGTAGGACAAATTTTCAACTGTTATATCCTTTCGTTTGTACTTCAAATAAGTTTTAAAATTCGTCCATGAAGGTGGAAATTTCTCAATTATAGCAGCTGAGTTGAACATCTTGCTCTACATCTTGCTCTACATCTTGCTCTATAAGTTTTTGCTTGTTTATGTTGAAATTATGGGTTGCTTTTGAGTTTATTTTTAATTTTCAATTTCTTTTTGCTTAATTTCAACATAAAAAAAGCCCTTACTAATGGTCATCACGTGCCTTGACCGAGCGTCGACCAACCAAAAAAATGGTCAATAGACCAACTGAGACAAATTTTAAAATGTAAGTGACTGACAAAGACCTTTTAAAAGCTAAGTGATCAACTGCTGATATTGGAGAAAGGTAATTGATGTCCCCAGCCATAAACCCTTTTATTAAATGTTTATGTAAAATAATTTTGTATTAATCCGATTGAACTTGAAAATTTGAAATGAGCTAAGTGAGCTAGTTCGGAACTTGACTCGGAAATGACTCGACTCGGTAAAAGCTCGCCGAGCAAAACCTTTTTGAGCTCAGCTCTACTTGCTAGTTTCAAGTTGCTACACATACATACATCAACCACTCTTTCATTATGGTGAATCATATTTTCATGGCATACACCTTTATAAAGGTTCCAAGTTGTGTTTTAAAAAAAACGCTTAAACACATGTTTTGTGCATTCAATAAATTGATACAGTATATGCACACTCCTTTTTAGAGGTAACTGCAACTTTAGTCCTTAAAAATGGTAAAACAAGTGTTGCAATATAGTCCTCAAAAATAATAAATGTTATAGTATAATCCCCAAAAAAAAAGGATTCAGTTTGTAATGATTGTCACTATTAGAGACTGTATTACAATACTTGAACCACTTTCAGAGACTAATCTACAACATACAACATTGTAACTATATATGAAACCAAAATGTAATTTTGTTCGATTATATATCTATGATCAAATCGACAACTATCTCCCACTATTACCATAATGTAGCTGCAACTTGCAATAATAATAACTTTAGGAGATCGATGAATGAAAAGACTAGTGAGTACGTATAAATGTTGACCTGCAGTCTGCAACACACTACATGTCTGCATTCATGAATTATGATGCATCTGGCCAGGTGTTGCTAGTGCTGATTCACTTAAACCACTAAACTCAAAATTGCCAATAAGAAATGTGGATTTGCTATCTTAATAATTTGATTGAATTATGAATATCTCCCTGGTTGTTAGACCACCCACAGCAAGAGTTTTTGTGGGAGTTTTTGTGGGGTTTATCTCATGCAACAAAGAATCAATTGGGGTTCAATTTAGTTGGGGTTCATTCAATAAATCTGATTTATTGAGGTTTAATGTGGGCCCCGTGCGCAAAAGCACCCAATGGGGAGCTGCCAAGCAGCCCCCATTGGGTGCTTTTCACTATTTTTTTTTTGTTTCCCTTATTTATTAAATGTGTTATTTAAGCAATAATTCATTAAAATAAAAAAATAAAAAATATATCAAATTTTTTTATTTTTCGAGATCTATAAATAGAGGTCAAGTTTGCTTCATTTGGACACCAAAAAAAAAATAAGTTTTTTTACACCTTTGTCTAATCTATCTTTGCAAAAAAAAAATTCTTCAATCTTGAACTCTCTTCATGGATCCTTCCTAATATCCAATTATTAATTTTTATTGTAATGAATTAATTAATTATAAATAAATTAAATATTAACTATAATATTAAAAAATTAATAAATATAAAAATTATAATTTTAACGATAACATATGTATAAATAATGAGATAAGTAAATAAATAGTGGGGTATATGATGAGGTGATGTGGAAGGGAGAGAAAGTGAATAAAACCCTGAATAAACCCTTGCTGTGGAAACTGAGTTCTATTTGGGGTTTAAGTGGGTTAAATGCTGACGTGGCACTGAATAAAGTGGGTTTTTTGGAATTTATTGTGTTTCTTGTTGTGGATGGTCTTATATATGGGTCGATTAGATAGTTATTAATTTTATTTAAATTATATATTAGCATGTTCAAGAAATGAAATATGATTACCACATGATGAAGAGATTTTGTTCCTTTATTTTGAACAAAAAGTACAAAATTGATACCAATAATAATGATTGATGAGGTTCGAACATATTTTCTTTATACTATGTTTACATGTAACGTGTTATGTAAATAGTTGAGATGGAAGTTATATTCTTGATCAATTGCTAATTTGCTATATTTATAAACTCAAGCATGAGTTAATAAGCATTTGCAGAGTAATCAAGTTGGTGGAGCAGGTGAACTCGTGACTCATTATAAGGTCAGTAGTCCAATTTTCTCTATTAACATTTTCTTGGTGAGATAATTGCAACAATATAGTCCCAATAAGTTAGGGTAAATTGCACTTCCATCCTAGTAATTGACAGTGTTTCAGTAACCGTTCCTGATAGTGTACATGTGGTTCACAAAAGGTCCCTAAATTAACTTTCCCGTTATGATTGACGAATTTTAGCTTTTTGGGGTGAAAAATATAATTTTTGAAAATGCAATCTCAATCCCAAAACATGACCCCAAGAGTTTCAAAAATTATATCTTCGGCCCCAAAATGCTAAAATGTTAATTATTAACGACATGGTTACTTTAGAGATCATCTTCGAACCACATGTACATTATCTGTACCTATTACTGCAACACTATCACTTACTATGACCAAAGTGTTCTTGACCCCACTTACTATGACTATTGTTGCAATTAACTATTTTCTTGGTCAACCCCAGTCACACGTCCAAAAATACTAATAAGAACAGTGAGGGTTTAATCATTGCCCACGGGGCATATCTCGAATGGTCACGGGCTTCACTATAAGAGTGTACTTCTCCACAAGTGTGTGGGTTCGATCCACTGAGTAACTCTGAATTTGTTCAAGGGAGGACCTGCTTGTGGGTGGTTACTCAGAGTCATGACACCCTTAAGGTGGAGTACCGGAGCTAGACACATCCCAAATTACCTCTTCTATTGGGTGATGAGCTAGCCAAGTGATCGGGAATGCTTAATATGAGTGTATCATCTTTGTTTTTAAGAATAGTGAGGGTTGGGCATTGAGGTAGTGGATGGATAACAGACAAGTACATAAAACAGAAAAACATGAAAAGGGAAAATAAAGAAAGAAAAGTACACATGCATGCAACAAATTGAAAGAAAGTTTTCGAATTTGGAAGAAACACGTGAGGAACAGCATATGAAGACTAGTGAAAACATGAGGGACATTGTTTATATTCTGGAAAAGCCTGATTGAAGATTGCTTCTTGTTATAAGTTTTGCATGTGAATTTTCATTTTCATAGTACAGTAAAGGACAAATTGTACAAACTGTGTTTTTATCAATTACATGCATAGCTAGAGCAGTATGTAATTATGTCCATCCTGCATCTTTGAATTGATGCTTCATTCATATGAAGAAATATTTTATCAGATTTTCACAAAAGGAATGTCGACAACCACTATACCATTTGGATTTTTGTGGTTGTTTTGTGATAGCATTTGCCATTAAGTTGGGAATTGGGACATATGTCAACATTTTTAGAGTTAATTGCTGGAATTGGAGCAAAAATGTGATCACGCTCACATTAAGCGCCCCTCACGCCGAATCCACAGCTTGAAAGGGAGTAAATCACGGTATGATTCCCAGGACCAGAGTGTATGGAGGCCTGTCTACGCTGCGCACTTAACTTGGGATAAAACTCCCAAACTATCGCTGGCGCGGTTCGAACCCATGCCAATTGGAGCAATCTGCATACACCCTAAACCACTGGGGCAACCCGTGATACACTTTTTTGTTTTTCGATTTTCTTTTTTAATTTTTTATTTTTATTTTTTTCGATTATTTTCATAGTAAAAAAGGTTCGATTTTGGTAGTTGTTTTAGCAAAAAGTTTCATTTCTTGGAAAAAAAATGTTCGAAATAAAAGGGTTCGGTTTTCGTAGTTTTTTTGCAAACAACTATCAAAATAAAAAATCGAACATTTTTGCCAAAAACGAAACTTTTATCTAAAACAACTACCAAAATCGAACTCTTTTTACTAGGAAAAAAAATAACAATAAAAAACAATTGAAATAAAAGTGTAGGGAAGAAGATGACGATGTTGTGAAAATACTAAAATAACCTTTTAAAAAATTTACAAAAAGACACAAAAGTTCAAAAAAACGGGGAGTGATGTTTTTTTTAGCAAAATTATGCAGTTCAGTGATCGAATATTAGCAAAACTAAAATAAGGTGATCATAGTAGAAATTTTAGATAAAACGAGTGATTGATGGTGTCATTTGCCCAATTTTAATTTATTGAATAACACTTGATTTGAGGGTTCAATAAAAGCTAAGAAATGGTTAATGAATAATGTCTTAATTATATTTAAATCAAATACAAAACATATATATGAAAAATGCTTCATGAATAAGTTAAATATAAGTATGGACAATAAATTCGAAAAAAGAGAGGTCATTTTGGTCACTCGGATGAGCCAATAATTTTGGCCACCGAGACTTCGAACACCTCTTTTCCAAATTATTCCACGAATCTAGATGAAACTATTTTGCATATTTTATTTGGCGAAGAATAAGCATGCTTCATCTATTCATCTCTTCATTGACTTATTGTTCACATTCATATCAGTTAGATGTGGGCATGGTTTCACCAAGAAGAGTGCACGAAAATCTTTTTGGAAAGATCAAGTTGGCAAGACAGTTTTTACATGAAAAACAATTTTGTCTATTACTATCCTGAAAGAGTTTAGCTTATAATAAATCGTCAAATTTTTTTATTTTTTATCACGTATGTTTCATGTTTTATAATAGAATTAATATATATCGTCTTCTATTATAACTGTAATAACTCTCTTTCCATAAAAAAAAAACAAACTGAGACCATTACTTTTGATAATAATTAGATGTGTGATGATACTATGCAAAATTGAATATAATAGAGATCAGAGGGGTATGCCATGGTGCTAATTCAATAAGACAAGGTTAGGCTATAACTTTAAAATATTACAAAGATTAGACTGTAATACACATTTATATGGATCATTTATGTATTGATGTTATTCAAAATGATCAAGTGCAATAGATTCACTTACTAAGACTATTTCAACAGCCACTAGACAACTAAATATTTTTCACATTGTCTTTCATTCGCATAATCGCATCACTCCATCGTCTATTCAATAGGAGTATTTGTGCCTTAATTCTTAACTTAATTTCAAATTGTTTTTTTGATACTTTAACAATTTTTTTTTATCTTTGCCCCCTCCCCCTCCCATTCTTAAATTTTTTTACGAAATCATTGCATCATCTATTCCATCATATTTAATAATTTTCTCTCCTTGTTTTATATAGGTTATTATTATTTTATAATATTATTTACCATATATTTATAATACAAAAAAATTACAATAATATAATAAAATAATACATAATGTTTATATTTATATTTTGTCTTAAAACTTTGAAATACTAAAAAAATGAAAATAGGAAAAAAAATCTCAAATATGTTTTAGTATCCGAATAACCAAAAATTAATCTCTATTTATAGATCTTGAAAGATAATAAATGTTGATCAATACAAAAGTTACTTTTTTATTTAATTATTGATATAAGATATAGGCTTTTTAGGCATTGGCCCCTAAACTAACATTTTCTTTTCCAATGTGTCCCTGAACTATTTATCTTTTATGAGTCGAGTTTTATTCAGTTTGAAACTATAAAATGACTATTGTGCCCCTAATATTAAGACAAATAATAAAGATATAATTAAAAATATTTTACATAATTAAAATTAAATCCCATCCCATTTTCTTCAATACACCCCACGTAACTGACCATAGTACAAAATTATGTTGATCATGTCATGTATATGTTTGAATATTGAATTTTGTTTTAGAGTAGATGACCATATAACAACACCACGTAGGTCCATCCTTCTTCTTTTCTAGTATATATCTAAATGGATGAGACCCACTTAACACCCAAATGCATGTAGGCAAATAAAAAGCATGAAAAAATAAGAACTTGTTATGAATATAGATGTCTTAGAGATATTGATTATATAATAAGTATATCCATTAGTTATGTGACCATTAGCATTCTATGAAGAAGCCTATAAATAGGACATCAACACATTGTATTTGGACTCTTGAAGAATGCAATAAGATAATACTTTCTCCCTCTATCTTGTTTCTATCTTATTCTATTATCTGTATTGTACTTTATTTATAACACGTTATCAGCACGAGACTCTAATCAATTGAGCATACACGTGGATTCAACCCTTTAGGTCGCTCCATCACTCATCTCGCACGAAGATGGTAGAAATTGTTTCTAAAATCCATGTGTAAGTTTCTTGTTGTTTGATTTTATTGAACATATTATAACGATGAACATATATATAAGTTCGAGTCATTATTTACCAAGGGAATGAAAAATTTATCGTATTGAACATATTACTTCCACATCTTCTTATGAGGATTCCATTCAAAAGTTGACCATATTTTGTATCATGATGAGTTTTGCCTGATGATGATTGATGAGATAAATGTTATGTTGCACGGATGCCTAAGAACTATTTTATTCAGACTCTATTTAGACTTTTTACTATTAAAAAGTTGGATAATCGTAATGATAAACCTCGTAATAAAATTTGTCGAGAAAATAATTTGTATGTTTATTTGTTCACAAGACAAATTATATTTCGTAATAAAGTTATTTCATTCTATTACATAATATATTGCAAAATATGTTTATCATATATGTTGTCGATCGGATTTGTTTATTGAATTCGTTTATTTACATGTCAATTGATATGTTGCCTTATCATATTTGTCTATAAGACAATTTATATTTGTCCGGAAGACAACATAAAACAATTTATAAATTTGTTTATATTTGTCCGGAAGACAATTTGTTTTTATTTGTCCAGATGACAATTTGTTTTTGTCCAGAAGACAATTTACTTATACATTCTATAACAATATCGATTGCTTTTATTATTTAATTTTATATGTGTTGATGTCGATTAATTTTATTATACTTATATGTTTTGTATAGTTCATATATTACACTTATATGTTCTATAACAATGTCAAAATTGTTATAATTAATCGGTCAAGAAGACGATTATCTATTACCTAAATCTCGAAGATTTATTGGTAAATTAATGTGATAATTATATCACCGTCCAGAAGACGATTATCAAATACCTAAATCTTGAAGGTTTATAGATAAATTATTGTGCCTAAATCTGGGAGATTTATCGATAATTAATTGGTTACATACGTGCCAATTATATATGTTGCCTTATATATAATTCCCATACTGTATTACATATTAATTATCATATGTATTTCACTTCATATTATGTATAATTTAAATATCACTTTGATTTATTATATATAATTTTTATGCATATTATTTATGTTGTTATCTATGATGCGTGATACATAATATTGAAATTAATCGTTCCAGAAGACGATTATCGAATACCTAAATCTCGGAGATTTGTCATTAAATGAACTTGATCTTTAGATCAAGGCACAAAAGAATATTCTAGAACATAATTGTTCAAAAATAGATATTTCATCTCTGAAAAGATGAAAGTATCTTTAAATTATTTACACTCACAATAAATCTAGATGATTTGTGAAAATATTTACTCCATACTTTCTACTATTTTATCCTTGAAGTGATGATATATTACGCAACTATTGGTGCTATGTTTCTCGTGTCATTCATATTAAGTCGTCTAGAAGACGATTATTAAGTATCTACACTCGGAAATTTAAGAGTAAATTAATGTGATTTTTATATCGAGGTCCGGAAGAAAATTCTAGAACATAATTATTAAAATAGTTATGTCATCCCTGGAATGATGAAAATGTCTCTAGATTATTTGATATTCACAATTAGTCCAGGAGACTTGTGAAAATATTTATTTTCGAGTGTTTACACCAGCAATCAGTCTAGAAGACTTGGCTATGTATCAAAATACATGCCTTGTTTTTGAAATACATACGACCAATTAATGGTCCAGAAGTACCTTACTTACTGAAAAACATTGTTACTATTGAAATGGTGGTGGTATTTTTATACCCGACGATGTCAAATATATAAAGGGTCTATTATCACATCCCTGAAGTGGTGATTATTGTCATATAAATTTTAAATATACAAATTATTTATTGATCTTGGTCAACTTAATTGAATAAATTTATAGTTCTACATACGACAAAACCAAAACTACAGGTATGTTATTGAAGGCTCCTGAAGAGCTAGTATTTTCTAATATGGTAACAAAATTATTGAAGGCCCCAACAGAGCTAATGTTTTCAATAATATAAGCAAAATTGATTTGAAGGCTTTTGAAGAGCTAGCATTTTCAATAATATAACAAATGTGTTAAAGGCTCCAGAAGAGCTAATATTTGACAATAATGTAACAATGTCAATTCAAGGCTCTCGAAGAGCTAATGTATTATTACTTGAAATATATACCTATTTGTATCAAACATGGAGTTTGAGATTTATGATAACTTTGTTATTTTGTATGACCGGTTAGACCATCCCGGATCATGTACGATGCGAAGAGTAGTAATATGAAACTTAATTGAATGCTCACTAGAGAGTCAATTTATTTATCAAGTTTAAAGAGTTTTGTGAGCTACATGTTGTAAACTCCCAGTTGATTGTTAGGGGGCATGTTGTAGTACATGCATACCCTTAATTGGTTGTTGGGAAATGTTATACTACGTGCAGTTACACATGTTCCGCATCAAGCCGAAAAGTTATCATACAACTCCCCTTATATAGTTGGTTTGGTCAGAAACCAAATGTAATACCCTTGAAATTAGATCGTGCATCGTATAATTTCAACGACTTGCACGATGGATGAGTGATTCATCAAACCGATAAGGTATAGACATTTATATACTCGGAAATAGTAATTTTCCGTTGTAATATATCAATGTTTTTAACATTGAGGGGGAGAGAATATACAACTGGAAAATTATACTGAAATATCCTTATATTATATGATCCTCAAAAAGAGATAAATATGAACCAGAAGTTCAAAGGATAAATATGAACAACAAGTTCAAAGGACATTTATGAACCACAAGTTCACTACCAAACAAATTTCTGACTTCAAAATAATAATGAAATTGTATACCAGTTGTAAAGCTCAAGTTAGAGTGAAGGTTCCTCAAGAACCATTATATATCGAATAGTTCCACCATCTGAAATCTAAAATAATAAATATTTGATGATGGTCTAGAAGATGAACACCTCCAGAAGAGGTAGATAACTAATATATCTCATGAATAAGTTAAAGATATTACAAATGTCTAGAAGACATTTACATGCTAATATTCATGAATATAATGAGATCTCAATTATCTTGAACATGGTGGAACGAGAAAGGAAAACGAGATTGTCGACAAGAAATATTGCATACAAATGAAAAACTTCATATGATGCAAGCAATATGAGGATCTTAAGACTTTAAGTGAATAGACATATATTTATGAATGGCCAAAAAGACGCAATCAAGAGTAATCTAAACTTATTGTATAATGTGAGAAATTTAGACATGGAGTCTAAGAAAATATGATACGGTTACAGTTATATTGGGTATTTCTAAACTCACTATACAATTGAGAAATTTAGACCTGAAGTCTAATGAAACATGAAATTAGTGCATTGTATGTGTTAGGTGGGTACTTGTGAAAATAACTGAGGTAAGTTTTGTCACAAAGTATTGGTACCCTGATGCACTAAATGATTTCTAAGGTGTCACAACACGCCTATTGATAAAGGGTATTAAAGTTGTATTTGTTTGGTAGCAACAAAATATATCCTCTTGAAATGCGTATACGACTTATATTATAGCATGCTAAGAATAAGTATACATGAAAACATGTAAAGAGATGTATGATGCGTGAAGCACATATCTGTACATTTATGGTGCTTGAAGCACATATCTATGTTCCCGGGAACTTAACTCAGTTGAGTTATATGATAAATACTTGAATAAAGTGAAAGCCATCCGGAAGATGGATTACAGTTCGAACTGCATTGTTAGACATTTTTGCATTATCTTTCTATTCAATTTCACGTGAATATATTAATCTATCGATAGTATATCATATATGCTTTATTTTGCAGTCTTATTATATGCAATGTGATTATATGATATATTTGTTTGTTTATTATGTGGGGTCAAACATTTGAGTTAATTTGTGTGAGTTGATGTGAATCTTACGTATCTTCATTTGATACTTATATAATTATTCTTGTTGATAACCTGAATATTCATGATATCACAGAAGATCCGATTCTAAATTATAGAAACTCCAGAAGAGTTCTCAATTACTAAATTATCATGAACAAATAGCGCAATAACTCTAGAAGAGTTCTCAATTGCTAGAAAATTATCTACAAAAAGGATTTGAAATCAGATACCTTGTAAAGGTGTATCCAAGCTAATTCAGCTTGGTCTTGAGGATCGAAAGATATGAATTTGATCTTGAAGAATCAATTCTAATGTATATCTTACAAAGGAACACATGATTGTGCGACCATGCAAGATAAGTGATAATGGCATGATTTAGACATGTTACTGATGATTTCATCAGGGGGAGACATGATATGCATTGTACTCTTTTTCCCTTCACCGAGTTTTTTCCCATTGGGTTTTCTTGGTAAGGTTTTTAATGAGACAATTACTTGAGGCATATCTAAGGAGAAATAACTCTCGTTTTTTGGCACAAGGTTTTCCTAGTGACTAATTAACCAAAGAAGGTTATAAGAATGATATTACATGACATTGTATTGCATGTAAAGATGAGGAAGCAAGTTTGCGATAATGGAAGTCGTATTGGAACTCTTGAAGAGCATCCAAAAGTAGTAAATTTATTAAAGAACAAATTTACGATGAAATATTATTGATAAGTTTCATTGAGCACCTCAAAATGTTATAGTATCACTAGATGTGAATAAATGCGCCTTATTAATGCAAAGAGAAAATGCGAAAGAATTATTTGGTCCTGAAGTACTATATAATATAAGTGATAGTAAAGAAGTGATTGTTTTGTTTGTCATACAAAATCCCATTTAAGCTATTGCGGCAGATTACACCATTTATCAACACAAAGGTTTAGATGAATTTAAATGCACAATAGAAATGCGATTGTTCCAGTAGAACATATTCAATTTATAGAAAACTGTTTGTGTAGATGTGTAATACTTATATAATCTATGTTGAAAGATCATATACATGGTGAATATTTGATAGTGATCATTTCACTACGTTTTATGAAACACTATATCGACAATATCACCTAAACAAACATAAATTTTAAATACACGAAGAAAAACGTGAATGCATTTGATTGATAAATTTGATCCAGAAGATCATATTACTTGTGTTTTGTAATATGAAAATTGTTCCAATGACCTTGTATGAGAAAATGATTTTGCAAGTATGACACAACCGAATAAGCATGTATCAAATGGGATATAACAAAACATATCATCAAAGTTCTTCTTTATGGATAACGAACGTTATATCGGTTATGTGACAATTTGGAAGATGTTGTCACTAAACTACTCTATGACAATTTGGAAGATGTTGTCACTAAATTACTCTCTACCTCAACTATGAAAAGATCATCCAAGATATGGGAGTACGTCGACTAAAGGATGTAAAATGATGTGGTCATGAGGGGGAGTTAATACGCGTTGTACTCTTTTTCCTTGATCCAGGTTTTTGTCCTAAACGGGTTTTCCTATCAAGGTTTTAATGAGGCAACATTATATGCGTATATTGGGAATGATGCACTCTTTTTCCTTCACTAGGATTTTATCCTATAAGGTTTTTCCTAGTAAGGTTTTAACGAGGCATGTTCTTGATTATTAGACATCTAAGGGGGAGTGTTATGAATATAGATGTCTTAGAGATATTGATTATATAATAAGTATATCCATTAGTTATGTGACCATTAGCATTCTATGAAGAAGCCTATAAATAGGACATCAACACATTGTATTTGGACTCTTGAAGAATGCAATAAGATAATACTTTCTCCCTCTATCTTGTTTCTATCTTATTCTATTATCTGTATTGTACTTTATTTATAACAGAACTGCTTTAATATATTATTGTCTATATGGTATACTTCAAAGTATAACATTTGTCTACCCGATGTACTTGATCTTATAGACAAACTTCAATTTTACTTTAACGACTACAAAATATTACTTATAATGACGATCTCTTGTAATAACTGTTTTTTTAAAGAATGTGTTACTTATATAAGTCCATAGATTTTACACTATGCATTAGAGAAATTTGGAAGAATACACCCTTCCCCTATTTTTTTTTTTGTTAATTCGGCCCCTCTCTCCCCTTAATTTTAGTGATTTGGGTTCCCTCCCCTTTGAATTGACAACTTTATTCTCAATGAACATTTCCTCTTCTTTCTTTTTCTCCATCATCCCACCACCACCGTCATCACACATCATCGCCATAACCACCAAGATCGCATATCTCTACCACCACCACAACAACATAAATACCTCACCTTTCTTTTTCAATTCAAAAACTCACCACCATCAACCTTCAACCACCACCCTTTTCACCACCAGCAACCCTCTCCACTAACCACCACCAAACGTCTTCTATTTAAAACACCATTCCATTAATCTTCAATCACCAACAAACACCAATCCACCAACCTTCGATCACCATCAAACATCAGATCACTATCAAACTTAGAGCAATGGAAGGGGTGGAGGGTAATTTCGGGCAGGGGAGGGGTGGGGGGCCTATTTTGGAGCAAGGCAGGGACGGGGGGTGAAGGGCCTAATTTTCTATATGGATGGGGGCCAATTTCGGGAAGGGGCGGGGGTGGGCGGTCGTTTTGTGTATTGGAAAAGAAAGATGGTGGATGGTGGTGTTGATTGTTGGTGGTGGTGTTGTTGAGAAGAAAAAGAAGAAGAGTAGGGTGTTTTTGATGTGGTGATGTTTTTGGTGGTCATAGTGATGTGGTGTGGGATAGTGGAGAAGAAAAAAGACGAAGAAAGAAGAACGGAATGGGGTAAAGAAAATGTAGTAAAAAGAGGGGTGTCACTAATGATGTGTTTGTTTTGGGAGAATCAGGGGGAATCGATGGGAATTTAAAAAATATGTTTTTGGGAACTAAATTGATTTCTAGGTAGGGGAATTTATTACCACTAATTCACCTCCATTACCACTAATTGACCTCATATTTTCTCTCGTCCAAATCGGAGGAGAATTAAGGAGAATGACATATTTAATTATATTTTTCCTCATTCCACTGATTCTCTTAGTTTACAATTATGGTACTCAAACAACAATAAAATATATTGTTCCTGATTTCCACTAATTCCCTTAGAATAATTTTATCCTGCCTCTGATTCACTCCGATCCAAACATATCATAAAGACATTTTTGTCCATGAGAAAGGAGGATAGTAAAATCAAAGAAGAATCAAGAATAAGAAGTAAAAAACAAAGGGAGGGGGCATTCTTCCAAATTTCTTCTATGATTGATACATTTGACTTTCATGGTCAACAAAACACAATTTAAAACGTAAATATCTCTTATTCTACATGCGAAAAATTATAAGAAGTTGATATTTCAAAAATATATATTGAGACGAATTTAAGAAGGTCCCACATGACTATAATATTTATTATCGTTTAATGAGAATTCTTTTTTTTTTTTGATAATTAGCGATGAATTGTGACTACAATGATATTACAAACATGAATAGAGAAATTGCTAACTAATAGAAAGTTAGAGTATAATATGAGACAAATATGTCTCCAACAAGGTTCGAACCCATGACCTCTTACATGAAAGGTTAGGCCGGATGCCACTAGGCTATTGAGCCATCTGCGTTTAATGAGAATTCTTGATCAAATTTTTTAAAGTTTGACCACAAAAGTCAATGTATCAATCATTTAGGGACGGAGGGAGTATATTATATCTTATCGCGTACTAGAAATTAATGGTCATTTTGGATCCTAAAAATAGAAAGTGGAAAAACAAAATGGAAAAGGGACTACTTATGGTGTGAGGTTTAAATGGGGCTGGTGAAAAGCAACTAATGGGAAGCTGACTGCGCTATACTAACCCTGCTTTTCACCTTTTTTTTTCCTTGTTTAATAAATGTATTGCCCAATAATTCATCAAAATAAAAATATAAAAATGTATCATTATCTTGTATTTTTCGAGATCTATAAATAGAGTTTAAGTTTGTTTTATTTAAACACAGAAAAAACGAGTTTCTTCAATAAGTAAGGAAGAATAAAGTGAATAAAACCCTGAGTAAATCCCTGTTGTAAAAAATATATTTAAATAAGGGTGTAAGTGTATGTTAAGCTAATGTAACACTGAATAAACCGTGAAACAATTGATACTCTCTTGTGTGGAGGGTCTTACAAGCAAATGAAATAATACACCTAGAGCCTATAGGGTCAATTGTGTTATAGGCTTTCACCTCACCAATATATTTGAGAGGAAGAGTAAAAGGAGGTATTTTCAGGTGATATCTTCAGTTTCTCATCGATAAAGACAGTATATATTCACATATAAATATGCCCATCTCTCCCTCTATCCCCCTACACCTCTGACCTAGTACAAGATCCTCTCTACCCCCCCCCCCCCTCCTCCTCCTCCTCCTCCATTATACTCAAAACCCTTCAATTTCAATAATCTTAAAGCCCAAATCAATTAAAGATAAATTAAATTTCCATACTAAATGATGGGTGAGGATCAAGAAAGTTCAAAGGAACAAATACCAAGAGAAATGAATGAAAATAGTAATAGGAATAGCAAGAAAAAGAAGAAGAAGAAAAGGGGTGGGAGTAAAAGAAAGATGACTGCTGAACAAACTGTGGCTTATAATTATGTGAAACAATGGGTGTATTTGGAAAAGCAGCAAGAATCTGCTGCAGAAACTGATGATGATGATGATGATGATGGTTTTGCTGCAGGGCTTGTTGGGTATAATCAACCTAAAGAAAGATTGGTTTTTGATTTGCATTCACATTCTACTCATAGTGATGGATACTTAACCCCTTCTAAACTTGTTGAAAGAGCTCATCAAAATGGGGTAATGGATTACTATTCAGAATTTTTTCTATATGTTCGTATACAATGGTGGAACTACGGGGGGGGGGGGGGGGGGGGGGGTACGCGGGGTATTAGCTACATAAATTTTCTTTTTCCGCCTTGTATGTGTTCGATTATCTGTTGCTGATTTTCTAACAATGTTCGGCTTGAAATGGCTATTATATGAGTTGGGGTTGTAAAAAGATTGAATTTTGAGTTCGTGATTGAATTTTGTACTTTTTGAATTGATAATGTTTACATTACTATGCTCTTCTGAAAGCTTTTATAAGCAAAAAGCACATGGTACTTGTATGCTACCCAAAACACTTAATGGGATTATACTATTTCCTGATCTTGGGAATCTTGTCTTTGTTCTTTCATAAGGAAGGGATAGAAAACAGTAGTTGTATACTAATGTGCAATATATTTTTGGACTTTACTATTTGCAAAACTCAAAGTGGTTTATGGATAAGCCAATTTTTCAATATATTGCTAAATGTGTCCGAAGTTCGATTTATGGATAAGCCAATTTTTCAATATCTGATAATAATTTTTTTGGTATAGTTTGCTTCTAGCTGTTATCTATTATCTAATGGGTCATATCATTATGTATCAAGTCTGTTGAGTACATGTTCAAGCTTCTGCTGTTTCTCTATCTAATATAATCTTCAGGCCGGGAACTTGTATTCATGTTTGCTTTTTTACCATGAAGGTTAAATGTAAGCCAGCTAATTGCAACATCTTTCTAGTTGAAAAGTAGACCATATCAACGACTTATGTATCCTCGGCATGGGGTATAACTCCTAGTCTTCTTTGCAAGAGAATTCCTAATTTCGATGTAGAGTTCCACCTAAAAGTGTCATGGAACCTAAATAATTTGATTGATAGTATATACTATTGATGGTTGCTCCATCAGAGTGGTGCAAATATCAAAGTCAGGATGTCTTGACCAGGGAAATAATAGTCTTCCTTGACTGGAGATGTGAAACACGTGACTGAAAGTTCTTACCTATTAGCTGATTATTACGACTAATTGCTTCAGTTATTCTTGAGTGTCGAGTAATGGAATTAAGCATCTTATCAGGTGAAAGTTCTTGCTCTTACGGATCATGATACACTCTCTGGCATCCCTGAAGCGCTAGATGTGGCTCAGAGATACGGTATCAAGATTATTCCAGGAGTTGAAATTAGCACTGCTTTCTTTCCTAGGTGGTTATTTGTCGACGATTCTTTTATGTATTTATTTATTTTTACATGTCCCAGAGCTCTACGATTATGGAGATCTCGTTGGCGGATAACTTATCTTTAATGTAATTGCGTATTCCGCTTGCTGTTTTGTTTCCACCTCTTTTCTGTTCTCTCTTTTATCTAATAAAGTGCGCAGTAATCATTTATCAACTTGAACAGAGGAGCTTCAGGACCGGAAGAACCAGTTCATATTCTTGCCTATTATAGCAGCTGTGGACCTATGAGGTACGAGAAGCTGGACGAGTGCTTAAGTCATATCCGGGATGGTCGTTTTCTTCGTGCAAAAGACATGATTTCCAAATTGAACAAACTCAAGTTACCTCTCAAGTGGGAACAGGTGGCCAAAGTGGCTGGACAAGGGGTTGCCCCAGGGCGACTGCATGTTGCTCGTGCCATGGTGGAAGCAGGCCATGTGGAAAATTTGAAGCAGGCTTTTTCCCGATACCTCTATGATGGTGGACCTGCATATTCTACGTAATCATTGACACTTATTTCTTATAAGCATGAGTCCTGAATTATCGATAAAAATAATTTATATGATTTTTGGTCCAGTGGTAGTGAGCCAATTGCAGAGGAAGCAGTGAAACTAATACGTGAAACTGGGGGCGTTGCCGTATTGGCACATCCCTGGGCCTTGAAAGATCCAATTGCTGTAGTAAGAAGATTGAAAGAAGCGGGACTTCATGGCATAGAAGCTTATAGGAGTGATGGGAAACTAGAAGGTAAAACGAGGAGTACATGTCATTTAAATTGAGATAAAACTTGCATTGCACAACTGATATAGATTAAGAGGATTATCATCTTGCATCATGTTGTTATCACTTCCTAGTGACTTTTAAGATGGCATTGCACCACTGATGTAAATTATTGTCTTAAACTCTCGGTGGAGGATTCTCATCTTGCTCGTAATCCTTATGGTTTTCTAGTGACATCTAAGATGTACTATAATTTAGTAGTATAATAGAATTCTTCAAATGAGGTGGACACCAGTCTAGATTGCAAATATATCTGTGTAATCGTTGCATTGCATTGTAGAATAGAACTAAGGTATTGCCTTAAAATGTGTACCTTCAAGTGCTTTTTAGGCTTCTGAGCCATATTTGTGTTCTGATTCTAAATATAACTGATCTGCTTTTATGAAGTAATCTCCTTTATGGCATTACACTGTGCAGTGTATAGTGACTTGGCCGATAAGTTTGGCCTTCTGAAGCTTGGAGGGTCAGATTATCATGCCAGAGGTGGTCAACACGAATCAGATCTTGGAAGTGTGAGTCTCCCAATGATGACTGTTCGGGCATTCCTTACTGTGGCCAGACCAATTTGGCGCAATGCCATTAGAGACCTTGTCGAGAATTGTCTCGAAGATCCTTCCGAAGCGAACTTACAAATCATAATGAAGTTCAGTAACACAAAGATACCCAAATGTCTCTCGCCATTCGACTATGGCTCTCAGGATTTAATCAAACATGTTCTCTCCACGAGGTTGACGAATGAAGAAAGGAAAAGCAAAGAGTTCGACACAATCAGGTCCAAGCTTTCACAAGTAGGTTAGCAGGTTCATGCAGTTTAGATCATTTTTGGCATGTAGAAATTGAGCATGTTCAGTTCTGCCATTTGAATTTTGTAGTCAATTCTGTGTTATCATTGTAATTGTGGCATGGCTCAGTCTTCTTTTACATAAACAAAATTAAATTTTGTAGTCAATTCTGTGTTATCATTAAATTTGGTTTATACCCTTTCCATCCTAAGAAATTGTCAATTTTAAATTTTGTTGATTGACTTTTAATTTCTCAACTAATTATTTGTACATGTATATGTTATATAAAGTTTGATATAATATGTATTTAATGATACATCAAGTGATATTAAAAAACAAATTGGTTTTTTGAAACATTAAACAACAAATTGGTCTTTTGAAAATGAAAGTGAATTCTTTTTTAGGATTAATACTCCTTTTATATTACATAAGCTTTTGGTAGGAGGAACCGTATGATCTGTTTAGATTGGGGTCAATTTTATCATTTTTTCTCTTTGGAACTAAAAAAAAAAATTAAAGTTAATGTAGGTGAATTTAGGCTAGTTTCAATGTACAACTAGTGTTACGCCAAAGTATTGTCACAGAAGGATGCTTTCATTAGCATTCAAGGCTTCGGGTTGGCAATGTCTAGAGCGTGGAATTGCAAAGGTATTCGAGTATCACGTTGTAGGGTTTCTATCTTACAAATTCTCTTCCCAACGGACAAAGATAAGGACAGAATTATGGAACAAGGACCATGGTGTTATGACAACAACTTAGTCCTAATGCAAGATTGGCAACGGGACTTAGATCCCTTGAGAAATTCCGTTTGATACATGCCCTTTAGGTTACAACTTTGCAGGTTGTGATCGAATATAACTGCATATGGATAAACAGGGGCAAACGTTTTTTCCGATTACGTGTTGAAATGGCAGTTAGCTGCCCTGTTCGACGGTTAGTGCAATTCAAAGTGGGGGAACGGTTGCTCAAGGTTATTTAGCATATGAAAGACTTCCGAATATGTGCTTTCATTGTGGCCACATGCGACATTTGATTAG
Organism: Echium plantagineum; assembly: GCA_003412495.2. Classification (NCBI taxonomy): domain Eukaryota; kingdom Viridiplantae; phylum Streptophyta; class Magnoliopsida; order Boraginales; family Boraginaceae; genus Echium; species Echium plantagineum. The sequence continues at coordinate 27,962,203 of CM016564.1, forward strand.
ACAATGCACACATATTCTGTATGGGGAAGACAATAGAACAAAAGTTAACTATGGACTTTGGATTAAAGGCTCCACTCGAAAAATCATGGGTGGAATTCAAGTTAATTGGGGAGGAAGAGGATTACTCGGCTGTTCCCCCACACCAAAAATCATGGTCAACAAAACACAATTTAAAACGTAAATATCTCTTATTCTACATGCAAAAAAATTATAAAAACTTAATATTTCAAAAATATATATTGAGACGGATCTAACAAGGTGTTACATGACAATATTATTTCTTATCATTTAATGAAAATTCTTGATCAAATTTTTTAAAATTTGACCACAAAAGTTAAAATATAACAATAATTTAGGGACGAGGGACTAGATTAAAATAACTAAAAAGTTGATAGATCAAATGGCTAACAATTAAGTTAGCATGCTAAATCTGTATCCCCAAAATTCCAATTGGAACTTTAGGGCTTTGCAAATGACAAAAAATCTTGAAAATTCCAATCCCAGATGCCAAACCCCATATCACTAACCCAATTTCAATTCATACACAAATCATATAATCTCTTTAATTAAATCCATTATTTCGTTTGAATCATCATAATTCCTGGACTATCGAAGATGACGGAAGATGGATCGGAGAGAGAGAACGGAGGCTTAACCTCAATGGACTCGATGGAATCACGATGGGTGTACCAGGAAGAAGACACCTCCGATTTGGACGATGGAGACGACGACGAAGATACTCCACGTGGCGGCTCCGTTGATTCCCTCAGGAATAGCATAGTATCTGATGACGACGATGATGATGCTGGAGATGAGGATGGCTTGAGACAGAGGCTCATTAGGACAGGGCCTAGGTTGGATTCCTTCGATGTCGAGGCTCTTGAGGTCCCTGGTGTTACTATGAATGCTTTCGATGTAAGGATTCGTATTTGTTTTTCTCATTGTTTTCATTTCAATATAATTATGTTTTTTATTAATTCATTTGGTTTTGATTTTTAATGTTGATAGAGAATTCTAGTTGTTGAAGTTTGTTATATGTTTATTTAGTGAATAATATATGAAATCTAGCTGCTGAATATATTTGTTGTTGAGTTCATTTCAATTTGGTAATTACGTAGATTATGCTATCATGTTAACCATGCGAGGTGCATTATCGACTACAGTTTTGTGATAGCTTTGATTTGGACTGAGCAGCTGAATATATTCATATCATTTCATTTTGGTAATCACAATTGCTAACCATTTCAAGGTGCATTATTGATTTAAGGCGTATGTTCCATTTTATTCAAATTGAGCAGCTGAACGCATTATGTTATGCTAATTTTTTGAGCTAGGAAGTTAAAGTATGTATACCAATACTATGATGTTGAATGGTGAGACTTAGCTGAGTTTAAAATTTACATGAATAAATAATTTGTTGATGTCAATGCACAGATGCGTGATTGATTACAGATTTCTGATAGTTTTTATTCAAATCGAGTAGTTTAATATGTTACTCCGTCCGACCCAAAAAGATTTCGATAACTAAGGTGCCATAAAGTTGTTGAAAACCATCATAATTATCACAACAGAAAAGCTTTTGAATTGTGAATTCTTTAAGCATATTAAAGCATCCCTATCAACATTTGACACTGCCATAAATATTTTGTTACTTTTATCAACTTAATTGAATATGATAGAAGTAAATGCATAGGTACATACAGTTCACGAATATATCATTTTGTTGTTGAATTATTTTGATAAATCAGCTTTAACTGAGAGATCAATTCACAATTTTGTTGATATCATGATTCGAACTTAAGTGCGTAGTTGTGGATAGTGGTAAAGAGCAGCGAGATAATGACATAGCGTCCTGTCACGATAACTTAGTGCTACCTCGTGTCGCTGTAAATATCAATGAATAGTGGTAAATAGGGGCGATAGCGGATTACGGACTGTAAATGATATTTAAAACTCTGCTCAAGTGTTATATGCTACCGCAGAGATATTAACTATAAACATATTTGGTATAATTAGGGGTTATCTCTTTTATGATTAGGTGAGCTTAAACTTATAATCAGTATTTACTTACATTTACATTCTGATGATTAGTAAGCTTTACAAACATTTTTCTGGCTTCTTATCAATATCACTAAACATATCTCTATTCTGACTTTGATGAGGACTTCTATTTCAAATATTGTTATCAGTGTTGATCTAGTATAATTCTTATCCATTATAGAGTCCGGATAATGTTTTCTATCTGAAGCTGATAAACCCCTATCCAGGTTCCTGGAGAAGTTTTATTTAGTTACTTAAAATTATTTAAAAGATTATCTTTGTTTTCTTACAAAATGAGTGAGTCATCCTTTCCTTGTGAAATCAGTTACTTGTTTCTGTTGAAGTTGCAGCAAGTGTTGGTATCTTGTTAACAATTGAACATTTTTCCTATATTTTGGTTTTGATGCTAATAGTGGTCCCATGATATTTGTCGGTGTATTTAAAACAACTTAATGGCATTTTAATTATTGAAATGTGCTTGCAGGATGGCAATCTTGGCAGAAAGTTTGTTCTAGCCTTCCAGGCATTAGGAGTCGTCTTTGGTGATGTGGGAATTAGCCCATTATATACTTTCAGTGTGATGTTCAGCAAAGCTCCAATCAATGGAAATGAAGATGTTCTTGGTGCCTTATCCCTAGTTTTGTACACTTTAATATTAATGTCACTCGTCAAGTATATTCTTATTGTTCTTTGGGCTAATGATGATGGCGAAGGTATAATTGTGTTGTTTATGATTCATTTCTATATTGCTATTTTTTTTTATGAACCATTGAGTTTGTTTTTCATTGCTTGTTACAACAGGCGGAACATTCGCTTTATACTCCCTAATTTGTAGGCATGCAAAGGTGAGCCTTCTTCCAAATCAACTTCCTTCAGATGCTCGAATATCAAGCTTCAGACTACAGGTTCCATCTGCCGAACTTGAGAGATCGTTAAAAATAAAAGAAAGACTTGAGGCTTCTCTGACATTGAAGAAGCTTCTTTTAACATTAGTTCTAGCGGGTACTGCCATGGTTATAGCTAATGGTGTTGTTACGCCAGCAATGTCAGGTAATCTTTGACCTGTTATTTTTAATTTCTGTGCTGATCGTCCCTTGTACACAAGTGTGTATTTGTTAATTGTCATAAATGTCTACAACTTAATTTTGCAGTAAGTTCTGCAGTTGGTGGTTTGAGGGTCGGTGTACCTGGTATAAAACAAGGTAATAATTTTGTTTTTCTCTTACACCACATAATCTTTTCAATGGGATATACTATGTTATTACATGTGTGTTATTTCAACTGATAGTTTCCGCTGCACTTAGTATTTGGATTACATTTTCTTTGCATTTAGATACGCTCTCTTGAGATTACTATAAATGAATAGATAGCATCACCATCTAATTTGTGTCTTTCCACCTCTCGGTTTCATTGTATGATCATCTATCCTATTTGACCTCTGTTGGTCGAATTCAGTACAATAAATAAAAAACACCTTGATTGCTTATCGAGTTCGCTCTGGCGATGAAACCTAAATCCTTTTCTGTATCTGTTAATCAACAAAACAACCTCTTTGTTATTACAGGGGGTAAAGGCTGCATACAACCTGCTACCCACCCACCCACCCACCCCACTTAGCTGGGGCCGTTTCAGAGTCATTGGGGCATGTTATTGTGGTTGTAATCAACCAAAAGTGTCTTTCTACTCTACTTACTATTTGTATATATTATGAAGTAGTTGATAGTGCATGTTGTTGTGAAAAACTTCAGTTTGTTTTTACGGATGGTGCCATAGCTGTAATTATACCATGTAAGTAGGACTGCGCTACTTCGTAAATGATATACACATTATTAATCCTTTTGGGGTATTTTAATTTGCAGATCAAGTCATGATGATATCAGTTGCATTTCTAGTAATTTTGTTTAGTGTACAGAAGTATGGAACAAGTAAAGTGGATCTTGTGGTTGGTCCTGCCTTGTTCATATGGTTCTGCTCTCTTGGAGGGATAGGCATCTACAACATTCTAAAATATGATTCACAAGTGTGGAGGGCATTTAATCCGGTTCATATATATTACTACTTCAAGCGCAATCCGACTAATGCATGGTATTCTCTTGGTGGATGTATTCTGTGTGCAACAGGTATTATGCGTTTCAAATTCGTAACTCTTGTTGGTGTATAATTTCAATTCTCTAATAGGGTGGTGCCTAAATTAGAATAATTGATGGTCTCTTTCTGTGCTTCATTTTGCTGTAATGTAGTGTTATTTAATCTGGGTAACACTAAAATTTATAAGTAGGACTATCTTATTCCATTCCAATTTGGGTAGTTTGCAAATGATTATCACTTTTGTATCTGTACACTCCAATGATCTCCAACATATTTGCATCCTTAAGGTACTGACTTTCATCTCCTAATTCAGGTTCTGAAGCAATGTTTGCTGATCTTTGCTATTTTTCAGTTAGATCAGTTCAGGTACATGAAAGAGAGCACATTTTCCTTTTCATTAGCACAATTCAGAATCAGTTACTTAATAGCTCATTGTCGTTTTTTTTTTCTGGCAGCTTACTTTTGTGTTTCTTGTCCTGCCTTGCCTTCTTTTGGGTTACCTCGGTCAAGCTGCCTACCTTATGGAGAATCATGCTGACACAACACAAGCCTTCTTCTCATCTATTCCTGGTAACTACATAAAATGCTTCTGCGTGTGTGCATGTTTGTTGTGATATGAAACTAGGATAAATGTACTGCTCTATTGTAGTCTTATTGAGTGTCTTATCCTCTTTCAAATTGGTCAGAATTTGCATTGCCACTCTTTATTTATGGCTGACTGTAGTCATATGATGTCATCTTACTTTTGCTGCAATGTGGAAAATAACATGTGACAGTAAGAGCATATGTTTGGGGAACACCCAACTTTTTATTTGAAATGGAAGGATAGTCACTTGGACAATTTTTATCAGAACTGGAACCAGTGCTTAGTGGAAAAAATGGCTTTCTGCTTTGAAAACTAATGATCACTGCTGCTAATACAAACATAGTATATATATAGCACGACCTAGTCGGTTTCCTTGTTTTATGGCGGATGTAATATTGTGTTAGGAAAACTGGAAAACTAGAATAGTGCAAAATACACGCAACTCACTTATATGGCATAGTTTGGCATCTACTCTTTATACTTTTATATATATTGGTTACCTTTGAAATTATATTTATTCTTTTATTTGTTTCCAACTCATGCCTTGGGATGAAGGGAAGCCCCAAATGCTGAGCAGAGACCCCTTAGTTTATGCTTCATAAGGCTCTTATTATTCATTTGCATAAAAGTTATTATTCTTGTATTGCACTTAGATACATTGCGTTTAGTGGCTTTGCAAAAAAGAAGAAGAACATTTATGGTTTTAAGATAGTATTTGTTCTCTGACATCGTTGGGATTGTTAACCAAAGACGATGCGCACTTAAAAACTTCTATGGGTTTTAGTAGTTGTGAGTAGCTGAATCTTAAAAGGGAAAGGAGATCCTTTTTTTTGTTCGGTTGCTGATTATGAATCACCTTGTTTGAAATAATTTCCATGACGTAGTTGTGAGTAGCTGAATGTCAAAGGGAAACAGAGGTCCTTTTTTGTTTGGTTTATTATGATTCCATCTTGTTTGAAATAAATTCCATGACGTATGGAGTCAAAGATCTTACGTTTTCAGGCTCTTGGATATAATGAAATAAATAAAAGGGTTAATGGCCCAAGGTCACTAACATTTGCTAATTTATCCACTTCGATCACCCTATTCTAACAGTGCTAAAATTTGATCACTTACACTAAAAAAGTTTGTTACAGTTTGATCTCCGCGTTGACTTGAGGTTTTGGGCTGACTTTTGACATTTTTAACAGGGGTGTTAGTGTCTTTATTTAATTAATGTGCTAAATTTGGTCCCTCTTCTTCCCCACACCCCAACCCCAGACCCCCACCCCCTACAATGTCCACTGTTTCTGCTCCAAATGCACAGTATGCCTTCAACACACACTAATTAATGAACCACATTTTCCTGAGATGGAAACTGGTACATCATTGTTTCTGGCGCTTCTCATTCCATACATTGCAGGATAACAGATCCCTAGGCCACCAATTGATGAAGAATAACCACATAACATCGCTATTAGTTCAATATCATATCAAGCAGCAGAAAGATAATCATAAGGACCTGGTTGTCAACAAAATTCATGCGGCTTAATAGCTAGACCTGGGACTTTTGATTTCTGATTTTTTGAGAATGTAAAAGGACTGGTTTGATGATTGGGAATGTGAAAGAACTGTTTTGATTATGGAAGTGGGCAGGGGTAGGGGGTGACGTGGGGGTGGGGGTCTGGGTTAGGGGTGTGCAGAAGAAAGAGTGAAAAAATTAGCACATTAATTGAATAAAGACACTAATACACCTGTTAAACCCGTCCAAAATCTAAGTCAACACAAAGTGACCAAATTTTTACAAACTTTTCAGTGTAAGTGATAAAATTTTAGCACTTTTGAAATAGGGTGATCGAAATGAAAAAAATTAGCAAATGGTGCCATTAAATAAAACATGTCTCATTACACTACCTACGCTTCTTTCTCTATATGAAGTAGTAGATAGTCGTTGCACTTCATGTTGGGTCAAGCCTCTCTATTATCACAGGGTATGGTTGCTTACAATCCGACCCCCACCCAACCCTGCTTTGGCGTTAACATCTATAGAGGCATATTGTTGTTGTATTGTTATGTTTTGCCAGCTCATAATTTGGTTATATTTGAGTTCATATATATTATTTGTTTTATGGTATCATGTAGGTGTTATTTATTCGATGCACACTGAAGTACTTCTTTGACTTAGTTTAAGTAGTTATCAAGACCTGAACTCCGAAAACTAAGGAAAAGATGTCCATTTTTAATCTTCTTGTTTGGTTGTTGGTTCACTTGGACTATTGCCAAAATACTAAAGGATAACTCCTGCTGTTTGGTACATGCTGCTTGACATTAGCTCTTGAATGTGAATAATATACTAGTATCTTGCAATTTTATAAATTGTTCACAATATTAATTAGCTGGTCCTGTGTCCTCTGTATTCAAGTTAGCTCATGAGTGTTATTTAATCCGTTGAGGTACTCTACGATTTTGAAAAAGTGGATAAGGAGATCATTCATTTTGCTCCAGCATCAAGTTTCTTGTATATATTATTTTTATTGGTACACTTATTGTTATCTTCTTTCCATATATGTTTAGTTACAAGGCAGACGTAAATGTAGCTACTCAATTTATATACTTTTACTTCATTGCTACAGGTGGAGCCTTTTGGCCTGTATTCCTCATTGCTAATGTTGCTGCACTAATAGCCAGTCGGGCAATGACAACGGCCACTTTTTCTTGTATTAAACAGTCAACAGCTCTGGGTTGTTTCCCTCGTCTTAAAATTATTCATACTTCACGAAAATTCATGGCCCATATTTATATCCCTGTCATGAATTGGTTTCTTCTGGCGTTCTCTCTGGTGGTTGTCTGCTCTATATCGAGTATATATGAGATCGGGAATGCCTACGGTAAGGTTAATGTTTCTTATGTGCAATTTATGTGCTTCGACATAATGTTCAATCTGTGCTTCTAATTCTCTTAATGAAAAATGTAGTTGTTAATGAACAATTTGCATATATGTTTCTGTCAACTGTCTTTAATTTCCATTGGAAAGAGGTAATGCTCTGCATGAGTCCAAAACATATTCTAAAAGGGTGTAAGCATATTGGAGACTACAAAGTTAGCATCTCCTGTGTTGGTAATTATATCTCTAAACTTGCGCGACCCATGACTTGATATTCCTGAGGTTCCTTAGTTAAAAATTGAACTACCTGATTATCTTCCAATAAAGGTTATTGCTACAAATTTATTAACTACTTCAAACTCAATGCACATGTTTTTAAATGTATAATATACATAATTTATATACATCTCCAATAAATAGTTATACAGATTGTACAGTTTCTTAGTTTAGAAGTCCTAGAAATCCTGTAACAAAAGATATTAAAAGGTAAGAGCTTTGCAAAGGACTATGTGCTCTATTGGTACTGCAGACTACAACTTGTTGTGGAGTTTCACATGTGTATTTTTTCTGAAACATTGCGTTTTTGTGTCTACTGGCTTCCTTCCATCTCTCTTTCTCCTGTTGTCCCTAATATCCTAGTATTGCCTCCTCTGATACGTTGCTGGGTTTTTTTTGTCAGGCATTGCTGAAATTGGTGTGATGATGATGAGTACAATCTTAGTAACACTTGTGATGCTTCTTATATGGCAGATAAATATTATTATTGTGTTGAGTTTTGTGATTTTTTTCCTGGGCCTGGAGTTGACTTTCTTTTCATCTGTCTTGTGGAATGTGAGAGATGGAAGTTGGATCATACTGGTATTTGCTGTTGTAATGTTTTTTATTATGTATATCTGGAATTATGGGAGCAAGCTAAAGTATGAAACAGAGGTCAGGAAGAAGATGTCAATAGATAAGTTGCGTCAGCTGGGTCCAAACCTTGGGACAATTCGAGCACCTGGTATTGGTTTACTTTACAATGAACTGGCAAAAGGAATACCTGCTATTTTTGGACAATTCTTAACCTCTCTACCTGCGGCACATTCCATGATAATATTTGTATGCATAAAATACGTACCCGTTCCTATGGTTCCTCAAGGTGAAAGATTTCTCTTCCGTCGAGTTTGCCCAAGAAGCTACCATATCTTCCGTTGTGTGGCCAGGTAACTGTTTCAACTACACATTCACCTCTACATGCCTTCAAATGCTCTTTATATTGTAGTTTTTAGCTTGTCACTCTCTTATGTTCTAAGGCAGTTAACTTCTCTATCTTGAATTGTTGATTGTTTAGCTAAGAAATAGAAAAATTATGGAGGTATAAATATGTAGATAAATTAATTTAAAGTTCTCATCATTCGAAGGACAGCACAACTTCTCAACCAACGAAAAAGAACACAAAAACTTGCGTTTAGAAAGTAAATGATCAAGGTGTCCATTATTTATATGTTGTTTGCTGTATATTACCTGCAATAGTCAGATAGTTAACTGTTTTGCATGAGTTAGGTCCTTCACTTTTGTGGCCTGTCATGAAGTATGTTGCTTATAAATATCTTTAAAAATTGTGAACCAGATACGGCTACAAGGATACTCGCAAAGAAAATCATCAAACATTTCAGCAGCTGCTCATTGAGAGCCTTGAGAAGTTCATTTGCCGAGAAGCTCAAGAACGATCACTTGAAAGTGATGGTGAGTACGATTCAGATTCTGAAGAAGAGAATCCTAGCTCAAATTTTCTGACAGCTCCAAATGGGAGTGTTTATTCTCTGAACGCCCCTCTCCTAGCCGACTTTAATGACCTTAGAAACTCCGCACGCGGACCAACTACTTCAGAAGAGATTAGGTCGTCTGCAGAACCGGTTACATTGGACTCAGAGCAAAGTCTTGAGAAGGAGCTTTCTTTCATTCGCAAAGCCAAAGAATCAGGAGTAGTGTATCTTCTGGGGCATGGCAATATAAGGGCAAGGAAGGAATCATGGTTCGTCAAAAAGCTTATAATAAACTATTTTTATGCTTTCTTAAGAAAGAACTGTAGGAGGGGAACGGCCAATCTGAGTGTTCCTCACACCAATTTGCTGCAAGTCGGCATGACATACTGGGTTTGAGGTCTAACATCTACGCTAAGCGCGAGTTTTTGTACCAGAAAGAAATGTACAAATATAAAGCCTGTAATTATAGAGGACCCCATTAATTGGGTATGTTTATCGAGTAATTTCGCCCCTCCCCTTTGTCCCTCTATGGCTGCAGCTTTCGTAAGTACAAATGACTTGATTCATGTATGTCTGTATTGAGGCAAAGCGCGACTGTTGTATTGAATGTGTAATATGCTATGGCATCCTAGCCCATTTGTATCAAGTTATCTAACCACTGTAAATACCCAGCTGAGGACACCCACTGTTATCCTTAAAATGACGTTCGCTCTTATCGTGTGCTTTGATGATGCTTCATCTGTTGTTTTTTGGTGTTTATTGATTTTCAATGTACGCTGAAACTTGGTGGCAGTGGCGTAAACAAGTCATAATGTGCATGTCCATTGTTCTTCTACAACATATGGAAAATACCGTAAAAATTTGCGATTTTATCGGTCTTTCAATTCATGAACTACTCATACTTGATCAGAATTGTTATATATACATGACTAAAGAATATTCTAAGATCATACAAATTGAAAAAAAATATGTAATCAGTACTTACAATAGGTTACAATGTTGTTTTTTCAGCTTCCTTATACTAGGTTATACCTCGAAAAATTATTCACACATATTGTTCACTCCTCAAATTTATACTCTCCATATTCGGAAATTATTTTGTTTTCTCCTCTTTTTCCATTTATATAAAGAATAAATAGAAAATAATTCAATATTTTTTATTACATACAAATATAAATTAAAAATATCTTTCATTCGACATTTATATATAATATACTCCTATTATTTTATGTTTTTTAAAATTTAGTTTTATCCTAAATATTTTATACGATATGTGAAATATTCATTTTTTAAATTTAAAGTGAATATTAGAAAATCTGCTAAAATCTCCATATAAAAAATAAATTAAAAAAAGTGATGAGTAAAAATATATTTTAGAAAAAATTTGAGAAAATTGATGTGAGTGCTCTTGTCCAACAACTAGTATAACGCTATTTGAGGTAAACCATAGCCGTTGTAAGAAAATTTTGAGGACATTAGCATAGCACTATTGTGACTGCTATCAATCGAGCCATGTTTCCATAACGACCATAAATGAACATGCTCGTTGAAAGCGTCATCCCATGCTACTCCTAGTAGGCATGTTTTTTCGGTTTGGTTCGATCGGTTTTTTCCCGATTTTTTTTAATGTAAAATCGATCCAGTCGGTTTTTAAACTACACGAACCAACTCGGTTAGACATTCTTTCGGTTTAAATCGGTTCGGTTGATGATGATTTTGAGGTAAAGTCAGTTCGGTTCAGTCGGTTTTTCGGTTCTTAAACAAACAGAAAATAAAAGTCCACGTTTTCAAACTATTTAGAGTCTACACGTCCATAGGAAGTTCAAAAACAAAAATGACGTTTCATGTTGAGTAGAGGTTTCAATATCCTTATCACTCATTATCGCCAAATATTTAATATATGAAAACTTATGTGTTGATTGATAGGTTGTTTCATATGGAGGCAGCAAGATGGAAACGACAGAGCTAAATTGAAAATGCTGCCTAATATTCTTTTAGTATTAGATTATTAGGTGTTAAAATCGTATATTAGATATGGATTTTTAAAGCAGGTCATGGACACTTGGTCCATTGGGTCGAATGTTAAAGTTTAATTTAATAAATTATATATGTTATGAATATGGATGTCTTTTGGTTGTCTTTTAATTAGTGACTTTAATTAGCAATATAAATTCATACCTCTTGTTATTCTATGATGTAATAGTAGTAGTCTATATATACATGACCTCTAAACATTGTATTGTACACACTCTCTCAAGCAAGCAATGAAATATATTATCTCCCTCTATCTTGTTATTCTTTATAGCATTATATTCAACACATGTTTTCAGCACGAGTCTCTAACCAATTGAGGTATACTTTATCTTCAACATGTTTATTTTTATATAACTAGAATGATATTGAACTTTATCAAATATCTGATTAAAGTTATTTCATTCGTTTAGTTACATGTCAATTGATATGTTGCCATATTATATTTGTCCAGATGACAATTTATATTTGTCTGGAAGACAACAGAAAATAATTTATATTTATCCAGAAGATAAATTTGTCTATATTTGTAGAAAAAAAATTTATATTTGTCTGGAAGACAACAGAAAATAATTTATATTTATCCAGAAGTTAAATTTGTCTATATTTGTAGAAAACAATTTATATTTATCCAGAAGATAAATTTGTCTATCTCCGGAAGACAATTTTTCTAGAAGACAATTTTATGTCGTAATTAAAGTTTGGTTATATTTGTCCAAAAGATAATTTTTTTTTTGTCCAGAAGACAATTTGTTTATATTTGTCCAGAAGACAAATTTGATTTTATTTGTCCAAAAGACAATATAATTTTTAATGTGTCCAGAAGACAAATTTGATTATATTTGTCCAGAAGACAATAAAATTTGTAATGTGTCCAGAAGACAAATTTATATTTGTCCTGAAGACAAATTTGATTTTATTTGTCCAAAAGACAAATTTGTATCTGTCCAGAAGACAAATTTGATTTTATTCGTCCAGAAGACGATTATATATCAATGACATCTTGGACTGTGAAAGATAAATTGTCGTACTCACTCACTCTATAATTCGATTGTTATAGAATTTACACATTATCTATGACTCGTTATTTACAATAATATTGACTTTGATGCATCCAAAAGACGATTATCAAATATATAAATCCTGAAGATTTATCAGTTCTAGAAAATTTAGTAAACACCTAAATCTCGAAGATTATAGGTAAATTAGCTTTGATCAAGATCAAGAACAATTTAAGAAAATATTTGATGATTACTAGTACTTACATGTTGATGTCGATTAATTTTATTATACTTATACGTTTTGTATAGTTCATATATTACATTTGTATGTTCTATAATAATAATTGTATAAATAATCGGTCTAGAAGATGATTATAAAATACCTAAATCTTGAAGGTTTATAGGTAAATTAATGTGATACCTAAATCTGGGAGATTTATCGATAATTAATTGGTTACATATGTGTCGATTATATATGTTGCCGTACATGTAATTCTCATACTATATTACATGTTAATTACCATATGGTATCCAATTTCATATTATATAATCTAAATATCACTTTAATTTATTATATATAATCTTTATGCATATTATTTATGTTGTTGTCTATGATGAGTTGTACATAATATTGAAATTAATCAGTCCAGAAGACGATTATCGAATACCTGAAACTCGGAGATTTATCAGTAAATGAACTTGATATTTAGATCAAGGCACAAAAGAATATTCTAGAAGATAATCGTTCAAAAAAATAAATATCTCATCCCTGGAGTGATGAAAATATCTATAGTTTATTTGATATTCACAATTAGCCTAGGAGACTTGTGAAAATATTTTTTTTCGAGTGTTTACACTCGCAATCAGTCTGGAAGACTTGACTATGTATTGAAATACGAAGAAAATTTTGAGATTACTAGTAAAGAATACTAGTCTTTATTGTATTGAGAATAAGATATATGAAATCTTATGGATCACTTATGAGACTGAAGGACTCATATAAGTTGAACAATACAACTTCTATATACATGTTTTGTTTTTGAAATACATACGATCAATTAATGGTCCAAAAGTACCTTACATATTGAATAACATTGTTACTATTGAAATGGTGGTGGTATTTTTATACCCGATATTGTCAAATATATAAAGGTTCTATTATCACACCCCTGAAGTGGTGATTGTTGTCATATAAATTTTATATGTACAAATTATTTATTGATCTCGGTCAACTTAATTGAATAAATTTATAGTTATACATACAACAAAAACAAAACTACAATTATATAATTGAAGGCTCCGGAAGAGCTAGTATTTTTTAATATTGTAACAAAATTATTGAAGGCTCCAGCAGAGATATATTTTTCAATAATATAAACAAAATTGATTTGAAAGCTCTCGAAGAGCTAGCATATTTCAATAATATAACAAAAGTATTGAAGACTCTAGAATAGTTAATATTTGACAGTAGTACAACACTGTCAAGTCAAGACTCTTGAAGAGTTAATTATTTCGTGAGCAATTTCAATTGGAGGCTCCAGAAGAGCTATTATTGAAAATAATGTAACAACGTCAATTAAAGGCTCTGGAAGAGCTAATGTATTATCACTTGAAATATATACATATTTGTACTAAACCTGAAGTTTGAGACTTACGATAACTTTGTTATTTGGTATGACCGGTTAGACCATCCCGGATCGGGTACGATGCATATAGTAGCAATATGAAACTCAATTGAGTGCTCATTGGAGAGTCAATTTATTTATCAAGTTTAAAAGGTTTTGTGAGCTACATGTTGTAAAGTCCCAGTTGATTGTTAAGGGGCATGTTGTAGTACATGCATACACCCTTAATTGGTTGTTGGAAATGGTATACTACGTGCAGTCACATATGTTCCGCATCAAGCCGAAAAGTTACATACAACTCCCCTTATATTGTTGGTCTGGTCTGCTGGTCAGATGTAATACCCCTGAACTTAGACCGTGCATCATTTAATTTCAACAATATGCACGATGGATGAGTGATTCGAATTTTCATCAAACCTATAAGGTATAGACATCTATATACTCGGAAATAGTAATTTTTCGTTGTAATGTATCAATGTTTTCAACATTGAGGGGGAGAGAATGTACAACTGGAAAATTATACTGAAATATCCTTATATTATATGATCCTCAAAATGAGTAAATATGAACTGGAACTTCAAGAGATAAATATGAACCAGAAGTTCAAATGATAAATATGAAGCAGAAGTTCACTACCAAACAAATTTATGACTTGAAAATAATAATGAAATTGTATATCCATTGTAAAGCTCAAGTTAGAATGAAGAATCCTGAAGAACCTGTAACGACCCGCCCCGGGTCGTACGCCCCCGAGGTTGGGATCGTCAGCAACATGAACATCAGAGTCACCAATCGATGGACGTCAACATAAAAAAACGACTTCATTTGAAAATAGAAATAATATCCATCGGGGTGAACTAACAACCAAAATACAGCATCAGAAATAACATCCAAGTTTCAAAATGATAATTTTTGAAATGATAACAAAAGATATATAAGTCTTCAAGACAACAAAAGATAGATAATGGGAATGACTGCTGAGGACTCCTAGCCACCTGCGTCTCGCTCCTGAGCTAACCACTCTATGATTCTAGCACCGCTATGCAACCTCAGCAATAACCTTCAAAAGCTGGCGTGGAATACCAGCCCATACGTAAATGGGGTAAGCTATAAAGCTTAGTGAATACGTACCGCACAGGTGGTACTTACAACACATTGTGTCCATGGGTAAAGATATACATAGTAGTGGGGGCAACTTACCTTTCTCAGTCACACAACATACCAAGTCATAGAGCAACAACTACATAATTTAAAACAACAACCAGAGGAAACAACATATAAATATAGTCAACACAACTCGTCCAATAGAGCTATCAACACAACAAATTGGCACAAAGAAAAAACTTTCTATCCACACAGCCACCTTTTTATCCACACAGCCACACAGCTAACTCTACCTGCAGGTGAGACCCTTATGCCCGTCGACACAAGAGTTTTATCACTCTTTATCCACACAGCAACAAATATCAATAAATCATATAAACCACTCATCGAGCCCACACAACTCATTCATCTCATAATCAACTAGTTCAACATTTACAACACATCCAACGTTTCACATAGCACCACATCATATGAATATAACAGTACACAAAAACCTAATGTACCGTAAATATAAAACTGTAGGATAAGTACTCACCTGATGCTAGAGCAACTAGCGTACACTTATATATTCCTTGTGTGCCGTTCCTTAACTCCTAGATAGTGCAAACGCGTGTTAATAATCTATCATGAGGTGAAATGACCATTTTGCCCTTCCCGAGTTCCAACCATTATAACTCTCAAAAATTAGTTTCTCACATTAGGTTCACTCTTATGCATCCCAATTATGCCCCATTGGAATAAATCATGTTCAAGGGTTTAAATCATGTCAGCTTGTAAAATGACCAAAATGCCCTTGACTTGTAAAATGACTAAAATACCCTATCGGCCTCAAAAGTGCCCAACACTTATTCAAATCAATTTATTGGCCACTTTAAATATCAAAAATCTCATTTAAATGGTAAAACTCAATATTATGCACTCAAATAATTTTCATAAGTCCAAATATTTATTTCAAGGTTAAACATTCTGCCCAACTTCCATTTTTCATCCATTTATTATTTTTCACCATTTAAACTCATTTAATTACCCATAATTCAAAATAAATAGTTAAACACTTCCAAAACACGTGAAATATTTTTCCAAAGTCATAATATTATTCCAAAGTAAAACCATACTGTCCAAATTAATTTTCATGCCCATTTGCTATTTATTTCATTTTAAATCATTTCTAGTCCCTTTTTAGTCCAACATTTTAAAATAATTATCAAAACATCTTTAAAATTTATGAAATCAGAAACTTAAACTTTGATTAACATAAGGAACTCGGAATAATCATCCCTTTATTTTTTTAAACTCCAAAATCATTTATTTCCATATTTAAATACATTTCTATATTATTTAATATCCGAATATTAAAATAAATAAAAAGCCATTTTTAAAAATCATCACCTTTGAGACAGAGCTTCCTTATACTCTCAAAGTTACTGGAAAAATTCTACGTTTAATTTAGAGCTCAAACAATACATCGTTTCTATTTAAAATCTCGTTTTAGTAACTAAATCTTTAAAAATAGCAAACAAATCCAGAACAGCTCAATATTTTTTGTGAATACTCTTAATGCTGTAGTTAACATCTCTATAAAATATTTTAAATTTTCTCAATCGTTTGATATTTCTTTCATATTTAAAACACTTTTCAACTATTAAACTTTCGAAAATCATAATAAATCCAAAACAAATCCGAATCAAGTAATTCTTGTTGTCGTGTGTTCTAAATCAAAATCTCTACATACTCATAAAATTTCATAATTTTCTGGGCACATTTAATATTTTTCCCGATTTTTCATTTAAAATTCGAATATTCTCGAAAATAGTTAACCAAAGCATAAATCTTCATTATCTTTCAAGGTAACAACATAAAAGGTTCTAAATGCATCATATCAACTCAGATTTATACATGCATGCTCATAAGATTGTATATTTTCAAGATTTAAAATAAACCCATAAAAAGAACTTTAAAAGAATCTAGTTTTTGAAGATTAAACATGTACCTTTATAAAATGTAGCTGTTGAGAATGAGTTACAATGAGGTTAAATCCAGATTTCTTCACAAAGGATGAACAATTTTTGAAAGGGAAAAAGGGAGGGGGAAGAAAAATATGATACCCTTTTGTCTTCTTTTTTGACTTATAAGGTGACAAAGGCTTGGTTAAATGTGAAGCTTGCTTAGGAAGATTAAGTGCATGATGGACAAGTGTCCAAATTGTGTGGAGACCAAGTTTAGCTTCCTTTTTAATTAGGCAAAGTTGAGGGGTGGAAATGCAAATATAGAACTTATGTAAAATATCTTCCTACTCCAAGTCAATGACGCGCCTCATGTAATTAACCGGCTACTACTCGATTTTTTTTTATGTTTTTTCCGACTAAAAATTCAACGTGTCTTACTAACTACGACACCTTAACTCCCTCGGGAATAAAATAATATTTATTTAGCATGTCTCTACGGGACGGGTTATTTCAGAACCATTATATATCGAATAGTTCTACCTCTGAAATCTAAAATAATAAATATTTGATGATAGTCTAGAAGATGAACACCTCCAAAAGAGGTAAATGACTAATATATCTCATGAATAAGTTAAAGATATTACAAATGTCTGGAAGACATTTACATGCTAATATTCATGAATATAATGAGATCTCAATTATCTTGAACATGGTGGAACGAGAAAGGAAAACGAGATTGTCGACAAAAAATACTGCATACAAATGAAAAACTCTATATGATGCAAGAAATATGAGGATCTTAAGTCTTTAAGTGAATAGACATACATTTATGAATGACCAAAGAGAAAAGACACAAATCAAGAGTAAACTAAACTCATTGTATAAGGTGAGAAATTTAGACCTGAAGTCTAATGAAACATGAAATTAGTGCATTATATGTGTTAGGTGGGTACTTGTGAAAATAACTGAAGTAAGTTTTGTCCAAAATATTGGTACCCTAATGCACTAAATGACTTATACGGTGTCACAACTCACCTATTGATAAGGGGTGTTGTATTTGTTTGGTAGCAACAAATAAATCCTCTTGAAATGTGTATATGACTTATATTATAGCATGCTAAGAATAAGTATACATGAAAACATGTAAAAAGATGTATGATGCGTGAAGCACATATCTTTACATTTATGGTGCCTGAAGCGCATATCTATGCGCCTGGAAACTTAACTCAGTCGAGTTAATATGATAAATACTTGAATAAAGTGAAAGCCATCTGAAAGATGGATTACAGTTCGAACTGCATTGTTAGACATTTTTGCATTGTCTTTTATTCACTTTCACGTGAATATATAAATCTATCAATAGTATATCATATATGCTTTATTTTGCATTCTTATTATATGCAATGTGATTATATGATATATTTATTTGTTTATTATGTGGGGTCAAATGTTTGAGTTAATTTGTGTGAGTTGATGTGAATCTTACATATCTTCATTTGATAACTTATATAATTATTCTTGTTGATAACCTAAATATTCATGATATTACTGAAGATCCGATTCTAAATTATAGAAACTCCAGAAGGGTTCTCAATTACTAAATTATCATGAACAAATAGCGCAGTAACTCCAGAAGAGTTTTCAATTGCTAGAAAATTATCTACAAAAAGGATTTGGAATCAAATACCTTATAAATATGTATACAAGCTAATTCAACTTGGTCTTGAGGATCGAAAGATATGAATATGGCCTTGAAGAATCAATTATCATGTATATCTTACAAAGGAAACATGATTGTGTGATCATGCAAGATAAGCGATAATGGCATGATTTGGATATGCTATTGATGATTTCATCAGGGGGAGACATGATATGCATTGTACTATTTTTCCCTTCACCAAGTTTTTTCCCACTGAATTTTTCTTGGTAAGGTTCTTAATGAGACAATTACTTGAGGCATATCTAAGGAGAAACAACTCTATTTTTTCACTAGGTTTTTGTCCACAAGGTTTTCCTGGTGACTAATTAACCAAAGAAGGTTATAAGAAGGATATTATATGACATTGTATTGCATGTAAAGATGAGGAAGCTAGTTTGCGATAATGAAAGTATTATTGGAACTTCTGAAGAGCATCCAAATGTTATAATATCATTAGATATGAATAAATGCGCATTATTAATGCGAAGAGAAAATGCAAAATTTGGTCCTGAAGTACCATATAATATAAATGATACTAAAGAAGTGATATGTTTTGGTTGTCATACAAAATTCCAGTTAAGATATTGAGGCAGAGTACACCATTTATCAACACAAAAGTTTTGAGAAATTTAAATGCACAATTATGCGATTGTTCCAGTAGAACATATTTAATTTATTGGAAAACTGGTTGTATAGATGCATAATACTTATATGATCTGTGTTGAAAGATCACATACAAAGTGAATATTTGGTGTTGATATATTTTACTGAGTTTTATGAAACACTATAGCAACAACATCACCTAAACACGCATAAATTTTAAATACACGAAGAAAATCGTGAATGCGTTTGAGTGATAAATTTGATCAAGAAGATCATATTACTTGTGTTTTGTAATATGAAAATTGGTCCAATTAACCTTAAGTGAGAAAATGATTTTGCAAGTATTTATGGATAACGGATGTACCAAATGGGATGTAACAAAACATAAATCATCAAAGTTCTTCTTTATGGATAACGGATGTTACATCGGTTCATATGACAATTTGGAAAATGTTGTCACTAAATTACTCTCTACCTCAACGTTTGAAAGTTCATCCAAGGTATGAGACTACTTCAACTAAATGATGTAAATGATGTAGTCATGAGGGGGAGTTCGTACACATTGTACTCTTTTTCCTTGATCCAGGTTTTGTCCCAAAACGCATTTTTTCTATCAGGTTTTAATAATGCAACATTATATGCGTATATTGGATTATCATTTGAAAAGTTAGTTCCAACTACAATGTGTGAGGATAATATAGCATGTATTGCACAATTAAAGGAACGATATATCAAGGGAGATAGAACAAAACATATTTCACCAAAATCCTTTTTTACCCATGATCTCTAAGAGAATGGTGAAATTGATGTTCAACAAATCAGTTCATGTGAGAACTTGGAAGATATTTTTACTGAGTCACTTCCTACTTCAGCGTTCAAGAAATTATCAAAGAGCATGGACTTCATCGATTGAAGGATGTGAAATGATGCAATCATAAGGGGGGCTAAATTCGCGTTGTATGCTTTCTCCTTGATATAGGTTTTTTTTTCAAAAGGGTTTTCCTATCAAGCAGGGGCGTAACTAGGGGGGACTAGGGGGCGCCCGCCCCCTGGGTTTTTCGGTATCGTTTATTTTATATGCGATTTTTTTGAATTTTTGTGATATATAATAAAAAAATGTAACCAAACCAAGTGTAAGTGTAGCTTAGTTGGTTAGTTCATTTCTCCAAAAAGAAGAGGTCATGCGTTCAAGCTTTGTTACCTTCAATTTTAACAATTTTTCGGTACTTTTAACTATTTTTTATTTATTTTCGCCCCCCTAGATTTTTCCTCCCGAAATTGGCCCCCCTTGATTTTCATCCTAGTTTCGCCCCTGCTATCAAGGTTTTAATGAGGGAACATTGCACGCGTATATTAAGGGATAGTGCACTCTTTTTCCTTCACTAGAGTTTTTCCGATAAAGTTTTTTCTAGTAAGGTTTTAACGAGATATGTTCTTGATTAATAGACATCCAAGGGGGAGTGTTATGAATATGGATGTCTTTTGGTTGTCTTTTAATTCTTGGTCTTCAATAATGTAATTAGGGATGTTTTCGGTTCGGTTCGGTTCGGTCGGTTTTTTCGATTTTTGTGTGAAACCGATTCTATCGGTTTTTTAACTAGACGAACCAAGTCGGTTGAAAATTATTTCGGTTTAAATCGGTTCGGTTGATGTCGGTTTTGAGGCCAAATCGGTTCGGTTCGGTCGGTCTTTCGGTTTTTAAACAAACAAAAATATAAAAATCCACGATTTCAAATTAAATAGAGTTTACACGTCCACATGAAGTTTAAAAACAAAATAGAAATAATTCATGACAAACACATATTAAGAAATAGAAACTAGCTCCTTTGCTCTCAATTCTTGCTAAGATTCCAGGTGCTGGAATTCGGATTCACTGCCATCCGCATTATCTCTACACAAATAAAAACAAAAAACAAAGGAGTTCAATAATAAATAAATAAAGTTTTAAAATATAATTATCAAAAACCAAAAATTATAAAATAATACATTTATGATTTACCTTCATTTTCTTTCTCTTTTTTATTCACCTCTTCCAATCTACTCTTCAAGGAAATTGGTTTTGATTTTGTCTTTAACCAATTTTGCGAACAAAACAAAGCCTCAACAGTGTCAGGAGCTAACCTACTCCTAAAAGTATCTATGATTCGTCCACTAGTGCTAAATGCAGCCTTAGAAGCAGCAATATATACTAGTATAGGCAAAATATCTTTGGCAACTTCGGCCAACATAGGATATTTCACAGAGTTTACTTTCTACCGTGCTAAATAGCAGAGGGCTAGTAATGGACACTTGGTCATTTGGACATGTTCATTGTATATGGGTTTTGGACACTTGGTCCATTAGATCAATATTGAAATTTACTCTAATAAATTATATTAAGTAATATAATAATTTAAAAAAATAAATAAAAACTAAATATAAATATTAAGAAATATTCCAAATATAAATATTTGAATTGATATATATAAAGAGTCGGTTCGGTTCGGTTTATGCTAAAACCAAAAACTGAAATTTTTTGGTCGGTTTCAAATTTTTTTACACCGTCTCGGTTCGGTGTCATGTTTTTTTCAACCAAGTAGGTTAAATTTCGGTCGGTTTTATTGGTTTTCAGCGAACCGCAAACAACCCTAAATGTAATAGTAGTAGTCTATAAATAGATGGCCTCTATACATTGTATTGTACACACTCTCTCAAGTAAGTAATTAAAATATATTATGTCCCTCGATCTATCTTGTTGTTATTCTTTATAACATTATATTCACAACAATATAAATAATATAATATTTTTTCTGAAAAAGTCAAAATTAAGTACAAATATTAAATATCCCAAATCTAAATATTTTAGACAATAGATATAAATAGTCAGTTCGGTTCGTTCGATTTATACTAAAACCGAAAACCAAGATTTTCTGGTCGGTTTTGAATTTTTCGCATTGATTCGGTTATGTGTGATTTTTTCTTCAACCAAGTCGGTAAAATTTCTGTTCAGTTCGGTCAATATTATCAATTTACAACGAACCGAAAACATCCCTAACTCGTGTTCGTACTTAATCGATTATCATTTGCCTTCCAGACAAATGTTTTGCAGGGACGGAAGGTCAATTTGAAAGGAGAGGTAGGAATGTCAAAGAAAAAGCAGATGGGTAAAAACTAAAAAAGAAAAAAAAAGAAAAAGAAAAAAGGAGGAGGGCATTCTTCCAAATTGCATAGTACTATCTATGAACACACTTGTCTCATTTCGATGGACACAAAATAAATGATTAATCTCAAATCATATCCCAAACAATATCAAATTAGCAATTCATCTCTGCATAATTTTTGAAAACAAAATAAATTATAAATTATAGAGAAATGAGTGAGGAATCTTCATCTTCATCTTCATCTTCTTCATGTTGTTCGGGCACGAAAATAACGGATTTGGAAGTGGATGCGTTAGTGTATTGCGGAAGCTATCTGAGCCTAAATGACGTGTCCAACATGGCCATGTCATCTAAATACCTCCGCCAAGCCGCTTATTCTGATTCCATTTGGCGCTCACTTTTCAGGTCCTCGATTTTCCTTTCATTCGATTTAATTGACGTTTTTCGTTTTTTTAGCTACAATGACAAATAAAAAAATGTTGATACGTAAAGACGAAAATGTCAGATAGTAAAAATTATTGGATGAAAGATAAAAATATCTGTTAAAAAGATAGTAGTTTGATTTTGAAGCTTAGGCGGAACCAAGATATGGTTAATTGTATAGACTAATAGAACCAGTTAAGTTAGAATGGAGGGCGTACAATATATCACTATAATGCGGAACTGTTAAATCTTTTGAGAGTGGTGGTAGTATTTGATTTTTATTAGGATACTGTTTTAATGGCCATTTAGAGAGGGGATTGAACGAATACTTTTGGCAGCACGATAGCTATTCCCCCCTTTTCGTCGAGATAAACAAGAGTTGTTCATAGATTGTTCTTGCGACGGGAAAAGAGGAGCGCCAATAGATTAACGAGCAATTATTTCTGTAGGGGCTCCCTTCGTTTTTATTACAGAACCATTCCGATAATTGTGCTGTAAGATATGCAGAGGAATAGGCTTTCTTAAAAAGATTCTGTTGGCTTATGCACAGTACTTATTATTTTCATTTAAGCGGCAAATATAGGATGGGTGTGAGGTAGTAGTTTCATATTGATTCGCAAAAAAAAACCCATATGCTCCTATATTCAACGAGATTCCAGCTAGGAGGGTACAGAAGAGAGTTCAATGCAGCCATGCAGGGAGTGTAGTATGTATGGACTTGGGAACATTACAATGTACTCCGCATATATTAGCTTGCGATTTGAAATTTCATGTCAGGAATATGGACTAGTTTTATCTCTAACAGTTAGGTTTACACATGGAAGAAGGATTAAGTAAGCCGAATCGGTAGTCACTCAGTTCCCAAATTTATTGTTGTTGGTTTGAACTGGATTTAATTTAGTCAACAGATTGTTAGTTGTCATTGCGCATAATATTGTCTAGTTACAGCTAAACTTCTTCCAGCCAAAATCGTTATCCATAAATAAATGGATCAAATTTTTGTAAAGCTTAGTATTTTGTTACTCCTATATCTGGTCGTGATTCTGTTTATTCTTGGTCCTGATGCATCAAGAGTGAGGCTTTTAAACACATAGTCTGGAGTGTAAACAGAGGAGAAAGAGTGATATTTGTTAGGGATTTAGGCTGTTTACATGAATTCTTAGTTGGAAAGCAAGTTGAGAACTTGAGATCGTTGAATTTCCATATGAGCAATCTATTGCTGCTTTTCTATACCAACAATTTTGTTCCCTCGAAAATACGTACAGACAAAGGTGGCCACTAGAAGAATTGTCGAACTTCCACCACCCTTCAGGTGTAAGGGCAGCATACCTGCAGAAACATACTACCCTGAAACAGTTCAAGTATGATGACCCCCAGATTGTGAACTTTGTTACAGATGGAAAACCTAGTGAACATATAATTCTAGACAAAGATGCTATAATTTTCTCGCAGGTAATTTTCCTTTTTCATCGTAACTATTTTATTTTGCTTGGGATCTTATCATTAAACTTTATTATAGTATTAGGTTTCACATTTTATGCCTCACCTGGACTACATCGGTACCATTTTCCCTCAGAATATCGCACAATATGATTTATGCCGTTGTCACTGAGTAAAAAGTTGAGTTATTGTCTAACTATATCTTATATTTTGCAGTGCTGATTGTGTAGTTAAGTATTTTTTTCATAGGCTTTCGGAGGTCTCCTAAATCATATACCAATGCATGTATACCATAATATTAGTTCATCTGATTGTAAGTAGATCCACCAAGGATTTTTTTTCTTTCTTGAACTATGATTCACACCTGTTAGGTCCTTTTTTGTAGGGTCCAAAGTTAAACATGATCAGTACTGAAAACTATTTAAATGGCAATGTCTCTCTGCTAACACTAGGTGATCACAATGCTAGAATTACTTGTATGAGGTAAGACTCATATAATTATTATAAATTCAAATCCACATGTGCGTCTCTTACGATCATATACTTCATTCATTTAATTACGTTCTAATTGGAATCATTGCCTCATTTTAGGTTAATAAACTTGACCAACAAGTGTCTGCATGATTATAATTCAAGATTTAAATGAATATCAGGATGATATTATGGAATATTTTAGTGATACCATAAGCGTAGCTACTCTCGAATATTAACGCATTAATCATTAGCTAGTTGTTGATATAATAGTTAAATTGTATAAATAACGATTGGTGGCTGGGTAACGCATTAATCATTAGCTAGTTGTTGATATAATAGTTAAATTGTATAAATAACGATTGGTGGCTGGGGAAAGTATGATGTTGTACTGTATGTATCCTAGACTGGTAATTTTTTTTACTCAGTATTGGTTTTCTCGGTGTCTAGATATATCTTTTCTTCGTTGACCATGCTGTTGTTATATGTTCCATACAGATTATTTTCCCTCAGCGAAACGTCTCTCTCTAGGCACACAACACAAAGAAGCAATTCTCTTTTACTTACCTCTAGCTGCGACCACTCGATCCGTCTTTGGTGGCAGGTAGATCCAATTTGAAGCGAAGCCTAATTAATTGGGGAACACAAGATTGGTTACCTTGATCTAATAGGCAATAAAACACTGACCTATTTCTGAATTTTTAAATTTAAGGATTAACCAACGATGAATTGCTTCAAGAATATGTAGTCATCATATTGATACGTGATGATGATCTTATTTCCCTTCATAATCTTAGTTTTGTCTGCTAATCGTTCACTTCTTCTGCTATTCGCAGGGAAGTTGCATACGATGTTTTAGAGGCCATAATGGTCCAGTTTCCACTCTTTCAGACAAACTGTTAGGGGATGGTACTGAAAAATTATTAGCTAGTGGAGGTGAAGATTGCACTGTTCGCCTTTGGTCTATTAGCTCTAGCGGGAAGCGTCGTCAACATGCTTTAAAAGCTACTCTTTATGGACATGATAAACCCGTGGAGTTGCTGTCAGTTTCTGGGTAAAACTATCTTCCTATTTTGGCTTGACCAACTGAGTTTACCCCTCAAGCAGAATAGTTCACATGAGGAACTATTGATTGCTTATGTTAGTTTATGGGTAACTGTTTGATGAGTGTGTATAACACCAGTCATTGACTACTAATTGTATATTTTCTCAGGATCTTTCTTGTTCTTGAATTTCACAGTTTGTTATATGCACATGCTTAGCTTATAATACCTTCGTTTTGTCTATACTTGTTCTTATCGAGTTCCACTTTCCTAATAATGATTACCTTCACATTTGGGGCTAAAGAGGAAACTTTCATAGTCCTATAAGAAAGTACTTCTGTTCTAAAACATCAAATAAAGGGTGTTAGTGCTTAACCCAAGTATTAGAATGAGAGATATCTCTCTCATATCATGGATATTGCAACTATCAATTAAGAACTCACTCTAAATATGCATCTTTAAGATTGTTTATCATTCGTCATTTCAAAAATATGCATATTAACATGTCTGGTTCACTAATATTTAAAGATAAGTTGTTGTTATCATGTACTTTGGTTGAGTACATTAATGAATGAAAAGTTTCCCTCCTCCAGGTACAAACCATCTCTTCTGGTGAGCATATCAAAGAATTCAAAGGTCAGCTCTTGTTGTCTACTTTTTAAAAGCAATATACATCTG
Organism: Echium plantagineum; assembly: GCA_003412495.2. Lineage (NCBI taxonomy): Eukaryota > Viridiplantae > Streptophyta > Magnoliopsida > Boraginales > Boraginaceae > Echium > Echium plantagineum. Next base: position 27,988,729 of record CM016564.1, read on the forward strand.
AGTAACTGATTAACATATATCTACTATTCCACCATCATAAGGTTGGAGTTTGTTAATAGTTATGCTGCCACGTAAGCAAAAGGTTTGATTATTATGATTGTATGCTAAACCGTCTTTTGAGGTTGTCTCCTGCATCAACTGTTTATTATATGGAAGGTTATACATTATGTAGGTGAGGGTTTGGGACACCGCTACATCAACTTCCATTAGATCTTCTTGCTGTGTGGGAATGACTGCCATACCAGGCCCATCTGTTGCAATGAAATGTCATGACTCCTTGATTTATGTTGCTGCTGGTACCTCTGTTGTTGCAATTGACCTACGAACCATGAATAGTGTTATGAATATGGAAAACGAGGAAGCACTACAGTCGTTTGAATTACTGCCATCAAAGTCTTTAATCTGCACTGGTGGAATTGACAGGTAATGCAGATTATTAAGATGCTCAAATCTAGAAAATTTTCCTAAAAATTGAAGTCATCTTATTAGTCTTCATTATTAAGTCATAGGTAACCTATGTCCTATGCCCTACTCTCCAATCCCCTTTTTCATGACATGTTATTCCTCTTCCACAGGGGCGAACCTGCCCCCCCCCCCTAAATTTTTCGATACCGTTATATATAATAATATATATACAATTTTTAGATTTATAATTTCAAAAGTGGAAGTAAAACAAGTGAAAAGTGTAGCTTAGTTGGTCGGAGGTCATGGGTTCAAATCTTACGAGACATGTTTTTGCTTTAATTTTGAACATAGTTTGAAAAAAGTTTGAAAAAAATTTGATACTTCAACTATCTTTTTTTTCAATTTTGCCCCCCCCCCCCCCCCATTATATCTTCTTCATAAGTTGGCTCTCCTTTATTTTCATCCTGGTTTCGCCCCTGCTCTTCCAATGTTCTGGAGTGTGTAAACGTTAGTAATTTGTGATTTGGTGGATAAATGTTTTTATTATAGTATAATGGTTATTTCTTCACTAGGATTCTGACTTGAAGTAACATTTCTATCTAATTTCAGAGCAACACTCTGGGATTTGAGGATGATCGGAGACACTCGGAGAGCAGAACCACTAGCAGAGCTTGATGGACATAAGGGACCAGTAGAGCACATACACATGGACCCATACAAAATAGTAACTGGTGGACCGGAGGATGCTGAAGTGAAGGTTTGGGAAACAAGTACTGGTGCTCAAACAAACTCTTTATACTGTTGTGATGATGAACCAAGCACAGGTTGTTCAGCTATGGCTGTAAATGGATATCGGATGGTGACTGCTTGTAGTGGGAATGAGCCCGGTGTTTTGCGTTTCAGAGACTTCAGCAACGCGGTCAGTCTTATTTCAACCGATAAAAGCGTCCCTGATTCTAGGTTTTGGGATTTAGAATCTCGTGGTGATGCAGAAAAATCTGATAGTGAAGAAATTGATGGTCAGTGACCATCCTTAAAAAATTGAAGTTGTTATCTTGGTAAATAGAACTGAAAACAAGTTTTGTCTGTTTAAAATACTTTAGGAATTTAAACCAAGATCCTTATCATGTAAACTTGAGGGAAACATTTTGTAGAGAAATGGTAAATCTACTGTAGCCTATGTTAATTATCTATCGTACATTCAATTTACATTACATGATATTGCTACTAATTCTGTTACCTTCCAGATTGTTTGCAAACGAGCTGCGTAAGAGCTGATTTCGGTTTTTCCGGCCGGGTTTGAGTTTTATCGAGCCAAGTAATTAGCCAGTGCTATCGAGCCGGGTGCCAACATATTATCGATAAGGAAATGAGCGGGTATTAAGCCGGACGACGAGCGGGTTTCGGGCTACCCGGTCCATTAGTAGCACTAATTCTATGTTGGTCATTAAATTTAATTATGGTTAAAGTATAAAATATATATAAATAAACGAGCGTAATCAAGTTGGCCTGAGTTTACTCGATAAGCTATTGAGTAAATTAAAAAAAAATATACTCGAGTATCGCTCGATAAGTATACGAGCATGTAACAACCGAGTTCCGCATTACCGGTCCATTAGCAACCCTAAGTTTTGCTTGAGCAATCTCCTTTCTTCTCCACAAAAAAGGCGCACAAACATTTAGTTTCTCTTGAGCAATCTCCTTTCTTCTCACAAAAAAGACGCACAAACATTTAATTGGAGATGCGGAGTATCGATCCCCATACCTCTCGTAGTCCTGTTATCGGCCCGGTTCCGAGGAGGACCATGTCCCACCCGTTAAGGGTATCGGGTGGTCCTGGACCGGACCGATAAGAAATCGACTCCAAAAACAGATCCGGGACCGATCCGTGTGAGAAGCGGGTGGGTTATCGGTGCCACCCAAAACAAATCCGAAAAAGATGTTTTGCTCAAAATGTCCTAAATCACTTTTCTTGAACATAATTTAGTCCAAATCTGCATAATGTCCTCAGATATACATTCATCATCGACCTAATTCAAAGCCACAAAACCCAAATTTAAAAATCAAAACCCAGAAAAGAGATGAGATTGATGAACAATTTCAAAGTATCACAAGTTTATACTAATTGAGGTTCAGATTCAATATGAATCATCACAACCTTCAACACAAATTGTAATCGAGCAACAACATATAGTGAATCTGGTGTTATGGTTCTCAAATCTCAACACAAAATAGTTCAACTTCGATGTTCAAAGTTACCAACAAAACAAGTTTATAATAATTGAGGCTCAGATTCAATTTGAATCATCATTACCATCAGGCTTCAACACAAATTGCTCAAACATCACAAAATAGCATGCATAGAACTGAATCGACAGTATATGCAACATCATAATCAAACTCGAAATCGCTTCAAATCGATTATCAATGTATAGAATCGACGAGCAATTACGAATTCATAAGGGAGATAATCAGATAATTGATAAGAATCGATGAAGAAGGAACCCTAAATTGATGAAGATGAGAGGGAGAGAAAGATTTTCTAGAGAATGAGGCAAAAAATGACTTGAGAGAACCCCAGGTTCTATTCTCAAGTATATATACTCCCTGGACCGGTTCCCTTATCGGGTTAGCGGTCCAGATCCTCCGGATCCACGGTTCGAAAATTAGATCCAGTCCCGGTCCATTAACTTTCGGGTGGATCTACGGGCCGGTTCCAACCGGCCGGATCTCGGGTGGATCCCGGGTTACCCGGCCCAGTAACAGCACTAACCTCTCGCATGCTAAACACCATAATTCAAATTTATTGAAGCCAAATAGAAACATTTTAGAGCAAAACTAAGCATACAACATAAATAATAAAAGTGGAGAAATCCATTTCATATTTAATTAACAATGTAGTTATACAACATGGCCATATCAGTGAAAACGACATAAAAAACAACCATCAGAAAAGTATATCATGCCGCGGACAATTGTTTTTCTTTCTCGAATGATTACTGAGCATGGCCTACAACAACATCCACTTCTACAAAAAGCCATAGCTAGCAAGCTTGGAAATTCAAGAAAAGTCCCAACTTCTGTGAAAGGATTTCGCGTGTACCGTAAGGAGGTTTACTGCTACTTGTCCAATTCTTTTCGAGAAGTCCAGCTTTCTCACTGTTTAACATCTCGGCATGGAAGACAGAAACTATCTCATATATTGAAGTTCTCAAAGTGTCGGCCATCAAGTATGCTTTTGCATACAGAGGGCTATCTCTTCTTTTCAGCCCGTAGTTTGTTGGATCTTTGCTTCCTGTGTTCACAGTTGCCCATTTCATACCTGCGGGGCCAATTAAATTTGGGGACTGCAAGTGTGTTTTCTTCCCCATCAAGGTTTCTACAGCTAGTAATGCTGACATCAATGTTGATATGACATCCGCAATACTACCAGACAGCTGAGCTACCCCAAACCGATCCTCCTTATGAGAACGTGCTGTTAATGAAGATAGGGTTCTGGCACACCAGACACAGAGCTGCATAAAAATTGTGTAACCAGTTAGCATCACATTCAAACTGATTTGTCTGGTTCGGATCACTTCTCATACTAGCATTTTAATTTGGCATAGACAATGATTCAGCTGATAACTTTACGTTTCCATTTTTAGCCCCGACAGAATTGAACGAGAAATGCTATCGCCCTTAATTGTCATTTGGTGATGACAAGAGATATGACTTGGTCCTTTCTAATGACTGATACGGGCTACAAAATGCGAAACTGCACAAAGATTGAAGACAAAAGTGCTCGCAGTAGGCAACATTATTTAAGTTTTGGATGAAATTGTGAAGTAGGCAATGTTAAAATATAATTACATATTGAAGTGTTTCCAACATGAGGTAAGACCCATTTGTTTTGGTCTGGCAACAGTAATTTTATTAGAGGCCACACTCGAAATGTAAGCCTTTTCATAATAATTCAAAGTTTAAAAGGCAATTCTTATCTCATATAATAAGTTCATTACCAGTAATATTTAATAAACTCCGTAAAATGTAGAACCTCCTCTTAAAAAGTCATTTCAACAAAATGCAAACAACAAGACATGTAATACATTGTCATATAATTTTCAACCACATAAAATGACTGCTGGTGAAACACGAGTATATGACTGATATAGTTTTTCATTTTACCCGAAATAATTTTACAGAGACATACGCATACATGGTTCAACAAACAGGTCAATGGACAAGCATAGGTATTGGCAAAGAAACTTCACTAGTGTCCTTTGAGCTATCCAGGGGCCAGGGCTACTCGTTACATATACTGATTAACCATAACTACTCATGGAATATTTCTACAATTATTCTCTAACTCTTCATCTTCAAAATTTCATCATTATCTAGGTCAATACTAAGACAACCAAACATAAACAAATGAAGAATATGAAGTAAAAAAGTTACCTGGAAGTCATTAAAGGCTTCTAACATGCTTGAGTCAGAAAGTCCTTCTCCAGATGAACGTAACTGATGAGACAGCTTATAAGAGTGATCAACTGAAGAACTTTCAAGGTTTTCACTCAACTTCAGAGTAAGCTGCTCTAGAGGCTTTATGCAATTTGCTATGACTCTTTTGTAAGTTTCACCAGTCTCTTCAAAGAACGCAGCTCGACGCCATGTATCGACATTCCTCTCACAAACCATACAAAGGTCAAGATGGGCAAGATACTGCAGAAGGGATTTTTGAGCGCTTTCATCCAAAACAGCTAACAGAGGCTCACTTGGATTTGTTTCTGCAGCAGCAGATCCTTTTGGTGGTGCAAACACAAACCTCTTTGTATTTAGCACCTGCAAGAATCACATGGAACTTTTATTTTGTTCAGTAAACAGAATGGTGCATCACACACTATTGAGAAGCCATAAGTCCTCCATAGCTCGATCTGAATTAATTTAAAATTATTTTTTACAGAAATAGGTAATTGATAGCTATACCTACAGAATTAGGCCATTAACAGCTATACCTGATGCAAATTATGATTCAGTTCCCAACCAAAGAACACAACAAAACAGCCTACACCGAAAGCAAGTTGTTTCCACATGAAGTTCCCGACTGCAACTTCACTCCTCAAACCACTTGGTAGCATAAACACCAAGATAGATGAAAACAAATACCCAGCAGCCGAAAGGCGAAAGGCTTGTTGAATGGCCGATGGAAGACCCATCTTGAAGCTGAAATATGGAGGGCGCTGTTAACATAGGAAGATAAAGTCAGCAACAAGAAGATAATGGGACAGTTAGCCCACCTAAGCATGTTAAGATTTCACACGCAGGGTACATCAGTTGAGTGACAAAAGACTATATAAGCTGGAATAGACATCTAAGTAAAGAGAGATAAGAGCAGTGAAACATAAGTAGCAATATCACCTTTGTTAAAACGGAGTAAATCTAGGTTAATAAGTTCACCACGATCAACCCAGCTAAATATAATATATAGAACACCGACTTGGTGAATCCAGGACTGTAAGAGTTGGACTATATTTTCATCCCGATATAAAGGAACCATTAGAAATACCTCTTCCATTATCTGAACGACTAAACAAAAAACTACTTTGGACATTTACCGTCTTAGTTTCATAGAACAATGCAGTGACAAAAATCAACTGCAACAAATACTACTACATCAATAACATCAACATATATGAATTCTACCAGCGAAGAACAATAACAGTTACGGGCACATCTAGGACATTAGTAGCGGGTGTTTGAACTCTCCTCTATAAAATTTAAAATTTTGGACAACAACAAAATACACATAAAAGTAACACAAAGATCACAATGGTTCTTATTTTTCAATGTAACAATATAGCCAAAACATTATTACAATATCATTTTTCATTTATGAAATTATATCCACTACTGAAAAGAGTACCTGAACAATGGGAAATTGCAAAATCCATCTCCGTCTATAAACATAATGAACCGCATACAAAACCCCACACCCAAAACCCCTACAAGCCACTTCTCGAAAACCCGCAGAACCCCAACACAGCGCAGCCATCGCAACTGCCCCCAACACCCCACCCACCCCCACAAACACCCCAAGCCCCATTAAAACCCTCACCCGCTCCCCAACCTCGGGACCCGCCCGCGAATTTGACAAAAACACAACCCGACCCAGATAACCCACGACATCAGAGAATGAAGCAGAGGGTCGGAACTGAGGATACGAAAGCGAGAAAATGAAAATGGAGAAGAGAAGAGAGGAGAAGTGGAATGGGAAAAAAGAAACGAAAAATGAGATACGAGAAATCGAGGAAAACAGAAGAAATAACTTGAGGAAAATGAAGAGAAACGTTGCTGGGATAGTTTGCCATATGAGAAAAGAGTAAAAACGATTTTCGACCATTTTGAGGTTGTCTGATAATAATCCACCGTTTTTTGACTTAAAGAGTGTTTTTTGGAGTGTTTTTGATATGTAAGAAGAAGACATGATTGATTTCTGGTTATATATTGAAGCAATTTATGATCTTTGTTTGTTTGAAGTTTGAAGAGAGAGGCGAGAAAGAGGTTTGGTTTCCCTTTCTCTTTGCTCTCTAGCTCTCTGCTTCAAGAAGCGGCTGAGTGTGTGTTTAGGTTTGAATTGGAAGGTTTATTAATCGGGAAGAAAGAAAGAACGAAGAACAAACAGAATTCAAATTACTCTGCGTTTGGTGTGCTCATAGACTAATTGGAGAAAGGGAAAGGAGGTCCATAGCTCAATCGGTATAAAATTAGAGCGTTAAATATTAGGTTGTGTTTGATACGCGGGAATGGAATGAGATACGAAGGAGTGGAATTAAATTAGTTTGTATTACTTAGTCTGATAATTAACAATGAATTTTGATTGCATTCCCTATTAATTGAATTGCCTCATGTGAGGTAATAACCATTCCGCCCAAATTGGGGGTAATGGATGATTATCTCCTACTAGGTAATCAAATTAGAAAAATTAGGACATATTAACCCTCCCTCATCTACACGTTACACAGCAGACATTCCATTACTACTCACATAACAAACAAAGTAACAAGATTCATTAATTCATTCATTTCCTTTGTCTATTCCATTACTTTGTCTATTCTATTCCTACATCATTCTATTCCACTATACCAGACGCAAGTATTAGGAAAAGTTTAGTTTCGACTCTAGTCTCGCTAAGGATCGAATTTGTACCGCATGGGTTAAAGCTAAAGCTCTATAGTCCCCTAATTAGCTGAGGCATGTCCCACAATTTTACCTTCTTCATATACTTCACCGTAAAGATGTGTGAGGACCGACATTTTAACTATTTCAGTAGAATAAGATGAGAAAATGTTTTGTAACCAACATTCGTAACAACTATTTATCAAAAGCGCATACTTATTATGTTAAGATGCACGTCCCACATCGTAAGTCGATGTCCTCCTGGGTCAATATATAAGATCCTGAGCTACTCCCCCTATTGCTAATTGATTTTAGAGTGGAACCCCATAGACTCTAAACATGGTACAGAGCAAAGCCCGAGTTATTGAGGCACGGTAACCCGCTGATGTTGTTCCGGCAATTAAAATACCGGTTATGATTATTCCACCGATGATTGGGTTACACGTGAGGGGTGTTAAGATGCACGTCCCACATCGTAAGTCGGTGTCTGCCCGGGTCAATATATAAGATCTTGGGCTACTTCCCCTATTGCCAATTGGTTTTAGAGTGAAACCCATAAACTCTTAACACATTAAGATAAAGACTTGACCTAATAACGTGGAAAATGGGTGCAAGTATTGAAATTTATAATTGATTTTCTTTTGTGATGATAAAAGGGGTTATAATATGGCTAGTAATCATGCTAGACTGAAATTTATGATTGATTTTATTTTGTTATGATAAAAGGGTTATAATATGGCAAAAATTATATGCAAAGTGATGGCTAACAGGTTAAGACCCGTGCTTATGGAGATCATTTCTAAAACTCAGAATGCTTTCTTACCTGGGAGAATTATTGCTGATAATATATTAATTGCTCATGAGGTGTTACTACTTGAATCATAATAAATCGAGTAAAGATACTTGTGTGGCAATTAAGCTTGATATGAGTGAGGCCTATGATCGGGTTGAATGGAAGTTTGTAATTGTTATCATGATGAAACTGGGGTTCAGTCAGCTTTGGATTGATTGGACTATGTATATTATTTCTTCTGTCTCATATAGTTTTCTTGTGAATGGTTGGACTATGTATATTGTTTCTTCTGTCTCCAGTTTTCTTGTGAATGGTATGACACCGGCAAGCGGTATCCGTCAGGGTGATCCTCTGTCGCCATACTTGTTTCTGTTATGTGCAAAGGGGCTTACCACTATGCCCAAACGTGCGGAGGAAAGGAAAACTCTTACGGGGTAAAGATAAGTCGAGGTAGTCCGAGTTTTTTGCATATGACACTTTTGTTTTTTTGTAAAGCTTCACTAGGGAAAGCAGCAATTGTTATTCAAATACTTGAGGAATATGAGATAGCATTAGGACAAAAAGTCAATATGGGAAAGTGCTCGGTGAGTTTTGAAAAGCTGGTGCATAGAAGTCAAAGAGGTGCGGTTTTGGGGGTGCTACGCATGCGTGAAGTGGAAGATCAAGAGAAATATTTGGGGATACCATCGCAGATTGGGAGAACAAAGAAATCGGTCTTCAGTTTCATTCAGACTCGAATAGATGATTGAATCAAAGGATGGAAAGGCACGCTACTTTCACAAGCTGGAAGAGGTATTGCTTAAGTCTATAGCTTCATCGATACCCAATTATGTCATGAACTGTTTCAAGCTATCAGTGGGTGTTATTGATGAAGTTAACAGAACAAAGGCGCGTTATTGATGGGCGGGAGAAGATAAGCAGAATGGTATTCACTGGAAGAAATGGGGGTCTCACCAAACCAAAGGTAGAAGGTGGTTTGGGTTTTAAGGATTTCGAGTGTATGAATCTAGCTCTGCTGGCTTGACAAGGATGCATGCAGGATCGCGACGAGGCAAGCTTCACTTCTCTATAAGGTGCTTAAGGGCCGTTACTTTCGCAACTCATCATTTCTTAACATGAAAGTGGGCACTAATTCTTCCTTTGGGTGGCAAAGTTTGATGGCGGGTAATTAACTGTTGAAAAAAGGTGTAAGGTGGCGAGTAAGGGATGGTAAGAGCATTGATATTTGGAAGGATCCTTGGTTGCTACGTGTGACTGATTTCCATGCTCGGGGGATCCGCGGGGAGGGGCCGAGATGGGTCTCTCAATTGATCAAGAATGTGGCTTGGGATATGGACGTGGCTGCGTTTGTCTTGGATGAGAACGACTTGTTACAAATTTCAGCAATACAGTTGAGTAAACATCATATCAGGGACAGATTAGTATGGAACCATACTAGGAATGACATTTATCTCACGGGTTCGGACTATATTACAACAACAAATATGAAGAGAAATGGAGAGCTTCGGGAGATGGCGCAAGGAGAATCTAGTGCATAGAATGGTAATTCGTTTGTATGAACAAATTTGTGGCAACTTATGGTTCCGCCTAAGGTGAAACTTTTTCTTTGGAAGTGTTTACATAATATAATTCCCACAAGAGATAACTTAGTTAGGAGAGGCATCAAAGTCGAGGATGGGTGTGTTCTTTGTAATAATCACGTGGAGAGTACATTGCATCTTCTTATTTCTTGTCCTTTTTCTAGACGGTTTTGGTTTGCATCCCCTTGGCATTTTTTAACTGGAGAAGGGCCTTGGAATTGCTTCAACGATTGGTGGCTTCACATCTCATTGCAGCTGGACCCGGAGCATAAACTTGATGTCATGAGTCAAGTGGGTTGAGTTATGTGGTACTTGTGGAAACATAGGAATGTTGTGGTATTTGGTGAAGAACAAAGGCCATGGATTTTAGCATACACGAGGGCATCAACACTACTAGAAAACGCACTTTTGGAGTCGGGGTTAGGAATCCGACGTGAGTAGAAACACGTCGGAATGACGTCGGATAAGGGTGAAAACGACATTTAATTAATTAATTTAATATTGGTGTCGACATTACTTTGGAATAGCTTCGGAATAATATCCTTACGTCGGATATGATAACCGAAGCAAAAACATTTACTTCGGATTTGATTCAGCTAGCAGTTGAACCACACAAATGTTGACTGTACTTTAAAATGGTCTCGGATTTACTTCAGATTAGAGTCGGAATTCTTAATAGCAACCCCGACTCATTTCCGAATTATTATGGGGAGTCAGAATGGTTTCGGAATTTCTTGGGATTCCTAAATTCCAGAATCCAAAAATTTTGTAAAGAGTTATAAATTTTATTATTAGTATCTTTGATCATAAAATTGCTGCTATGGAAATTTCCGAAGCTATCGTCTTAGATATTAGTATGGCTTCGGAATTGCTTGGGATTTCGAAATTTTTTTCTGCTATGAAGGATTTAGCTTCTGAAATGATAGATAGTGGCTTCAGAATTGCTTCGGGCGTCATGTAAGAAGAGGATTCAAATATCTACCATATACTTAAGCTTCGGAATGGCTTCAGATATTCTAACTTCGGAGTGGCTTCGGACTAAAAATTGAAAATAGTATTAGAATGGAGTCAGAATGGCTTCGGACTCCAGTATTGCTTCGGAATTGCTTGGGATTTTGAAAATTTACATTCTGAATCCAATCCGAAGCCATTTTGGATTATGGTGTCTAGCCGTTGGATTGAGATTCTTAAGGACGGTGAAGATTGAGTTATTTATATAGTGTAGTGTTATGTGATTGGTGGGTTTGGAAAGGTTTGGATCGTGGTGTCTAGCCGTTGGATTGAGATGCTTAAGGACGTTGGAGATTGAGTTTATTTATATAGTGTGAGGAATTATTTTTTGTATTGAAATTTTGATTATAAATTATTTTTCATTGATATTATAAATTTATAAAATTAATATAATTGTCTTTGTTTATGTTTTAATTTTTGTCTTTGTTCTAAGTTTTTGCATTCTTCTTTTTTATTATTCATTAATATAAAGTTGAATAATTCAAGCACATATCGACATAATACATCATAACTAATTATTTGTGATGTAATCATGTAATTCATCATAACAAATTATTTGTGAAGTAATCATGTAATTATTTGTCAAAACTTGTCCTATTAGATCATACAACTACGACAAAATAGGACAAGTTTGTTATAAAGTATTCATGTAACTAAAGTATTAGATTATAAGAGTTAAATAGATTAACATGATCATTGTTAAAAGAGTAATTCGTGTGATTAAAGTATTACATCAGTACTTATATGCTAAGTATGAATGTCATGATATGAATGAATAACTCTTGCTTTGGTGTAAAGCAAGAATGACATATCAAAATTACTTCGAAGTTATAGTTCGATAGTATTAGATTATAATCGAATTAAATAGATTAACATGATCATTGTCAAAAGAGTAATTGATGATTATGTCATGTATCATACTATTATGTTGATAAATTTGTCAAAATTTGTACTATTAGATCATTTACTACGACAAAATAAGACAATTTTGTCCTTTTCGGTATTTGTTTTAATTTCTTAATTCTTTTCTTTAACCATTCATTAATCTAATGTTTAATAATTCAAGCACATATCTACAAAATACATCTTAACTAATTATTAATGAAGTACTCATGTAATTAAAGTAGTACATCAGTACTTATATGACAAGTATGAATGGCGTGATATGAATGAATAACTCTTGCTTTGGTGCAAAGCAAGATAGAATGACATATCAAAATTAGTTCGTATTTCTTTTGTTTGATCAATAAAATTGTTTCGTTGGTATAATAAATAAATAAAAGATAGAATGACATATCAAAATTAGTTCGAAATTGTGGTTCGATAGTATTAGATTAAAATCGAGTTAAATATATAGATTAACATGATCACTGTTTTTTTTTAAAAGGGAAACCCTTTTATTTTATTAATGTGAATAATTCATTACAATCATCAATACAATTCGTAAACTCGTAAATTCAAGGAAATAGGCGACTAGCATCAAACTAGTGAGAGAAATCATCTCTCTAACCAATTCCTTGCTAGCAAGAGGGCTCGAACCCGAGAATGTAACAAAGATATTACATTGAACCTCAAGAATGTAACACCGCTCATGTGTATATTCTCTGCAACACACCTGAAGTACGAGAACATCTTCAGTAAGTGTGCATTTGAAGATTAATTCAATTCATATTATATAATTCAATCCATATTTGATCGGATTGGCTTCAGTTGCAAAGGATTCGGAATGGCTTCAGAAATCAAACAAATTTGAGTCGGATTGGCTTCAAATCCTGAAACGTGGATTGGATTTGGCTTCAGAATGGCTTCGGATCCAGAAATTTTAGCTTCATAATGGCTTCGGAATGGCTTCAGAATGGCTTCAGAATGGCTTCGGATTTTTTCCGAAAGAAGATAGGCTTGGGAATGGCTTTGGACATATCAGAATTATGGCTATTTATACACCATTTCAATCATTCTCATGTCTTTTTAATCAACATCTTCCATCTTCTTTCTAAAATCATAAATTCATATACATTTTTTTCTTCATTTTTGTTAAATACTAATCTTTAATTTGTTTTTGTTTTCTAGACTAATTCATAAGAGGTAACCATTCTAAATTCAACTTCATATACATTTTATATTTCATTTTTGTTTAATATTAATATTGAATTCATTTTTCATTTTGTAGGCTAATATTTCATAACAAGGTCATAAAGAGGTAATTTTATATTTGCATTCTTTTATTATTTCAATCATTTATTTATTTGTCTAACTTTGTCTAATTTTTTTCTTCTTATGTTATTTGTAGGAAAAAGTGTGTTCCTCAAAATATTTGAGGTATTTTTGTTTTTTTGAATAATGTTTATGTTTTATTAAATATGTATCCAAGTTTGATGTATGTGTGTTTTGAATTAATGGATTTTTCTTTGTTTTTTTGTTGAGTAGGTTGTGTTTAAATGTATTTTGGATGTTTCATTATGTTATGTGTTTTGGGTATTGTATTTTGATTGTAATTGTGTTTCAAATGTGTTTTGAATGTATTTTGGGTGCATTTGATACGATTGCAGCCTGGAATTCTGCATAAATTGCAGAAACCAGGCTGCAAATTTTTTTTCTACTATGAAGGATTTGGCTTCGGAATTACTTCGGAAATCATAGATACTTGCTTCAGAATTACTTCGGGCGTCATAGATATTGACTTCATAATTGCTTCGGAATTGATTAGATAAGGCTAGAAAGGAGTAGGATTTGGATTCAGAAATGCTTCAGAGTTTGGCTTCGGATTCGCTTCAGTATAATCTTTATGTCAAATCAATGTTGGCTTCAGAATGGTGTCAGACATTTTGGATTCAAAATGGCTTCGGATCTCAAAATTGCGACAACTTTTTTTCCTCGGACGTGATCCGACTCCATTCCGAAGTAATTGCTCTTTTTTCTTCGGATTTGGGCGACGCAAAAGTTCTGTTTTCTAGTAGTGCAAGTTAGCAATGAACTTCAAGGAAGCCAATTCCAGTACAGTTCATGCGGTAGAGAAGACAACAACAGTTCCAATTGGTTGCTCATTCCAGCAATGGTGTGGTCCTGAGCCTGCACGGATAAAGGTCAATGTCGATGCTGCTTGGAGAATGGAGTCTACCCAGGTCACGGTTGGGTTGCTCGGGACTCGACGAGGCAATTTTTAGGAACAAGGTTACGTGCTTTCCCCCAAGTTACAGCTCGTTGGTGGCGGAAGCACTAGCTTTAAGAGAAGGTATGCAATTTGTCCTTGACCACGACTTGGAATGCTAAACCGACAGATGGGGATGATGTTGGAGGTTGATGTTTTATTATGGGATGTACTTCGATGGTCTACGAACATGGATGCAATATTCCAATTCACCAAATGAAGCGGTAACAATGTTGCACACTTAATTGCACATTCGGAGGGCGGATTGGAGCATGACGTCACTTAAAGTGCTCCACCACATTGGCTTGTTTCAGCTTTAATAGCTGACTGCAATAGTGAAACGTTTCATCGACTTACACTTTGTTAACAGTTTGTCGTTTCAATGATATCTAATCGATTAAAAAAAATCATGCTAGATTGACTTTGACGATTTTACATGTAAGTTTCTAAGAGCATTTGCAAGAGAATGCTCAAATCACTTCCCATTGCATATATAAAATAGGATATTGCAAAAGAGAGCGAAAATTGCTTATTCTAAAAAAATCCTAAAAAAAAAATTTCACCAAGCATATTTTTATACCCTCCTCAAATCACTTTTTTGATTTCTCTCTCTCACCTTTCTTCATTGAATGTGAGTACTATCTAGTAGTATTTTGATAATAAAGTGTTGTGAGGAGTTGATTTTAGGAAATCTAATTTTATGTAAATGTTAAAAGGTAACTCCAAAATTTAATAAAGTGTTATGAGGAGTTGATTTTAGGGAAAAAAATTAGGTAATCTGCTGCGAATGCTCTAAGTACTACCTTAAAACCCAAACCTAAATTTTATGTAAATGTTAATAGGTAACTCTAAATTTAATAAATGATTGGTACATTTTGACTTTCATGGTCAACAAAACACGATTTGAAAAGTAAATATCTCTTATTCTACATGCGAAAAAATTGTTAAAAGTTGATATTTCAAAAATATACATTGAGACGAATCTAACAAGATCCCACATGATTATATTATTTCTTATCGTTTAATGAGAATTCTTGATCAAATTTTTTAAAGTTTGACCACAAAAATCGAAATGTACCAATCATTTAGGGAAGGAAGAAGTAATTAATTAATCAAAATGAGTTAGATGAAGTGGATTTCTTTTTCTTTATATGGAGTATTTATCACTCAATGAAAATATTGTTTTATTATTTACCTCCTCTAAACTATATACATCTGTTGTTTATTTGTCTTTATGTCATTTGCACGTAACTTAAGAAAAATATAAAATAATCAAAAAGTATATTGAAAATATAAAATGACAATCAAGTGAAACTATATAATTGATTGATTGACAACCTCAAAATAAAAAGTAATTAAAGAAAATATAATGGAGAAGAGAATTTGACGAAAACACAACCCGACTTAGATAACCGACAACATCAGAAAATGAAGCAAAGGGGAGGAACTGAGGATACGAAAGCGAGAATATAAAAATGGAGAAGAGAAGAGAAGAGAGGAGAAGTGGAATAAAAAAAGATTGATACATTTTGACTTTTGTTGTCAAACTTTCGAAAGTTTGATCAAGAATTATCATTATATGGTAAGATAAACTATAGTCATGTGTGATCTTGTTAGATTCATCTCAATATATATTTTTGAAATATCAACTTCTTATAATTTTGTCGCATGTAAAATAAGAAAAATTTACGTTTTAAATTGCATTTTGTTGACCATGAAAGTTAAAATGTAACAATCTTTTAGGGACGGAGTAAGTATAAGATTTATATACTTAGATTCATTTTTAAAGTGTTTTTATTATATTAATATTTAATTCTTTTTTAATAAATATATTTATAGTGTTATTGACGGTCAAACATAAATGTGCAAAAGAGGCTAACAAAGAATTAGTTGAGGCACATTTCATCTTTATAATTTATAACCAAGGCTATAGAGGAGAGCGTTGAGAAGAAGCATTAATTGAGAGAAGTCAACGACACACAAAATGGGGTCAATTTTATCTTCTATAGTAGGTGGCGGTCCGGCGGAGGCAGTCACCGATGACTCAGCACCGACACGTGTCATCAAATTCCATTCAGCAAATCAATGGCAGCTTCACTTCAATTCCTGCAAGCAATTAAACAAGCTCGTAATAACCCCCCCAATAATCCCATATATAACTATTATTAATTGGTTGACTTTCTGTATTATTAACTTCAGTTTTTTTTTAGTTTTATATTGTCATGATTATTTAGATTCAAATCGGAACTGTATGTTTCAGTTGAGATCGCAAAATTTGTTCATTTTGATTATTAAAAAACAGAGTTGAATTTTAGATATCCTCATATTTTCTGAAGTTATAGTCTTAAATGGAGAAAATTGATAAAATTGAGATAAAATATTAGGAGAATCAGAGATGACTTGAGAGGAGCATAGTATATAATTATCATTAGTGTTTTGGACATTGTTAGGGGTTTTGAGATCATTTTTTATGATTTAGATTTATAGTAGTCATTAATATATGAAATAATATTGTGAACAGATGGTGGTAGATTTTGCAGCAGCGTGGTGCGGCCCCTGTAAATTTATGGAACCCGCGATCAATAGCATGGCTGACAAGTATACCGATGTTGATTTTGTCAAAATTGATGTTGATGAAGTTCCGGTACATTGTTCTTCTTCATTTGTTGACATTTGATTTGATATGAATTTTATGACAGTTGATTTGATAATGTCAGTTTGGTTACATAAGTAAGTATGCACTCAGTTTGGGTACACAATTATTGCCAATAAACTGTTTTCTCGATATATTTTGTGTGAGGCTCACAATCAAAATAGGTGCTGGAATATGCTAGTTAATCACTATGGTGAAGTGTCATTGTTAAGCAATAAGCGTAAAATTTGGACTCACGCAAATTTGAATTTGATTTAAATGTTTTTTAACTTTGAGCTCGCTTATCTTGTTGTATTTATAGGACGTCGCAAAGGAGCACAAGGTGGAGGCAATGCCGACATTTGTTCTGTTTAAGCAAGGAAAGGAAGTAGATAGGGTGATTGGAGCAAAGAAAGATGAGCTCGAGAGGAAGATCCTTAACCTCCGTGAAGCTCCAAAATTTGCTGCTTGATAGATATTACAAACAACTGGTCAGTTTCGATTTACAGAACAGGAATACTACGTCAATAATGTATTTGGATGCTGGATTTGTTGTGCCTTTATGATGTCAATTTAGCAAAACGATTTGCCATATTTTCTGCAGTTCGTCTGAATATGGCTAATGCATTTATTGGCATGTCTACCCTCAAATGTGATCGAAAGTAATGTTACTTACTTCAATTATACTGTGATTACATATACCAATACACCTTCATATGATATATGAATATATGATAGCTCATATACCAATACTCCTTCATGATATATGAATATATGATAGCTGATTGCCCTGATTAGCACTAGGCAAAGAGGCATAATATAACAAAAATTAGAATGCAAAACAGTCCATGATAAACAATTTGTTATTAATTTTCTTTCTTAGTGTTGTACTTTGTTGCAATAAAGCATCAAATATAGTATGTTCATTTGCCATCCGACAGCCTAGTACATTGTACACCATTTCCCCTAGCTAAGGAAGGTATGCAGGGCATTGAATATGAGTAACTGGTAAGTTTTGTTAAAACTTTATGTCACCGCAACCTAAAAAACGTAGAGCTGCGACCGAGTTATCTGCCAAAACCTTTTGCTACTTCTTTATCTCAAGTTGTATGGAGGTTGCCGGATTGACGCTAGGTCGGAATTCTTCATCTTCACAAGAGGTTCCAGATGACCTTTTGGCTCTCATGCTGCATAGGAAGCAAAACAACTCATCACGGCAGAATCTCCCTGATAATATTATCTCGAGAGGGCACGCGAGCATTGATTAATGGCGCTAACAATTCAGCAGCAGGATTCCTCACTGGAAAAAGTAGTAACAGTGAACATGATTGATCCTAATTCTATGTCAAAGCAAGCTTGACTATCTCTTATTATACCACATATTGTTGTTGTTTTACATGCTATTTGTACTTGACTAGAGTGAAAAAATGATAAGGAATTCTAATAATGAACCTCAATGCTACGCCAAAGTAACGCAACGTAGCTTGCCATCGCAACTTGTTGTTTCGAGTCTCGAGCTTATAGAGGTTATTGAATCGAGTGTTGGTGAGATGCAGGCCGAGGAGTGACCTTCATGCCTGCGCACACTTAGTTTGATCGTAAAAACATGCCAGTTGCAAATAAATGAAGAATGTAGATGTTTAAAAAAGACAATCTGGGGCGCCATGGGAGACTTGGAGTACATTCTATTTAAAAGCTACTAAAAATTGCATCAATTGTGTTCATCTATAGCTTCTACTTATAATTTTTCATATCTGGAATATGGTACGAGTGATCAATATTGCAATGACCAATTGACTGAGCTCGGCTTGACACCTTCGTTGTAGTCCTTGATGAGCCGAACTAGCATCCTAATAAACCACAAATCAAAATCGGGCGGATCTTTACCAATTACCCAGAGTAGAGCATAAACCTAAAATAAGATTCTCTGCTTAGTTTGAACACTATTAATTTGGATGAAACAAAGGTGAATCTAAAAAGGACCTTGCGGTAAAATCTTAAAGTTTATCGTTAGGAACGCTCGTAGCCTCATTTCGAATTGCAGGCTCGGGCTGACTCTTTCATCTTCAAAGTTGTTCACTTGAACCACCAAAGATCAAGGTACATAAGTTGGTAACTAGCTATAATTAAGCGACATTTCTCTCTTTTTCTAGTTGTTATAGCTTGACTTTTTTGGATTCATATAGACATAACCCATTTTTCATTCTCCGATACCGTTTCCCTCTACAAAAAGTATTGAATTTGCTGGCAACACCATTTATCATCTTGAGGTTCATAATTTTCTTTTACAAACTCTAATAATCAAACAATAAAATTATTGGAGAATCGCTCTATATATAAGCAAAGTATAAAACCTAGCTATCAAAGAAAATCAGCCTAAGAGCATTCACACTAGAATGCTTAAATTGCTCCTTAGTGCAAATATAGGGAAGGAAGAATGTAAAAATGCAAATAGTATGCTATTTCAGATTCCCTATTATGAACTGGCCACATCAAAATTTAAGGAATTCATTTGAGGGAGTGTAAAAGTTGGGCGCCAAGCTCATTCCCTATCTTCTTTCCCAAGCTCAATCAACCACTCTCTTTGTTGTAAGTTCTTTTATATATTTACATATTTTTTGTTACTAATATTTTTACCTTGCTCTTATTTAAAAATAATAAAAGTTGTAATTCGATATTTATTTTTATATTTTTGGAATAAAAATTATCACCAATGAAGTAACTTTGTAAATAAAATACCATTTATTAATTTATTATTTTCATCTTCATATTAAAATAATTTGAATTTGTCTTCAACATTTAAATAATTTGAGTTTGTCTTGAACTTGGAGCTAAAAAATTAAAAAATGTTGATTTGAGGAGTACAAATAAGAAATCTGGTTTTGCATAAAATCTAAAAGTAACTCCCAAATTTGATAAAGTGACATTAGGGAGTTGATTTTAGGGAACAATTATAAGTAATCTAGTGTGAGTGCTCTAAACACGATCAAGTCATGATATGTCGGGGCTTATTACATCTCCCAATCAATGTCCTGATGTCCTCGTAAAATGCCTCATGTACCCAGTCAGGACTTATCACATCTCAGATCATGAATTGATGCATCATGGAAATCAATCGGCACTTTATCCCATCTTTTGATCAAGTCCCGATGCAAGTCCAGATGTGTACTAGATTTACAATTTAACTTCAGTTTAACATTGTATGAGGTTGCGATTTTGAGATGGGGATGGGGTGTCCGGTAGGGATATGATTTGATGTAGTGGTGATGGTGATGATGGTGGTGGATAATGTATGGTGGTTGTTTATAGTGAGGGTGGGTACAAAATAGTGGAGATGTGAGGAAGAAGAGGGTGATAGAAGAGGATTGGAAAAAGTATGGGTAAATTAGACAATTCATCAAGGAAGAGTATATAAATCAAAAAAATTATCAGGGCCAAAAGTTAAGAAAAACTTGTGAGAGGGGCGTTCTTCCCAATTTCTCCAAATTTTTTGACAACATTCTATTTTTTACTAGACTATTCGATTAACTCCCGTAACTACCAATACCTTAATACCATTTTAGGTGATAAACCCAATTGAATTTAGCTGCTGAATTTGGTCCGGTCCCTAAAATTGAGCTACAATTGGTATTGTAGTAACGAAGATGGAGGCGGCGGCGAAGTCTAGGGCAAAAGTATGTTCCATATGCAATCAAAGACGTGCTGCTCTCAAGCGACCCAAGACTCTTCAACAGGTTACTTTATGTTTGCATTTAAACTGAAATTGGACAACTTTTTGGGAAATAAATGATTACTTAGCATTTTTAAGGAGTCGATTATGTTTGCATCTTGTGATATGTCTATTGAAGCTTCAATTGGAAAAACAAGATTTGCAGGGAGTGTTTCTATGATGTATTCGAAGATGAAATCCATAGAGTTATTGTTGATAATCAGCTGTTCAGGCCGGGCGAGCGGATTGGGATAGGAGCTTCTGGTGGAAAAGGTGAAACTTTCTAGCTTTGGTGATTTGGTTGTTATTTACCCCCAAGAGAGTCTGTGGGTGGGGAATCTATGAAGTATGGAGATTTGGAGATATGAATTGTTTTGAATTTTCGTGATGTTCGTGTAGTTGCGCCAAGTATGTAATGATAACTTCGCTACTCTTTTAAATGAAGAGATTAAGGTTTTAGAGTTTCGGTTTAGAATGTATATAGGTGTATTATTGTTGTAATTAGTTTCTCATCGAAAAATATCACGAGGTGTTTTAGTACAACTCGTATATTGCAGCTTCTCCAAGTAAGGTTCTGCATAAGAAAGCTTAAAGTTCAGCTTTTTTGCAACAACCTTTCTTTTTAGTTGCAACATTTTTGAAAGAAGCACTATATTTAAAGACCTCTATATGAAAGTCTGATTACGTGCTATGCGATTGTATCGTTGGAGACAGTTTGAAATCCTATTATTTGTATGTTGACGAGCCTTTTCAGATGTAACTTGTAAGATGTTATCTGCAGTTTCTCCTTAATCAGTTAGTCACTGGCAACACTGAGTATTTATTATTTGTTATTTTTTAACATTATTTGCAGATTCTACAGTGCTTGCATATGTTATGGCCGAATTAAATCGTAGACACAACTATGGGTTGGATCTCTTTCTTTTATCAGTGGATGAAGGTATAACAGGCTACAGGGATGATTCCCTTGAAACTGTTAAGAGAAATGAGTTCCAGGTATATTATACATTCCCTTATTGTAGATCTCATATCATTTAGATCATGGTTGTCTAACATGAGAACGTAACCCACATATTTCAAACGAGTAATGATCTGGTCATGTGTGTATGACTGTGAGCCATGTGTCTATTGATTTGCGGTTCTGTTCAGATTGATGGTTGTTTTAGCATTCATTTAGCATATTATTAGTGATTTTTTAATTTCATGCTGAAAGTTTTCCAATTATGTTGCTTAGGATGCATGTGTGGTATTCCTCCATTTACTATGTACAGTTGTTGGACACGGCTTAAGCATTATTAGCAAAGTGAATCGTGCAAAACAATCTTCTATGAGTGCTCATTCCTCATACACTTGTATTGGTTTTGTTACTACACCATGAGAATCGCAAACTCAGGATTCATGATCTCATTACCGTTTGAATGAGCAGATGAGAGCATGTTACTCTATCAATGACTATGTTGAAGTTTATTTGAGCAGCTTCTTCAGGAATGATGTGCCCTACATTTTATACACCTGTAGGGTGGTAGTGAATTCTAGCTCACGTACAATGTCTTTTCTTGTGTAATGTCTTGTGAATTGAAAATAACTCAAACCAGAATTTATCTTGTACTATACTAGTGTTCCTAAATGTTTTTTTGCACTTGTACCTAGAATAGGAAAAGCTAAAAACATTTAAAATCAACTCAATATTAGATACTTCATTGTGTTCTTTTTAATTCTCAATTTTTTTAAGGATTTCTTTCCCAGTCTTTTTTCTAAGCCTGAGAGTTCTTCGGCTGATATTACTTTATTTTTATCTATCTCTTGTGCTTTCTTTTCTCTTTTTAGTTGCTTTATAAGATTCTTGGCTTTGTTAGATTTTGCATTAACTTTTTTACATTTAAATAAGATATGTTATAGGTAAGCTGAGTTTATGATAAATTGCAAATGTAGTTCCTAAATTTGTAAATGGGATATGAGAGATGGATTTAAGGAAAAAATATACTCCCTCCATCCCATAATGTTTGTTCACTTTTCCTTTTTTGGAAATTCCAAAATTGGGTATCTTTTAGTTCAAAATTATGGAGGGATAGTTGATAATGTGAGATGAATTTAAATTTTTCTTAAACTTTGTGCAAAAGGGAATGGGACAAACAAATTGGGATGGAGGTAGCAAGAAAACTGGTGCAAATGCTCTTATGTGATTATTTGTTTCTTTTCTCTTGTCTTATGGTATATCTGCTACTTCTCTTCTCTGGGATGATGCTGTGTTTTTTCCTGGTGAGCTATTTTTATAATATATGATCAGTTTAATTCATATTGTTTTATGTCATCTATTTTGTATGTTTGCTTGTTGTTTGTTCTATAATATTCTATTAGTATTACCCCACCTCGTAGTGTGATAATTCTTAGTTAAATCGTTATAATCTTTATGTTAGCCATGCTTCAGAAAGTTGCACTTCACTTTGCGCATCGTAACTCTCATGGTGTTGGAACTATGAACAACTCTTGCACACTTCACATTTCTTTGCTCGCTATATCTTGATTGGTTATAGTCTCAACTCTTATCTTTCACTGCATTATACTTACTTTGCATCTACATTTGATGCATTCTTTATCACTCAATAACACATGTTTATGCATTCTCCTTCAGTATGGGCTTCCCCTTAAAGTGGTCTCGTACAAAGAGTTGTATGGATGGACAATGGACGAAATAGTGAAGCTGATAGGATTGAAGAATAACTGTACCTTTTGTGGTGTTTTTCGGCGCCAAGTAAGAACGGATCATATAGACTTTTACATCTTTATTATATCTGTGATCTTCCATAAGTTTGTAGATTCACTACCCCTTCCGACTTATTTGTTTACAGAACGGAGTAAATTGTTGTTACCGATAAATTTATAATCCGCGAAACCAATATATTGACTAGAATATGATACTACAGCTACTGGTTGATGGTGGAAGAATAGTAACATATTTGTCTGTTGTGAGCTGTTCTTTTTTCCCAAGAACCAGACAATAAACTTCCTGAAGTGGTCATGATGATTTATCCTTTTTACTTCACACATGCCTACAGTTACATTTCTATCACTAAGAATACTCCAATAAATAAGTTGTTCTTCTGGTTTTCTTTAAAGGCCCTTGATCGCGGTGCGGCTTTACTTAAAGTAGATAAGCTTGTCACAGGGCATAATGCTGATGACATTGCTGAAACGGTTTTGTTGAACATTTTAAGAGGTGATATTGCTAGGTAATTTCCTGAAGGCGTTTTAATTACTATTATCACTTTCATCATCACTTTTATTTTATTTTTCCTAAGAGGTTTCAACATTTACCCTATAGGTTGAGTAGATGTACATCCATTATTACAGGTGAAGATGGTCCCATTCCAAGATGCAAGCCTTTCAAGTACACATATGAGAAGGAGATTGTCATATATCCTTGATGTATTCCTATAGTTGCCTGTATATCATTAATAGTCAGTTTACTTCAGAGTTTCTGCTGATATGTAAGACCTTAACAGCGATTTTACGTATGCTTACTTTAAGAAGTTGGATTACTTCTCCACAGAATGTGAGTATAATCTCCCGTCAACCATGATCTTTTTTCTTTCCAACTTTCTTGCCAAATTAGGAATGCAAAATACTTTCTTTATGCTGCCGAACCCTACTCCTTACTCTTTCAATTGTTCAAAGATATCCATCGAGCTTGTTTGTTACTTTACTAGCAATCTATTCCATTTTACTCTGACTTAATTATTGTTATCTGTGCATCTTGAGTTTATTTATGGTGCTGCTTTTTCCTGCTTGTGTACCTCATTGTTGTGGAATCTGAATTTGCGACCTTGTCTAATGCAGGTATTTATTCACCAAATGCTTATCGAGGATTTGCTCGTGAGTTTATCAAGGATTTAGAAAGACTAAGGTTCGTTCTCAGAGACCTTGCTGTTGCATGATCTTGTCTCTTATGACAGCACTGTGTTCCTAGATTTAACCAATGTTATTAGTGCATCTCTAGAAAGAATGATCAATTTCATCTAAAATCTTACAGACCAAGAGCAATTCTCGACATTATTAAGTCAGGTGAAGATTTCCGAATCTCAACTTCAACAAAAATGCCAGAGCAGGGAAACTGTGATCGATGTGGTTACATCTCCAGCCAGGTGAGTCTACCACTCAGTGTTGAGTACATGTTTTATCGTAGATGTATTTATTGACGGCGGCTCATGGTGTCAATGTGCTCTTTGTAATTTTGTCATGTATCTTCTTTATGCTGGTGCTTATAAACTCATTATCTCTCTTGGATATTGAACTATTGCATGATAGTTATTTTCCCCCATTCCAGCCTTTGTATAATTATTGTGCTTTTATTAATTCAATTGATTTGTTTTCGTGACTAGAAATGGTGTAAAGCCTGTGTTTTGTTGGAGGGGCTAAATCGAGGTTTGCCAAAGCTAGGAATCGGACGTAGCCGAGGTCTCAATACCAACGTCGATGCCTCTGAGAAGGGAAGCACCGATACTACAAAATCTAATGGTATTCAAAGTATCGAGAGCAAACAATGTGGAAGTCTGGACTTTTAGGCTCTAACGGAGCCTTCAACTCAATGTAATGGTTTCCGAAGTGATAAATTTGATGTTTCAATCAATTAGAGACGATGATGCAGCGGAATGTACTTGGTTTGGTAGAAAATCTAGGCCGATTCATCTTTGGATTAAAATTTCGCATTTTAGGTACTCCCTTTTTCCCAATTTCTTATTCCCCGTCCCCTTTTATTGTTGGGTCAAAACCCGAAAACTGACCATGAATTCTCAATAGCCAATAAGAAATAATATAGTCATATTGGTTCTTGTTAGAAGACACCACTTGTGTTTTTTCCCACGTGGGCCAACCAAATATGAAATATGTACCAGGTGCAAGTAGATAGTCAAGTTTAACCACAAAACTACCAAATGCTACAGGTGAGCAAATTTAAGGTTTAGAAAGCATTGTCGAGATAAACACATGACGATCAAATATGTTACAAGCAAGATGTAAATGCAGAGGACTATATTGTACTAACATTCGGATGTCGAAGGAATCGTACTAACATTTGGATGTCGAAGGAACTACCACGACGTGCATAGTAGCATTGTTGGGAGGAAGGGATAAACGCAAAGGGTGTAGCTGTCCGTTGATTTTGGTACGCAAACATACGATAATGTTTTCATGCCCTGTTTCTTCCTCCAGTGCCTCGGTCAATTCCTCAAGTCCAGCCCCTTTAAAGATAAAGGAGGACTCTTCAGATTCATTATCTAGGTTTCCATCCTCGTCAGCCACTCGATAATACACTGTTCGTCTATCAGACTTCATCGGAGAACCATCTTGGGAATCAAAAGACTGCAGTCTCAAATAGTTGGTATTTCAGTTTCCATAAACATAAGCACTGAAACCAAATAAAACTGCCCAATCTATAATGGTCATAATATGTATAAACATTCTTGTAAGTCATGAGCATAGCCTAATTTATTCGAACAAACGTGTCATTTTGTCTACAATGATTAAAATTGTTTCTTTACTACATTCTTACTAGAAGAAGCCCAGATCAAGTCACCCGGATATGATCTTTCGTCGACTAGATTATTTGCAAGTTTCAATAGAAAAGGAAGAACAATGTCATAATAGAGACAAAGAAAAAGACAAGTACCGTATGCGAGGAAAAACCAGGAGTCCTAAGAGCAAAATTAGACAGATCCAAATCTTGATCCTGCCTCGGCATTTTCTTAGGTGATTCCTTCTTTACTTCAACAATTTCAACATCCCACAAAATCCAATCAGTATGCCTATGAGGAATATCGTGAGTAACTGAATTTCGAAAGGGTGGAACGCCTCCATTTGCTCTCAAAAAGTTCCCATATCTTGTTTTGAGCTTCACTTGAACACCATCTCTAAAGGGTTCCCACTCAACCGAAGAATCCAGTTTTCTTGGCATTGTTTGTTTGACAGCGAGACCAGTTACACCAAGAAGAAACTGCTCATCTGTTGCAGTTAAGTACTTGCCGAAACAACTCTTCAAACGAATTGAATTGTGGTAGTTGTCGAGGAATTCTACTGTCCAGGCTGCGTTCTTGCATGATCCTTCACGTTCTTGCATGACCTTTTCTTGATCGTCATCTGCGATGAGGTATTTGTTGTGGTGGCTCTTCAGCTTTACCACTTTAGCTTTCTTGAAAAGTTCCATGCCTGGACTCTGCGCTTGTTCAAAAACACGCGTTTAAAAATGGTTAAATGTACCGTCACTTGTGTAAAGATGAAGTAGTTATAGTGAAATTGTTGTAGGAAATTACATCTCATTTAACTGTTTTGTTAGTTAATGATTTATTAATAATTAAATTATAAATTATATTATTATTTAATGTGCTTATTTTACCTCTGTATCAATTTGTATACGAAATTTTGGTATGGAAAAAATTGAGGAAAACTCAACCCGTTATGAAATTGAAACAGTATGGAAAAATTTGCATCATATGACAAAGAAAAAAACTTACCAATTTTTTCGGGGTGTTTACAGGTCTCTCCAGGTTGGCGGAAGGCGAGCCTCCATCAGGCCAACCCGAATCCTTATTGTCATGACAAGGACTCGAACTCGAAGCAGTCGACGAGACATCACTAATCACAGACTCCCCGTCAGATACCACAGCTACATTGATATCAACAATATCCACACCCCACAAAATCCAATCTTGTGTTGCAGTCCGATGAGGAACATCATGTGTTACTGAATTTCTCCAAGGTGGGGTAGCTCCATTAGCCCTTAAAAAGTTCCCTTCACTTGTCCTAAGCTTCACATGGAACCCTTCCTTTATAGGCTCCCACTCAATTGAAGGGTCCTTCTTGTT
This sequence comes from Echium plantagineum, assembly GCA_003412495.2. Lineage (NCBI taxonomy): Eukaryota > Viridiplantae > Streptophyta > Magnoliopsida > Boraginales > Boraginaceae > Echium > Echium plantagineum. The sequence continues at coordinate 28,016,019 of CM016564.1, forward strand.
TAATGGGAGTTTTTGACTAACTTTTTTTCCAGTCATCCCTAGAAGGTAGGCCTCATCTGTTGCAGAGAGGTATAAACCATGAGAGCTTTTCAAACGTATCAAATTACTTTTGCCTTCGACTAATTCGACTGTCCAACGCGCCCTTTGCGACGAACCATTTCGACTTTGTCTCACTGTTTCTTCATCATCATCAGCCACTAAGTATTTCCCTAAGTGACTTTGTAGTCGTACAGATTTCGCCTTTTCGAAGAATTCCATTCCACTTATACCCTGCAACTGTCATTAAAGAATCAAATAATGAACTTTCATTACTAAACAGTTGATTAGAGGACTAGAACTTTCATTTTAACCACTTCAACAAATGATTCGGTTCTTATAATAGTCGAACTCATACTGTATGAAGAAACGACAGCTTTGATACTTAATACAGTAGTTCTTTACCAACTCCCACATCCAAAAAGTAAACAACAAATCACATCGATTTCTTAAAAGTTAATAGATACAAATAACAATCTTTATGTGTAAAATAGCTAAAACGACAAAAAAAAAAGACCCGACGAGATATTCACCTGTCTTGGGCTTCCAGGGACAGATCCAGACTTAGTCGACCCTTGTAAACGCATTGATAGCCAAGATCTTCTAGATGATGGTGATGAACAACTCTCTGTTTTCATCAAACCAACATGTTGTTCTGGCATTGAATGACTATGAACAATGCTAGAACCATTATCATCATCATCCAATGAACCAAAACTCGAATCATTATCAGCTGATAAATACTCAACCGAGTCAAATTGAGAAATATCAACCACTTCAACGTCCCACATAACCCATTCTTGAGTTGCAGTTCTCTGCGGTAAATCATGCGTGACAGAGTTTCTCCATGGCGGGGTCGCGCCATTTGCTCGTAAAAGTCCACCTCCTTTAGTCCTTAACCTTACTTGGTACCCTTGTTTTATAGGCTCCCATTCTATGGTACTGTCTCTCTGCTTCGAAACTGACAAATGTTGCAGTACTTTTTTACCCGTCATTCCTAATAAAAAGGACTCGTCCGAGGCACATAGGTACTTTCCGTGACAACTTTTGAGGCGGATTAGGTGTGGGTTAGTTTCGACTAACTCGACGAACCAACGAGCTTTTTTCGTTGCTCCATTTTGGCTTTGACGGACAGTTTCTTGATCTTCATGAGCTATTAAGTACTTGTTTAGGTGGCTTTTGAGACGAACTGCTCTAGCATTCTTAAACAACTCCATTTTTGTTTTGTTTGTTGTGTTTTTGGAGTTCCAAAAGGGAAGATTTGGTGTGTTGTTCTTGGATGATTTTGGTTTTTTAAGGCATTAGGAGTTGTACGAACGACTTTGGATTGGTTGACTAAGAAGTTTCTAAGATGGTTGGGAGGGTTGTACATGTTGACCACGTATGTGATATATTTGTTGAATATATGCAAGTTGTGTATGGTAGGGAACCACACCCAATAGTGTTTTTTTTAAAATTAAATGACCATTTTGCCCCTAGATAAAACTTCATGAAACACCCCACTTACAAATAATCGGGGCAGAATAGTCATTTATTCATCAAAAGATATTATTCGGATATTGTGTTGGTGTGTATATAACAGAACAGGCTAAGTTGTTATACACAAACCAACAAAAGTGCCCAAATTGTGTTTTGTTGAAAAATTGGTAAGACTTTTTGTGATACGGTTTATAAAATTGTATTTAGATGTTAACTCTAAAAATAGTTGACAAATGTTAACTAAAGGGCACCATTGTAAAATCCCCTCCCCTCTCCCTCCTAATCCATCCACTTCAATTAATCCATGCTAATTACAAGAATTTGTAAATGATTATAGATAAATTTGGAGTTTTATGCGAAAAAAATATGAAAGGATTAAAATGCCCCTCCTAAAACTATTTTGGGCAACCCCTACAAATGTTTACTCCCTCTTTACTTATTACACCTGCCTATTGATGGTAAAGTACTTTATTTACTATAATTATGTTTATATGTGATTATATTATATTCTTTCGTTCTTAATTAATTTTTTTGATTTTTCTAGAATGAGCCATAAGGGCACATATTAAACATACATAATGTAAATAAAATATAGATATTAGAGAATATATTTAAAAAATAAATCTCATATCAAATTTTCAATACGAATATCGACCAAATATATTCTTTTGTTAACATCTTAATGTCACTCTAGAAATCATTATTATTTTTAATTGAATAACATAAAAAAGTTGTACATTAAATGTTTCAATATATTCTAAACTAGTTTACATTTAATCATGATTCATGAAAATAAGATGTGGTTTAAATAAAAAAGGCGTGTAACAATCCCTATTAGTTGAATGAAAGAGCAATAATGAATGAAAAAGCATGAATAAATATATATACTCCTATATATTCAATGTTCAAGCATGAGTACCATTTTAACTTTTGAATAATGAACTATAATTTTTCCCTATATTTCATTAAGTTTTAGTTTTATTATTGTACAATTTATTAATTTTTTCTTAATTACTCCTTAAGATCGTGATTGTTTTTCTAATTCAATATAATCCAATTTTCTCTCCCGACTCCGTGCATTAAAATACTCAATCGGTTTCTCTTTTACTAGTCGTTTTAACAATTGTATTTTGTTTTTATTTATTTGTCGTTTTACAATTTCAGGTAACTTAATGATTTATTTATCTTATTATAATCTTGTCAATTGAATGAACACCAAAAATATTTTTGTCTTAAATCTTGAGATAGTATTATTTATTCCTACCATAAATCTGTGAGGGTAAACAAGTAAAATTTTAAATTATTAATTACTGTCCTAAGTCTAAAACGACAAGTTAAAAATCAAGTTAAAAATCAGAGGATTATTTATTACATCAAATATTAAGCCGAATGAAAAAAAAAAAAAAAAAGAAAAAAAAAAAAAAAAAAAAAAAAAATATTAAGCCGAATGATCATGTAATGAGCACTCCAGAAACACATCGGAGTAGAAATTTTTCGATGGGACAAATTCTGATGGCTTTATTACTAAAATGCATTCTCGTCTTCCTCTTTCCTAATTTTGCTCATTCTGGCGATAGATTATTGTAATTCTCTTAATTTTATATACTGTAATAATCATGTCCTACTCTTCGGATCATTAATTTTCTAATTTTGATATATTAATTATTTAAACTATGAATGTTACTGTTTTTTTTATATGTTACATAATATTTCATCAACAATATATTACTAACATATTATATTCTTTCACGTTACGTTACTATTGATATTAAAATTTCGATTCTAACCAGAATTGTGATATTAGATTAATACATCAAATTTTATTAATTTTGATCACTGGACGATGTTTAAAGACGGATATATTAGGAAATATTTTATTTTTATTACGTTGCTATAGGTTGCTTAAAATGTGTTATTTGGTTTTAATTTCATAATTTTTTGAACATTGATCAGAATAGGGTCAGTGTTGAAATTGCCGTCTGATATTTCAGCTCCTTTGGTTGATCCATCACGTGTCACACAAATTTCTTGGAGGCCGAGGTATATCCCGCGATAATATGGTCCAGTTTATCAATCAAAGTTAACGAAATTTGTAGCTTTGGTCGATCATATTATTAGCAATGGAGGTAGTATAATTCTTGCATTAGTCATTACAATTTGAAATATGTACAGGGCTTTCCTATACAGGAACTTCTTGACGGATGACGAGTGTGAGCACCTTAAAAAACTGGTTAGCAATGTCACGTTGTACTAGTAATCTTTTTTGCTCCTGCATTGTTATTTTTTTATTGTTTGTTTTGCTGGAAATTACTTGATTTTATTAAAATGTCTCTCACGAAACAGCGTTTTGATAATAAAATAGTGTTTTGGAAAAACAAATAGACTTGGTTTGGCAAAATCCATGGGACTGGGAATGTGGTCCACGTGATATCAAAGATTCGGATACAGTTCATATTGCTCTCACTGGGTGTGATAGAACGGTGATTTTTCGGGTGAAGAACAGTTTAATGAGTTTACATTGAGTTATGTCTATCCGGAAATCTTTAGTTTTGTTGATAAACGATTTGAATCTAAAATATGATTCTGTCATTGAAAGAAATAGGAAGACGTTTGAGGATTTGAGCTTAATGTTCAGGCGAAAGATAAGCTTAGGAAATCTATGGTGGCTGACAATAAGTCAGGCAAGAGCGTCGAAAGTAAAGTAAGGACGAGTTCTGGCATGTTCCTGACTAAACATCAGGTTAGTGATGTAATTTATGTCCGTTAGGTATGAACCATTTGCTTGATGTGCTGTTACCATTGTGCGTTCGTGATACATTTCAGGAAGGGTTTTATATGCGTTTCAGATATGTGAATAGAGTAAATAGTTAATTTTCGTATCTGCATCTTACATGAAAAAGGTGTTCTTGTAACTACTTGTGCCTTACAGATAGTTAGATTTATCGTGAGTCTGTATCTTAAAGGCATTTGAAGGGGTTCCTGAATTCGACCTGGTTATATTTGACCAAAATTGAAGGACTAAAATGCAACTTGCACATATTATCTAGGACCATTTCAGCACGTATCTCGTTTTTATATGTTGCATAATATTTGATGGAAAACATATCAGATGTTCGTCCTTTGTTAAAGGAAGCTTAGGGATAATTATCTTGTTTGAATGTGTGTTATACATATAGTGTGTTTTGTAAGTTTCGGACTTCATATAACATTAGATTACAAAAGCTGCATATAGTTATGTTCTGACCTTATTGGTTGCTCAAATGAAGGACAATATAGTTTCTGGCATAGAGACTAGGCTTGCTGTTTGGACCTTCCTGCCTGAAGGTAAATTAATTCTTTACCCAGAGCCAATTCAATTTGTTAAATGAAGAAAAATTATGTACACTTTGTTTATGGAATCGCCTTCAGAGAATGGAGAAGCAATACAAATATTGCATTATGAAAACGGTCAAAAGTATGAGCCGCATTTTGATTATTTTCATGACAAGGTCAATCAAGCAAAGGGTGGTCATCGCGTAGCCACTATACTTATGTATCTGTCAAATGTTGACAAGGGTGGTGAAACAGTGTTTCCTAACTCAGAGGTACGGCTTATGAAGATATTTTCTGTTGCTTTGCTTCTTTCTCTCACCCCTAATTGCTGACAAAAAGGATATACAGGAACCTCAAGTAAAGGGCGAAGATTGGTCTGAATGTGCTAAACAGGGCTATGCAGGTAAAATTGGCATTGTTTATGATTGAAAATATAGTTTGACGGTGCCAAATATGGGGTAGACGTAACTCTCTGGATTGTTAATGCTGATATTTAATCGTTAAAGTATTGAAGGTACCACTCTTTGGGTATGTAAAGATATATCTATAACTTCGGGGGATCTATAGGATCATCCACCACTACAACAGCTTTTCAGTGTCAGGAACTATATATTTTCCTATTAACCAATATATTTTCTCGTATCTGTCATTTAGCATTTCCTTTATCTATGAAGGTGGTTCACCATAACTCCATAAGGGTAGCCAGAATGTCTATACTACCGAGTTTGGCTTTTGTGGTACAATGGGAAGTTAGGATTGTTACTGTTTATGATGAGCACAATTGGTATTTTTTAGTTTATACAATTCCTTCTAATAGAATCTTTCCTATTTACTGGCTTGGAAATATCGTCAATGCACATTATGATTGAATTGGCTATCTCACTGTGAGTTATTAGCTGGAAACACCCTCGATCCGTTGCATATACCTACTTCTTGTTTTGCATACTAAACTTTCTCATTAATTCAATATATAATTTTTATGCAGTCAAACCCATGAAGGGAGATGCATTGTTGTTTTTCAGTCTTCATCTTAATGCAACCACTGATCCTGCCAGTCTGCATGGAAGTTGTCCAGTTATTGAAGGTGAAAAATGGTCTGCTACAAAATGGATTCACGTCAGGTCACATGAAAGATCAGAAAGCTGCAGGGATATGAACGTAAATTGCGCTCATTGGGCTGCCACTGGTGAATGCCAACATAATCCAGGGTATATGGTTGGCTCTAAAGATTCACCAGGGTTCTGCCGCAAGAGCTGCAAAGTTTGCTAACTATAAATAGGTTATCGTCCTAGCCGTCGTTCTAAATGATTAGCTATAAATAGGTGCATTCACTTTATCGTTGTACATAACATGGCGCTAAGCTATTGAGTTGTAGCCAAGAAGATGGACAATGAGCAGGAAGAAGTTTCCTGGGTACTTATATGTTGACAAGTTGTCTTTATCTTTTACCTTTATTCGTGTATTTTAGTTACTTGTTTGTCATTGTTTTAAGGGCGCTAAATCCCCCATAAGGTGTATTTTTTCAGTATACTAAAACGAAAGATTTGGTTACAAAACCAAATGCATGTTGTTTGGAAGATTGAATGAGATCCTCACACATCTCCTTGACAAATGGCACTGTAACGCATACACCAAGGTCACAGTTTGTGGGATTTCAATCGCTTCTTAGCGAATTGGTATAAAGGGGAGGGGGTACACATACTCAGCCTGTTTCACTGCGGTCGTCATATAGGCCATATTTTTTAAAGGTTATGTTCTTAGGTTTATTGTTCGCTTCATGATTAGACGAGGTATATCCGAAATATGGAATTATTATCATTGTTCACTTATTATCGTTGCTAAACAAATGTGTCATTCATTTTGAGCCTGAATACAGTAATAGTTCTGGAGCAAAGAAAATGAACATGTGTGTGTGAAGGGAGGGGAAAGAGAGGAAGCAATAGCAAGCAATATTTTATGATGTAATCATGCAATTGTTGCTAATGGGAGCCAAATTACATGCATTCGACGCCCTCATTGTTTTTAAATGCCCCCTTTGTTCTCAAGCTGTAAAATATCATCAGCATTGCATCAATTCTGCTTCACTCTCTCTCAGATACACAGAAATCAAGAAAAGGTCCTATGGGGAGGCCTCCTTGCTGTGACAAAGCGAACGTGAAGCGAGGCGCTTGGACTCCAGACGAAGATGCAAAAATCCTTGCATATGTAGCTAATCACGGCATTGGCAACTGGACATTGGTTCCCCAGAAAGCAGGTTAGGCTGTGTTCGTTGATGCTGAGCTTTTCTAAACCTCAACCTTTAGCGCGAGTTGGAATGTGACTCTAGTTTTTACTGATGGTTTTCTTAATGTATCTTAAGGACTCAATAGGTGCGGAAAGAGCTGTAGACTCAGATGGACAAATTACCTGCGGCCTGACCTTAGGCACGATAACTTCACACTCGAAGAAGAAGAACAAATTCTTCAGCTTCACCAAACTGTAGGCAGCAGGTATTTCAATTCTATGCCATACATTTCCTTGGCATTGAATCTCTCCCACTTTTGTTTTCGGGGTTTGCTGAATTCTACTAATAGGTTGTATTTTCAGTAGATTTCTTGAGCAGGAAATATCTTCGACAGGGTTAGACATTGTGTTTGATTATCCTTTCGTGTTATAGGTGGTCTTTGATAGCACAACAACTTCCCGGAAGAACTGATAATGATGTGAAGAATTACTGGAACACCAAACTCAAGAAAAAGCTTGAGAAGATGGGAATTGACCCTATTACTCACAAGCCTCTTGCTCAAGTGCTAACTGAGTACGAAAAAATCAGTCAACTGAAATCAAGAAACCAGAATTTATCGTTTAATAAAGAAGCGATGATGAGAGCAGAACCACCAAATATTATCCCATTACGACTGTCAAATACGAAAGTAATGGAAAGGCAGATAGTTGAACCACTGTGCAGGAATTTTTTGACAGCAAGCCACTCATGGAGTAAAATGGCTCAGTCACACGCTAATGAAGCCATCTACCAAGAAACAATGCAGTCTCATTTTTTCAGTGAAGCATCTTCTTCTGCTTCATCTGCATCTTGTAACAGTCTTACACCATTTAGCTCCCCTCGATCTTATCCTTCGGAACCACCCCTGGTTCGATTTTCTGTGTCCTCTTCTTCTCCCTGGAATGAGTATATTCTCGATGGCACTCCTTCCACCATGAAAACTGACAACTTCTCCGCACCTGAGTTCCAAAGAAGTGCATCGGCCAACAATTTGATTCCAGATGTGAACTATTCTCATCTCAGGAATGGAAGTGAACCAAAACTTCAGGAAGTAAGGCAAGTGAGAGGAGCTATAGCCAAGGTAGATAATCCCCCTGAAGCGAGTTCATCTAGTGGACATTCATTTGTCGAGACTATCCTGGCACGTCACGAAGAGATGCAGACAGAATTTCCTGACCTTCTCGATGGATACTACGACTATTGATCATCTATTCGGGGTTGTTAGGAAAATTAAATCATCATGGTTTATTACTATAATGCATAATAATTAGTATAAGGCACAAGCAAAAGAAGTTATAAATTGTGTTTAGTTTCTTCGATTTGCCAATGAGATTTAACAGATGAGATTAATCAAGAAGAGGCCAGCTACTAATTAGCACTTTGAGTTCTCATTTTGATGTAATTAGTGTCTCTTCTAAATTTCATGAACAAACAAGTGCAATACTGCACACCCCTACCTTCACTCTAAGTTGCATTCTGTTGTCGGCCTTTGACAATTGGTTCGGTTCTGTCAAAGGACGAACCAAAATCTTTGCAGTTCCGATCGGTTCTAAAATTTCCATTATTTTCGGTTCGATTTGGTTCGGTTTCGAATTTTATGCACACCCCTACCTTGACTCTTAGTTGCATTCTGTTGTCGGGTATACCTTCAGTGAATTGCATTCTTTCAAATGGAGTGCAATATGGTTCTGCGTTCGAGACGAAGTACTACTGAATAGATATTATTATGATGCCCTTAGGAATATCGTTTGCACTTATTTAATTGGTTCTTCTACAAAATATTTTACATCTTCTCTTGTAATCGTTGGTTAAAATGACTACAACATGTTCAAGAAACACTGATTAGAATTTTTTAAAAATGTGTCAGTTTGAACATTAATCATACATGCTACAATTTTTATTTAAATGTATCAATTTGAACATTAATCAGACCTGGTCTAAATCCAATCTCAAATTAATAGAATACAATTATTCATTTTTAAATATTGATTTATATTCATAATGCATGAGGCATCATGCATCTTGAGTGGGGAAAAAAGTATGAAAGCAGTTTGAAATGTTTATTTGACAGCAAACAACATGAAAGAGGTCATGTTACAGAGCAGCAATAAAGAAAAAATTCAAGAGATTTTTCACATTTATGTAATTTATTACCATAATTTGACCTTGTCTGGCTCAAATAAGCAATGCCGTGCAATATTAGAACACGAACAGCTTCCTTGGGAAGCTGTGAGTTGCATAGCTCTGGAGATTCTTGAATCAGAATCCTAACCTGTCAAAGTTAGTGTAGTCGAGTTCTTTTAATCGAATGCAGCATAACATTTGTTCTGGCAAGTCCTCGGCCTTATTTCCCTGGAAAATGAGGTATATTAGATGAGAAGCTTAATAGCCTTATGGATTTGATGAGGGAAGCAAAAGCTACCTGAATAGTAAGACCAAAATCCAGAACACAATCCTTCAATTTTTCGTGAAATGCTTCGAAACCTTTTCTAGCAATGTAACTAAATCTGTGGATATCCAGATCAATCTCCAGATAATTCTCTCCCTACAATATAACATTACTCTTCAGATTTCATAAAACAACAGCATATGAATAATGCATATTGGCATCGAATAATTTACCAAGTAAAATCGATGTTGAGGACGTGAGAGGACTGGCTTCTCATTGTACGTATTGATAAGCTTCCTTTCTGTTGCACTTAAGTGAAGATCCTCCACATTCGCCACTCGCCCCAAGATCTTTAACCGTTCCCTGAATTTTGCATGTGTATCCACTGGGAAACCCCTTAGTTTCTCCACTTCATCATTTATTAACTTCTGTCAAGTAGAATCATGAACCATTAGAGCCGACAAAATTAGTAATATTATCCGTGGACGTATTTATGTATTTTAAAATATTTTAACAAAAATTTAGAATTGTTATAACATTATAAAACACTATTGGAGTTACAACTTGTTCAAAATCTCTTAACATAAGAAAATATGGGATTATAATTTTACAAGCTTATGTATAATATCTATAACAAAAACTTTTATAAGCGTAGATATGAGAAGATGTTGCATATATTTTCTTTTTTGTTTGTGAATGTGTGAATGTTGGTGGTTTTTTCTTTCATTTTTTGTGAAGACCAAACAACCTCTCCCACATGAATCTAATTACAATGCAAATATTAATTATGAGATTTGTAAAAACTCGTGTAATGGTCTTATTCGTGGGATCAAATATGATATTTGGAGATCGAAGACATGTAGGCCGCTCATAAACGGTCTTTGATCTCCGCTAATAGAAAAAGGAAAACCTGTCATTTATATAAATGAGGAGGGTTGTACTTTATATAATTATTTATTAAAATTCATACCACGTGCAACGCACGTAATATCTTACTAATTATATGAAATTTATAGAGCAAAGAAAAGGTATGCATTATGCATGATATATAAAGCCATCCATCTTACCTTGATATTGTCTTGAAAATTAACAGGAAGTTCCTTGGAATATCTGTCAGAGAGCTTGAAGTAGAAAACAAGGTTCATGCCCTCCCCATCATATTCATTTTCGAAGACTGCAGTCGGATACAGTGGCATCTGGTAAGTAGGAAGTAGAACCCGCATTATCACAGAATCAAAATGGGCTATCGTTGTAAAGGCAGCCGCGTTTCAGTCAGAAGTGATTGAATACCTGAACATTTACAACAAGTAGAGGAGGAATATCTCCTGTTGATTCAATAGCAGGAAGTTCCACAAATCGAGCTATATGATCAATCTTTCTTGGGCTCAAAAATACATCTACTCCAAAAGGATAGAATGCTGCGCTGTTTGAAGAAAGTTCTTTCTTCTTGTCCCTACCAAACCATTAGACAGTGCATACACTATTGTTTTCAGAAACCAATTCTCTAAAACGACTAAGCCAAATTCAAGCGCTAAATAAACAAGCACAATATTCTGCATTCAGTTAAGAAGAAAAAGGGGTTATGATACATATCATGTACACATTTACCTGAAGTAATTTTGTCCTCGGACTTTGAAAGTATTTGGATCTACTCTTGACCATGAATCCGGCATGCTCTTATCTAGCGGAGAACATGGAACCTGAGAGCCTGCTATTGGCCTTTGCAGGAATCCCCTTGGCGATACTAGTACATCAACAGAAACATCATCACATATAGACAACAATCTCAAGCACATGTTGTCAAAGAGCGGAAATCAATACAGTAATTATTAGCTTGCTCAAATTTTATTGAAACAACCTACTTTGGCTCACAAACTAGGTTATTTAAATGAATACCGAGAAATGTTACTTTATTAATGAGTACGACGAAAGCTGAAAATAGCAGAAACCATAGACCAAAATTAAGGTCATCCCGTTTATGCCTGAGGAAAAGGAAGTCGACCAGATCATTGAAAGTGTAACGAAAAGAAGTAATTACATAGCACAGATGACCCCTGAGCTTCTCTCCATGTGATTGAAACCTTCACCGAGGCTCTTCTCTTTGTGCTTGGTGAGCGTGGACTAAGATGTTTAGTCTTGTCATCAGCACAAGGTAAACAAGCATTGGGTTGATATCCACTGCGTGGTGTTCCAGTTTCAGTCCTGCAAATTCCATCCAAGCAAGCACCCTGCATCCGAGCATCAGCAGAAATCTCGAGCCCAGTGTCAGATTCCAAATGTCCCAATGCTCTTTCAGTTAACTTCATGAAAAGACTGCCATTGCAATTCCTGTGTTCAGAAAATCGTGGAGTGACAACAGTCGATAGTGATCCACTGCCAATTTGAGAAACATCTGCAATGATTCAAAAATACACAAATCCGAAAATGTTTGATGCCTTTCAGGATAAAATCCTTAACATCAGCTAATGGTTTCATCAACTTACCATCTAAGACACTGTAGAATTCGTCATCACAGTCGGAATCCATTCCTGTTACTGCATCAAACCATGACTCCACGTTTGTTGCTGTTTTTGCACACACAAGATTAGCTCATAAGTTTTTATTATAAATGAAATATTACCCCTCCATCCCAAAATAGTCACATTCTACCTCAAATTCATTTTATTTGACGTCAAAGCTAAGAATCATTACCTATGTTTCATCCTTAGCCTCTTTCGCTCACTAATGATTTAAATGTACTTATTCTCTCACTCATGTTTTAAAAGTCTCTATTGACTCACTATATCGTTAGTTCCTCCATTGATTTGGTCACAGATATGCATGTGGTTTCGTTCAACGATTAATTTTATATTCTGTTTAGTTTTTATTAATTACGAAATTATATGTCTACCCATAGAATAATCACGTGATTAGCACATACTAAGTTAAAGACGATACTAACGATGAAATAGATTGTAGTACTGAAAAATTCTCTTTTTTGGTCATGAGTGAGCGAATAAGGACGTTTGAAACATGAATGAGCCAAAAGGTACGAGGATAAAACATAAGTGATGATCCGTGTCTTTTGCCCTTTTTTCTATGTCAATCTTGATTACAAATTACTTTTTATTCCTTAATTCTAATAAATTAGATACCATTAGATTTTTCTATACATTTTATTTTCATGTATTTTTAATAAAATAAATAAAATGTAATAGTTGTTCAAAGTTTGACACCGAAAAACGAAAAAACGCGAAATAAGAAGAATTAAATGGATGAGTTTTTTTTATCAGAAACCATAATTAGCAAACATAAATTCGATTTGAATCCAAATAATCATATCAATAGTAAATTAGAAATGCAATATATGGCAATCATCAAAGTCAAAACTCAAAAAACATCTTCTGAAATGGAGGGAATATAGCATCTGTTTCAATTTAAAAGTCCATTTTAAACTTCTTGTAACCAACAAATGCAATGTATTACAGCCATCCTTCATCACAAAACTAATTACAGTAACATTTTAGAGACTAAATCCAAGAAAAAAACAACGATACGTGAACCGGAAACTCGCCTATATATTATCTAAAAAAATCGATATAGTTCACATCGGAACGACCGCGGTTCATTAATAATACCGTTCAATGTTCATTAATCAACATATACAATTATTTTCAATTTAAAGATGATACATGTTCAAAAGAAAGTAACAAAATGATATTATACACTGATATAGTTTGTGTACCAAAATCTGTTAACAAGTTGGTACAAATTATTTGAAATGAAAAAATAAGCTTAGAGTTAGATGACATTAATGAATTTTTGTTGACATAATAATATGTATTACCTAAAATGTAGCAAAAGAAGAAGAAAATATAATTTAAATGGGTAACCATTAATAAACGAAAACTTAATGAACCGTAACTTTCCACATTTCCCTTCTACTTTTAAAGGAAGAGGAGAAAAAGAGAAAGAAAGCATTACGTTGGAAAGTGGGGTTGGAATATGAACGATCCAAAGAAGCAAATGGTCCAATCTTGTTGTTTTTGTGTTTGAAAGACTGAGTTTTTGCACCTCTTTTTGGGTTCCTATGATTTTTTAGTCCACCTCCCACCTTCACACAACCATTAGAAGTTGACCCACAAGCTCCCATTTTCAAGATTCAAGAATTACTATTACTTGTGTGACATCCCCAGAAATTCATGTAGAGGGGTGGGTGGGGTGGGGTGGGGGGGGGGGGGGGGGGTGTCAGCTTAAGTTTGATGTAAGAGAGACAAAAGTTATGGAATGTCTGATTCTGTGGCACCTCTTTAAATGTCGTGCTTCCATATACCTGATTGACTTGCACGTTCAACTACTAGAACAAAATTCAATGAATACCCTTCCCTTCATTTTGTAATAAATTTTGGCTAATTTGCTGGATGCCCCGATACTGAAGTTTATTTTTATGTGCCCTTATTCTTTTGGTTGTTTCTGAGGTGTTTTTGAATCCTTTTTTATAGTTTTAAACGATGAAATGACTATTGAACCCCTATTATTATTACAAAGTATAAGGTCAATATTAAAATATTTTACATAATTAAAAATTAAACCCAACCGTTGTTTTTCAACCCATCCCACCCCACCCCTATCCCACCCCAACGTAAGATTCAAAATATTCGATTTTCCTTTATGAAATTGTTATCAAACAAATAGTCACATTTTTGCTGTAAATTAATCAAGAGTTTTGTAATGTCCCGCCCCCTAAACCAGGTCGGACATTATTTGATTTGATGGACTGGCCTCACAAACCACCACGAGTCTTTTCAACACGTTTTGTCCTCACTCACGTGCTCACCAAGACACTTCTCAGTGGATCACCCATCCCAGAATTACCCCAAGTCAAGCACGCTTAATTTTAGAGTTCTTATAAATTGGGCTACCGAAAAGAAGATGCATCTTGATGGTATGAGTAGTATCAACCAAATCATATCAAACATATCACATCGCCCACTTTGGGCCGGGTATTACAAGTTTTGTTGTTCTTGTTGATGTTATTTTTGTCGCGATTATGGTATGTGAGTTCTCATTCATTAGTTATCACCATCGATTATGCGAAGCATATAAAAATGCTTGAGTTATCATTAAATATGAAAAGTGGACTGTGCTTTTAGGATGGAAGGATATAAAGGACCTGCTTTTGTTAACTATATCCACTTTATTTATTGTTTATTTATTATAATAATAATTAATTGGCGAACATATTTGGTTTGAAAATTTTGATTATCCATGCGGTTGTGAAAATATTGCAATTGATTAGCTATGTGTTACAGTCAGCTGATTTTTTAATAGAAGATTGTTAATTAATGTGTGACTTTTGGTTCAGAGTTATGAATTTCTGACAGTATTCTTGCTTAATGCTTATTTTGGTGTCCTAGCAATTAAATAAATATTTACTCAGTTCATGGAATGCGATCTTTTGAAGTTGAGTGGATAGGTATGGGTGGGGTGGGGTGGGGTTGGGTGGGTTGAAGAAGAAGGATTGGGGTTTAATTTTTAATTATGTAAAAAAAATTTAATATTGCCCCATATATTTTATAATAATGATAGAGGTTCAATAGTCATTACATCGTTTAAAACTGCAAAAAAAGGATCAGGGACACCTCAGAAACAACCAAAACGATATGAGGCACATAAAAACAAACTTCATAGTATAGGGGCATCTGGCAAATTAGCCATAAATTCTTTACCCCCTCCCTCTTTTTTTGATTTGCTTATGTCTTCCCCTCAAATTGACTATAATAGCCTTCATCACGCCCTTCCTTGTTAGATTTCTTTATCCATTTTTCCTTTTTCTTCTCCATCTTCACAATAACCACCAATATCACATACCTTTACTATCAACCACCACCAAAACAAAAAACACTTTACCATTTCTTCCTATTCTTTTTTTCTTTTTTCTTTTTTTGTTGTTGTTGTTCTTCTTCTTCTTCACAACATCATCACCACCATCACAAACTACCGTCACATACCAAAATCTTCCTCCCCACCCTACTCTTGCATGGAAAACCCCTCACCCTGAGCAAAACAACCCCTTTGCAAAGAAGTTCGACCCCCCTCCCCCACCATGAAAAAACGTCGCTAGATGCAAAACACGTGTCTTAAAAACATCCATCGAGACCGTCAACACGCCCTCAGGTCACGATGAGGCCCATGATTGACCCACATAAACTTCTTCATTCATACATGTTGATAAACACTAATAAACGCTAATAAACATTGATACACATTGTTTAGTCATCATGCCCTGAGGTCAAGCTGAAGAAGTCATTAAGGGTCATCGTGACCTCATGGCATAATGACGGAACAATGTTTAATGATTTATTCTTATTTAGCCCCTATATGTAATTGTTGATTGTTTTCTAAAATGTACCCTTAGGGCATGGGTTAATAATAGAAAATGCACATGTTAAGATCCATTAACAAACCATGGTTAATTTAAATAGTTTCGTTCCATTTTTATAGCAATTATCTTCCTTAATTTTAGTCATTTAATCCATCCATCAAGTGATCCCATTTATTAAAACATTGTCATCAACTTTATTATGCGTATAACTTCATTAAAATCCACTTACATTTGCTGCAATATTATTAAAATTTTAATCCATTGAACAATAATTTTTTATTAAAATTTTAATTTTGGTCAATCCGTTGATACGGATAAGCAAAAGCAAGATGCCGATAATGAGAATACTGATTTGAACCCTATATTTCATGTCAAATTTTAATTTCATAATATTTTTTTAATAATTTTGCTGTTATACATTTTAATTATCGCATTCGTTCATGGAGATTAATTAGCATTTAACTTTTGGTAATTTAATTGTCATTTTTATTATCGTTGTTCAATACCATTTTTATTGTCGTTGTTTAATAGAGTGCCAGCCTGATAACTCGAGAAAGAAAGAAAGAAAGAACCAATTGATTTATCTACTTAAATGAGCTGTTTTCACTATAAAAAGATTTAACTAACTGAAAAAAATGATGAAAATTGATTAAATTAATGTCAACAAGTATATACGCATAATAAAGTTGATGGCAGTGTTTTAATGAATGGGATTACTTGATGGATGGATTAATTGACTAAAATTAAGGAAAATAATTACTATAAAAATAGAATGAAACTATTTAAATTAACCATGGTTTGTTAATGGATCTTAACATGTGCATTTTCTATTATTAACCCGTGCCCTAAGGGCACGCACATTTTAGAAAAACCGATATATATATATATCGATGTACATTCCAACAACAATGCCTAAGCTCGGATCAAATCATTGTGAAAGTATGTAGGGATGTATCCTCAAAGGTGAGTACTTGGAGGAGGATTAAGGGACAAAGACAAATTTTGGTTTGTGTCTAAATTGGGTATTAGCACACATATTTTTGGTAGGGCCTAATGTAAGTGTTATACTCGGGTTTCGTTATATTTCTGTTTGATTGGAATAAAACTCTTTAGTTTCAAAAAAAAATGAGCTACAACGAATTAAAATGTTACTCCCTCCGTTCCAAAATACTTGACTTCACGCTTTTCGAAACACAATTTCAATCATCAATTACTTTATATTTACATTATATAAAATTACAAAAAAATAATATTATGAAAGTATTTTGAAAAACGGATTCAACTATATCAATTTTATATTTTTTGGACTAATGAATATAAAGTAATTTGTAGTCAAAGTTTGACACGAATTCCCAAAACGTCAATTAAATTGAAACGGAGGAAGTATATATTATTGTTACTGAATTGATGTAAAAAGAGCTACACCGATAATTAAAAAAATGGATGGAGTAAGTTATGAGTATTTGTTCGATAATATCATTATTCTTCACTAACTACTAAACATAATTATTAATCTATTGTTGACATGGTCCGTGCGTACGTAGTTGGAAGCCACTCTATAACGAAAAAGGCTGATTATTTCTCAAATTAATCTCTGAATATTATTTAAGTTGGACAATTTATGTATTTATTTAACTATATCACTTGTAAACTTCGAAAACCACAAAAAATGAGAATCAATGATAAAACAGCCAATGACAAGCTAATGCACGAATTGAATAATTTGGGTGATTAGGACACCTGCCAGAAATTTTTAATTATGCACTAATAACAAGTCTAGAATTTGATGTACACATTTTCTTGATAAATTAGTAACCTTGAAAAATTAAAAATTGTACCTCGACCATATAGGCAGGGACGGAATCAGGATGAAATTTAAGAGGACAAAATTGAAAAATATTAAGTAGAGGAGGCACAATTTAAAAATAAGAAGACAAAATGATAGAAGAACAAGAAGAAAATAAATTAAAAAAGGCACCAAAGGGATTATTCAAACCCTGCCAACTATGCCAATTCCTATGCCAATTACTTTAGACTTAAGTCTTGTAAGAATAACATACGCTTTTTTTCATCTGGGCACCTGGATTTCTGGAATTCTCTCAAATAGGTATCTGGTAAATTTTATATAACAACTAGGCACCTGAGACAAAAAATTGGCACCTGAACTTTTACTTTTCTCTTCTTCTTTTTTTTTTTCTTTTTTTTTTTTTTTTTTTTTTTTTTTTTTTTCAGATTTTCGCAGATTTTAAAATCCTTAACCCAAGGGTAAGTTAGTCATACTGAAAATATGACATCTTGGAGGGAAAATATACAGAAAGGTTCAGGTGCCAATCCGGAAAAAGATTTTAGACGCCAAATTTTCAAGACAAAGTTCAGGTGCTAACTAAAAATGAACAAAAGAAAAACAAAATCATCAAATTAATATAGGCTTAATTTCATCTGGGCACCTGAACTTTTTTAATTTTCCAAAATAGGCACCTGATGAACTTTTTGTAACAAGTAGACACTTGGATCCCAAAATTGGCACATGAACTTCGTTTTTATGATGTTGATTTACTGTTTGGTGGGGTGGGGTGGAGTAATGTGGTGTATTATGATGTTGATTTACGGCTTGGTGGGGTGGGGTGGGGGTGGGTGTAAGGTTGAAGATGATGTTTTTAATGTGTTTAGGTTAAATATTTGAGGTTGGGTTAGTTTATAATTAGGTTGAGTTAGTTTTAAGTATTGTTTGACTATTTTACCCTCCATATAAATTTTAAAATCTGAGAAATTAAAAAAATTGTGAAAAACGAAAGTTCAGGTGCCAATTTTGGGGTCCAGGTGCCTAATTGTTACAAAAAGTTCATCAGGTACCTATTTGGGAAAATTAAAAAATTCAGGTGCCTAGATGAAATTAAACCATTAATATACCTTCATCGACCCACAACCATCCCTGGCAAATCATTTCCTTTACCCAAAAAATTGAATGGTTCAAACCTTTCACAACAATTTGTCTCCGAATGTGCCACACTGTACCACACAAAGGAACAACAAAAATCCATGGGACGAATTGCCCAAATCCAAAGCCAAAATACAAAAAATCACAAAAAATCGACCTTCCTATTTTTCTTTAATGTTTTAGCAATTAATAACTTTCATGATAGGCAACCTTCATGATAGACAATTAACACCAAGTAATGAAACTTTCCCCTTTGATTTTCTGGATTTTACTCGACCTCAATGGTCTTTTTGGCTCTACTCGAGTAACTAATAATAAAACTTTCCCCTTTGATTTTCTTGAAACTTCATCTTCTACTAATTTGGTGTATTCATCATGCGAAATCAGAGGTGTGGGGCTAAGAGGAGTAGAGGCGCCATGTAAAAGGCGATTCGATTCGATGTTTACTTTTGGAGTCTTGGGATCGAACGACTTCTGATGAATTGCTTGAAGGGGTCCTCAGTGACCGTTTTGGTTTGGATTTTTAATTTGAGTTGCATGAGGTTGAAATAATGAAGAAGAATGTGAAAGGTGATGTGGTTTGAATTGATGTTAATGGGATGGTGTTAAATGTTTGTGGTTGAGTAAGGTGGTTGGGTTAAATGATTGAGGTTGGGTTAATCTATAATTAGGTTGAGTTAGTTTTAAGTGTGATATGACTATTTTGCCCTCCATCAAAAAATTAAAGTTAGAAAATTCAAGAAAAATGAGAAAAATGAAAGTTTAGGTGCCAATTTTTCGTCCCAGGTGCCTACTTGTTATAAAAAGTTAATCAGGTGCCTATTTGGGATAATTCCAGAAGTTCAGGTGCCCAGATGAAAAAAAGCCAATAACATAAACAATAGCATATCTAACAACATTCAGAAACCGGGGGGAGGGGGGGGGACATGCCCCTACCCCTGGTTCTGTCAGTGCATATATGGTGACAATCTCACAAAGAATTTAAAAAAATTGTTTATAGTAGTATTACTAGTGGTTGTGGCCCGACGAGACGCCGGACCCAGACTTTGACATATCAGTCACGCGCCCAAACTGTTTGGTTATAAAAGTGACACAAATGTGAAGTTTTTTCTTTTTATTAAATCTCCTTCGGATATTATATATATTATAAATTAATAATAGGTCACAATTAACATCAAACATTTAGATATTAAACATTCTCCAAAACATTCAACATAAGCTTGCTTCAAATACGACAGATTTTGTAGGAACCATACACGTGCAAGTTAAACACGACAACATTCAGACAATTATAGAGGTGCGACTATAATATTTAAAGAGAATATAAGAAAATTCCAAAAACTTAAGTTGATGGAAATTGTTGATTTTAAAAAGTTATTGACTAGAAAATAGAATTTTAGAAACTTAGGAGGCCATGACCCAAATTTTAGTAACATACTAATTACTAATTAGTACTCCTACTATGGAGAGAAAATAGGATATAAGTGATAGGTTGCTTAATATTTGACCCTCTATTTACATAGGCTCACCTGTTATATCGTTCCACAATCGAAGTTTAAGCTCCATCTTAATTCACCCAAAACATTCCTATAAATTCCCAACAAACTCACCATTATTTCATGACAAACTTAGTCACAAAAATGGCCAAAACAACATCATACGTAGTAGTAGGAACACTTATTATAAACATTATTTGTCTGATTCCTATAGCATTTTCAGACGACAAAACACCTATCCCAGCAGATCCTGCACAAATAAACTCATGGTTCAGTCAAAATGTGAAGCATTTTTCGCAGAGGTT
Organism: Echium plantagineum; assembly: GCA_003412495.2. Classification (NCBI taxonomy): domain Eukaryota; kingdom Viridiplantae; phylum Streptophyta; class Magnoliopsida; order Boraginales; family Boraginaceae; genus Echium; species Echium plantagineum. The sequence continues at coordinate 28,036,601 of CM016564.1, forward strand.
GGGAACACTTGATCCCGAACTCGAGGCAGCCGAAGCTGCCCCGAAAATCATCACAGTGCGAAGTGATGGAAGCGGCGATTTCAAGACCATCGTTGCGGCCGTTGAAAGCATTCCGCAAGCCAATAAAAACCGTACCATAATTTCGATAGGCCCCGGAACATATAAAGAGAGGATCAAAGTCGAAAGGACCAAGCCTTTTGTAACGTTTTATGGTACCGACCCTGTCAACCTGCCTTTATTGACATCTTCAGGAAATGCCGCACAATATGGGACTGTAGATAGTGCTACTTTGATTGTTGAAGCTGATTATTTCCAAGCTGTTAATATCAAGATGGAGGTATGTACACTTCCTACATCTCGAGATCCCATCGTCGTTAGTGACACAATTGTTGCGTATTAGTCCCCGAACTAACATAACCATCTAATAAACTTAATGGAAAAATTGTGTTACTCTGGGGACGGGCAACACTATACACACACCAAAATAGTATCATTTTTCCCCTGTGAAATTACTATTTTGCCCATAGGTGAAGCTTCCTCAATGACTGCACTTGCAGATATGGGCATAATTGAAAATTTCACTCCCAAAATCACAATTTGGGTGTGTGCATATTAGTCTCGGGACCAAAGAATAACAATTGTGTCTTACCGACCATAAGGGTCATTATCGGCAATCAAAGTACAACTAGTTAGTCTTTGGTTATGATGATGTGTGTTCTTTTCCCTTTGAAATAGAATACTGCGCCACGACCACCAAAAGGGGTTGCAGGAAAACAGGCATTGGCATTTAGGATTTCAGGGGATAAAGCTTCATTTTACAACTGCAAATTTTCTTCGTTTCAAGACACTCTTTGTGACAACTATGGAAAACATTTCTATAAAGATTGCTTCATCGAAGGAACAATTGATTTCATCTTCGGTGATGGGAAATCTATCTACTTGGTAAACTATTTTAAACAATTATTATTTGGAATGTGTTCGAAACCATATGTTCGTTATTGTAGTAGGCCGTTGAACTATAGCATGGACGGACCCAAAATTTTAAAATTTTGATATTTTTTTAATCATTTAAAAAATTAAATTCGAGTAAAAATATATTCATTATGGATGGAGACAATCTTAAATAAAATCACAAGATTAACTTGTATTTGAATTGGACAGTTTCAAACTGGAAACCTTTACTTAACCATTTTAAGAATTTACTTTTATATAGAGCATTCATGTAAATATAAATTTATCTATGGTTCAATTTTATATATATTAATACGAAAATATATATAATGACATGATTTTTATATTTTGAAATTGAAGAACTGTGAGATACATGTTATTCCTGGAGACGACTTACAAATGATAACAGCCCAAGCTGGAGGAAGCAAGCAGAAGACGAAGGTTTCTCAATCGTACATAGCAAGGTTACCGGAACAGGTGGTGGTGCTTACTTAGGGAGGGCATGGATGAGTTATCCAAAAGTGGTTTATTCCTACTGTGACTTTAGCGATGTTGTACAAGAGGAAGGATGGTCTAATAGTTGGAACAACGCCAACAACAAGTAAGTCACGACTTTACGTTCGTCCCAAATAGTAGAATCAAGTTGCATGTATTTATAACTCGTATGTAATTTATAATGTCGCAGTACGGTATATTTTGGAGAATATAATTGCAAGGGTGCGAAAGCTAATATGGACCATCGCGCAAAGTTTGTTATGAAGATGACTGACGCAGATGCTGAACGTTGGCTCTCTCTTGGATTCATTGCTGGTACTACATGGCTTCTCCCTCCAGCCAAAGTATAGATGCCTAGCTATAATGTAATGTAATGAATAAATTTTGACACTCAAATTTAATTAAGGTGTCACTTAGTATGTAGTAGTATTTTTTTTGATAACGAGCGATATTAGTATGTAGTAGTATTGAATAAGTTGGAAATATGATTTCGATTCCGCTTACCAATATATGAACTGTGAACTATTAAATAAAATTTTTATGTAAGGTATGTTATAATTCTTATTTTCTTATTTCTTTTACATGTTATTTCTTATGAGAAATTTAGCAAAATACCACACTTCTCTCTTAGAATATTTTCTTCGTCTTTTTTGAACTTGGTGTTTAGCCAAAATTTACTTTATTATGGATGTGAAGAGAATTACAATTCTACCACATTTATTGGTGTTAATAAAAAAATGAGCTCAAAATAGATGTACATTGAAAATTGTAGAGATTGTTTTGTACCATTAACTTTATGAGGTGACTCTTCGTTACTCCATGCTTCATGTTTTCAATTAAAGAGTAAACAAAGAAAGTTTGACAAAAACATACTCCAATTAGCTCTTCATAGGGGAACAAAAACAAATTCAAATTTAGTGGCGGCAAACTTGAACATAAAAAAATTTAAATTTCATGAAATAAAATTTGGAGTCAAAAAGACTAATAAAAGCTCAAAATACAGAATCAAAGTTGACTATGAGTATTTAAAAGGTTGGCACATTCTATTACTAATATGAAGAAACTCCTGAAGGTTGAGTGTGCTAATGCTTGCAGGAACAGCTCTGGAATTTACTAACATCGACTTTTAGGAGGGGAGTACACTTGTAATTCCCGTTTGATGGGGGTAACACCCGTTTCTGTGATTTATAAGTGTTCACGCTCTTCTGAGCTCCCGTTTGATGGGGTAACACCCGTTCCTGGGCACTCGGAAACTTCCGAAGGTTGATTGTGCTACTTTTTGCAGGTACAGCTTGGAGAGGCCATTAGAGGGGGGTACATGCATGATTCCTGTTTGATGGGGTTAACACTCGTTCCTGGGAATTAAGCATGTCAATGCCCTTCCGAACTCCCGTTTGATGGGGGTAACACCCGTTCCTGGGAGCTAGGAAACCTTTACTGGTCCGATGCAGAGGATACAACTAGTTACTGGAGGAGATGCATCTAGAGATCCATTCCGACCCGACGAGATGCTGAGATTGATTATATTTTTGCTGAACGTGCTCACATTTTATTAGCTAGGAACACTTTATTTTTTGTATTCGGAGCTTTTTATTACATAATTCTGGATGTTTTCTGACATATGAGCACGGGAGGAGAGGTAGGAGTTCGTGCTCCTACACCCCCCCTCCCCAGCTCGCTAGACTTCCTGGGATTTTGCTCTAAAAAGCTCATTTATTTCGCTTACAGGGTGCATGTAGTTACTTTGTTGCAATTACAATCGCAAGACTTTGTATTATTTATTTTCTTAACACGTAAGCCCCTAGTTGGGCTTAGCTTAAAAAAAATGAGGTTTTGGTTGCTAATAAGATGGAAGGTCGTGAGTATTGAACAGTGAAGTACTTAAGTTATTATTCCTAAGGGCAAATGACATCATCGATCACTAGCGTTTACGAGAATTTTGCGTTCGATCATTGTGCTTCGACTTTGACTGTTTTCGATCACCCACGTCTTGTATCATGTACAAAACGACCCATTCTAGCGTTTTTGTTAGAAAATACGATTTTGTAATTTTTGCAAAGGCAATTTAGTCATTTTAATGTCTCCATTTCTTCATTTCATCAACTGGAGTAGCCAAAGTGCTATCTTCATTGTTCGAGAAATACAAATCCTAAAAAAATGTCTTCTCCAGACAATACCTACTAACAACCCATGAATTACCTCACCTCTTCGTCTCCAACCTCAATGGCCTTTTCCCCCTTCCTCCTACCTTACCCCTATCTTTTTCCCTCAATTCATATTTTCATCCCCCTCCCCCTTTTCAACATTCAAAACCCCAAGAAACACACAAGAAAAATCCCTTTCAAGAACTCAACCCCTCTCAGTTTCCCCTTTATACAATTATGTAAATTCACAAAGTTTCAATCTTTTCATTTAAAGATTAACCAACATGATATGGAAGCGCTGTCTAAGTGGATTTCGCTTAGAGAGCACCTGTTATAACAACACTTTTTTGTTCTATCTAAGGGCCTGTTTGTTAAATCTGAATGTCTGAATCTGAATAACTGAATACTGAATGTTTGAATCTGAATGAAAACTGAATCTGAATACTGAAAAATTTAAGTGTTTGATAACAGTTCACTGAAAATTACTAAAGTTACGTTATATTGACAAATTTGCCCCCACCACACTTCCTTATGTATAAATATTACAAACTACATTGTAATAAGTATAAATATAATATTATTATTCATATAATATTATGATTCATTAATTAATAAAATTAAAACAAAATAATTAATGTCATTCAGTAAATTATAAAAAGTTAATGAGCATATATAATATTAAAACTCAAATATTAAATAAATAAATAATACTACAGAAATATTAATAATTAAATCATAACTATTACTGAAAATAAATGAATTAAAAATATTAATAATTAAATGAATATGACTAATAAAGGAGAATATTAATAATAATATTAACATTAATAACACAAATATTAATAATAATTTGAAAACGAATAATATTAAGAATCAAAATAACGATAATATAAGAATAATAATAAAATTAGTAATAATATTAATGATAATAATAGTAATAATAAATAGTAATAAGAGTAGCAATATTATTGTTATTAATAATAATAATAATAGTAATGAAGATAATAAAATATTAATAATAATAATAATAATGAGAATAATGATGAGAATAATAATAAGAAGAATAATAATGAGAATAATAATAATAATAATAATAATAATGAAAATGAAAATAATAATAATAATAATGAGAATAATAAAATATTAATAATGATAATAACAATAATAATAATAATAATAATAATAATAATAATAAAGTGATAATAATAATAATAACTAATAAAATGATGGCAATAATAATCAAAATTACAATAATATATTAATAATGATAACATATAATAATAACAATAGTGAGAATAATGATTATAATAATAACAATAGTAACAATAATAATAATTAAAGTAATAGTAATAATAATAATAATAATAATGATAATAATAATAATAATAATAATAATAATAACAATAGTGAGAATAATTATGATTATAATAATAATAATAGTAACAATAATAATTATTATTGTAATAATAATAATAATAATAATAATAATAATGATAATAATAATTATTATTAATATTTAATAATAATAATAGTAATCTTAATAATAATAAGAATAAGAATATAAAGAATGAAATTAATAATAGTAATAATGATAGTAATAATAATAACAATTATAATAATTAAATTTGATTTGAATAAGAATGTATGAGTTTGGAATAATTAAGGAAGGACCAATTGGGGTTTTAAAAGAATTGTGAGATTAAGTCATTAAGAGGAGAAAAATAAGTACTCCTTAATTTTTTGTTAAGAATTTCATTTAGATCTGATTATGTTCAGTAATTAATTTTTTGTACTGTCTTTAGCTATATCTAAGCCTTTTTTCTAACAATGATAACTAAAAATGAATAGAAATATAATCATATGATGTGAGACAGTAAGGTATCAATATATATAGAATATAAAAATAGATGAGGTATTATTATGCTATCAATAGATGTGAATTAATACTAAAACAATTCAATGTGGATGAGTTGTATGTAGACACAAATTAAAAAGGATTATATTAACAATCAATTACTCCTTTTATTTGAATTTGCCTAATATAATGAGTATTGAGAAAATGATTAAATACTGGGCTCCTATTTCCCATTAATATTCTTGTTTGAAAACCGTATTTGCATTTCAACATTCCTAGCCTTTCGCCTGAAATTGATGATGAGAATGCCTAACCAGCTGAGACAATTATGCATTTGATCATCAAAAATTATACATTGTTTTGATATTGAAAATGAGTAAATTGCTGAAGTGGTCCAGAATATGGATTGAGCTCGCCAGTTGGTTCTTGAAAATTCAGTAGTTGCAAATTAATCATCGAAATTGAACAAAAGTTATAATTTATTCCAAAAACTAATAGAGCCGTTAAAATTTAGCGAAACCTTTAATAGAAGTCAATTGCACAAATACCGTTAAGTTTAACGGCTCCATTAATTCCTAGACATAATTACAACTTTTGTCCAATTTCGAGGACTAAATCACAACTGTTGAACTTTCGAGGACCAAATGACAACCTTGACCCACATTGTGATACGATATAAGCCATTTCCTTTATTGAAAATACTTGGTAATTATGAGTACATCACGTATAACCGTATAACGTAACGATTCTCCTCCTTCACTTATAAAGCTCAACCTCTAATATTTATGTGGTAAACTAAGGCATCAACTTCCACAAATAACTATCTAACGCAGGTCCAACTTAAGCTCCAAATTACATATTGGCATGAATATATATTCAACTTATAAAATAATTTTTCATCATCGATCGAATTTGGTCTCATTCAACAACTCCATACTAGAGAAAAATGGCCAACCGGGGACCAAATAATATTGCTTTCGTAACAATCATTGTAGCTGTTCTTTGCCTGATTCCGGTTGCATTTTCAGGCGATGGAACTCCGATTCCAGCTGATCGCAACCAAATCGAGTCGTGGTTCAACCAGCAGGTGAAGCCGTTCTCTATGAGAAAGGGCACCCTGGATCCCAAACTAGAGGCTGCAGAAGTTAGCCCCAAAATCATCAAAGTTAGGAAAGATGGAAGTGGTCAGTTCAAGACGGTTACAGCCGCCGTAGCAAGCATTCCGAAAATGAATAAAAATCGAGTCATTGTTGACATAGGCCCCGGAGAATACCGCGAGAGGATCAAGGTTGAAAGGGACAAGCCTTTCGTGACATTCTATGGTCACCCGAATAGCAAGCCTCTCTTAATCTCCTTCGGCAATGCCAAACAATATGGGACAGTTGATAGCGCCACACTCATTGTCGAAGCTGAATATTTCAGTGCTGTCAATATTGTTATTCAGGTACGTAACTAACTCGCAACATTTTGATTACAAACAAAATATAACTTGATTCGACGCCATTTCAAGAACGAATATGATGTATTACTATTAATTATTTATTTTGAAATCAGAACGGAGCACCTCGACCACAAGGATTAATGGCAGTACAGCAACAAGCATTGGCAATGAGGATAGCTGGCGACAAAGCTTCATTTTACAACTGCAGATTTCTTGGGTTCCAAGATACCCTTTGCGATAACTTCGGTAAACATTTCTTTAAGGATTGCTATATTGAAGGAACAGTTGATTTCATCTGGGGTGATGGGAAATCTATTTACCTGGTAATTCTTTTTCTGCTGTTTATATTACAATTATTAATAATTCTCTTCTTTTTTTTTTATAATCATTCCATCTACATACCTCATACTCTACATTATGCTATTAATTTTGCAGAATAATGAGTTACATGTAATTCCGGGGGATGCATTGGCAATGATAACAGCCCAAGCCGGTGGTAGCAACAAAGAAGACGAAGGTTTCTCAATGGTACATTGCAAGGTCACGGGTACTGGCAATAATGGTTACCTAGGAAGGGCATGGATGAGTTATCCTAAAGTGGCTTATTCATACTGTGATTTGGGTAATGCTGTGCAAAAGGAAGGATGGTTCAATAGCAGGAACAATGCTAACAACGCGTATGTCCCCATGCATGCACCAATTTTCATTTTTAGTGTTTGTTCCATACGTGTTATTATAAATTATACGTCCGAGCTTCCCCAAATAAAATTTAACTGTTAAACCATTTGATTATCTGATCTGTTATGTGTGTTCCATTATGTTTCAAGAGTTATACTTCGACTAACTCCGCGTATATACTTTTATTTTGGCAGAACGGTGTATTTTGCAGAATATAATAACAAAGGTCCTGGAGCGGATATGAGCACTCGAGCTAAATTTACTAAAACGATGTCTAGTGGAGAAGCCCAAAAATGGCTTTCTCTTGGATTTATCTCAGGGAGTTCATGGCTTCTCCCTCCAGTTAGATTATAAGTAACAATTTTTGATTTTTTTCTAGAATAAGAAGAATGTTGGATACACAAATGGATAGAAATGAAATTAGGTCCTCTTTCCAAGTTTAAACTTTTCAAGCTAGAAATATTTTTCCTTTTTTTTTCTTAGGGAGCGCACAAATGTGTGTTGGATACTTTATCAAATAAAGCTGTATATAGCACAATGTTTTGTCATTGTTGATTGTAAATATATATTGTTTTGTTTAAATTTGCCTATTGTGCACATGAAATATAATGTGTCTTGAATATACAAACTTGTGCGACGTATTTTATGAATTTTTTGTGGATCGTAATAATTCTTTATTTGCTAATAATACTAACTACTAATTGAGTAGCTATTATTAATTATTATAGTCATCTATTATATATTGTGAAGATGGATATCATCGAAAGTCGATGTTCTCCGAATCAATATGTAAGACCTGTGTCTACTCCCTCTTATTGTCAATTGATTTTAGAGTCAAATTGTATAGATTCTTAACATGTTATCAGAGCTAACCCCGAGTTCATGAGGCACATGTAACTCCGCCGATGTTGTTTCGACAAGAAATAACGACGAGAAAATAATTTGATACACCCTTGTGCTTGGAAATAATTTTATCAACCCACACAGGCAGGTGATCCGAGGAATTGGAGGATAAAATGTTACACCTTGCACTTGGAAATAATTTGATCCATTATTTGCAAACAAAACCTCTAACGAGTCTTGCTCTTGTAGCATGTGGTGATGTATAAGTGACTCAGCTTCATGTCTCTCCCTCGGACAAAACCAACGTCATCATTTTCTGACAACCCCATTTGTCCAGTTTCCTCATTTTCTTCACATCGATCAATGGGGCTAGCATTTGGGGCGTTAAAGATGGGTGGATAGCTTCATGGGTCGGATCTATCCGTTGAAGAAAAGTTCATCTGCGGAACTCATGGGTCCCGAAGAAGTCAACCCACCACAAAAAATTGAAAAATTAAGAAAATTGTGAAAAATGAAAGTTTAACCGTCAATTTTGGGGTCCAGTTGTTTACTTGTTACAAAAAGGTCAACAGGTGATTATTTGAGAAAGTTAAAAAAGTTCAGGTGCCCAGATGAAATTAAACCTTATATTTTACATTAAGATATCTCAACAAATTCAAAAAAGTTTCCGCTTCCTTTGTTCATGACGTCCATAAAATCCAACAAGTCGCCACGGATCCAACCCCTGCTCCTTAATGACTGCTTTAATGTGGTGAGACCAATAGGAAATAATATCAACTTGAATAAATTAACTCAATAAAAGTGCAAGACGGTCTTTACGATCCTCAGCGTCAACCGTAAGGCCATGAAACATTTTTTTTTTTTTGTAAATTAGCGATGAGGTGAGTTTCGAACCCAGTACCTTTTGGTCACTAACAAGTTCGATTAACTTTAGGCCATCAGACATCTTTGTCAGAAAGACTAGGCAGGAATTTTTCAAACTCACTAGCCCACTAGTGAGCGAACTGTCCGAGGATGGCTAAAACTAGGCAGGAATTTTCCAAATTCACTAACCCACTAGTGAGCGAACTGTTCGAGAATGACTAAGACCACGACAGTTTCAAATAAGTAGATTCATGGTGATCGGCTAGGCTGGCCCGCAACCTTATTAATTGCTCCCTCTGAAATCTGTAACAGACTCCAATCTTCACTCCCGATATTAATTAAGATAGTTATTTTAGTTTAACACATATTTAACATGCAACAATAAAGCTCAACCAAAGATGTGGTATGTTCTGGTTGCCAATTGCCATAGTTAAACTTGTACATGACATGTATATAAAACACATTTCCCAAATTGGAGCATGATTTTAAATATTAATGATTATTATAAAATATATATTAACATAATAATATACTCCCACCTTTCTTAAAAGATTGTCACATTTTGACTTTTGGTAGTCAAACATTACAAAATTTGATCATGAATTCCCTTTAAACGGTAATAAATAATATAGTCTTGTGAGACCTTGTTAGATTCGTCTCAATATATATTTTTGAAATATTAACTTTTTATAATCTTTTCGCTTGTAGAATAATAGATATTTATGTTTTAAATCGTGTTTTGTTGACCACCAAAAGTCAAAATGTGACAATCTTTTAAGGACGGAGGGAGTATTAAAATAACTTAACATTCTAATCAATATTTAATTAGCACAAACTTTCACATGAGCACTAAAGTGCAATGCACGTCCACTATCGTAAACCGCTAGCAGGGACGGATGTAGAGGGGAGCACGAGGTAGCACGTGCTCCTCTGGTTTTTGACACCTGAAATTACTATTTTACCCCTAGTATAAAATTTATATTTTTTCGTTCTTTTTTATTTGTCTTTCTAGCCTTTATTTTTTGTTTGTAAATATTTGTCTTCCTAGCATAATTAATTATAAATTTACATTTTCAATGTACTTTTTGATTATTTTTTTCTTATGAAGTTATTAACAAATCAATTATATAGTTTCAATTGATTGTCATTTTACATTTCCAATGTGCTTTTTGGCTACTCTTTATTTTCCTTAATTTATGTTCAATTGGCTTGAAAGACAAATTAAAAAGAACGGAGAGAGTAAAACTTTTATACCCTTAATAATCTAAAACATTAATTACTATATTACATATGTTAGTTTGAATTATATTATATAGCAACATGGACTCTTTATTATTAATCCAACTTCCAAGACTTATCTTAACCCTTACTTACGGGTAGGTTTTTTTTATATCTCCACACCATATCAAAATTTTTTATTAATGCTAATGTTTTGTCTCAAATTATGATAAAATTTGTTGTTTTGAATAAGTAAGAAAGTTCTATTTAGATTTATATGCATATATTTTTCAAAAGAAACGATTTTGTGACTTGGGTTGATTAATTTGAGTTTTCTTTCTTGTGTGTGCCACAATTGTAGTTTTGAATGATCAAGAAAAGTTTAATTGCAAAAATTTATTGGTAAATTTGTTATATAAAATGTATTTTTTTTATTCGGCTTTGATCAATTTTGAGTTGCTTCTGAGACCGTTGTCGTTCTGATAATCAATATATTCAATTGTGTCAAATGAAGCTATCATACAGAGGTTTCAAAGCTGATAAAGCGTTGTGGTCAATTGTAATTTGATTTTTTTTAATATGCTTGTCGTACTTTTTTGTATTGACTTTTAGATTTTTTTTAATGATTCCACTTTTTAATAATTGTGCTACCTCTTATATTATTTTCTGCGTCCGTCCCTGACCGCTAGGTATGTAATTATTAACTCTTTAACAACCTCTCACTTGTGGTAGCTACTATGTTGGTAAATCATAAATGTAGTTTGCTATCAATTAAACGAATGATCAAATTTTGATCAATAGAAAAATTGTACATTGTTTTGATATTAAAAGTACTTGGTAATTATGAGCACATTAGGTATAGCGATTCCCCTTCCACTTACAAAGGTTAACCTCTAATATTTATGTGGTAACCTAAGCCATCAACTTCCACAAATTACTTTCTAACACAACTCCAACTTTAGCTACAACCTATATATTGGCATTATTATTCAACTTGTAAAATCATTGTTTATCATCGATTCATCGTATTTGGTCTCCCGATTCAAGTCCACTCAAGAGCAAAATGGCCAACGGGGGACCAAATAATGTTGCTTTCGGAACATTCATTATAGCTGTTCTTTGCCTTATGCCCGTTGCATTTTCGGACGATGCAACACCCATTCCATCCGACGCTCGCCAAGTGGAATCTTGGTTCAAACAGCACGTTAAGCCGTTTCCGGCCAGGAGGGGCACTCTCGACTTCATGCTAGAGAAGGCAGAAGTTAACCGCACAGTAATTAGAGTTAGGAAAGATGGAAGCGGTCACTTCAAGACGATTCAAGCTGCCATTGACAGCATTCCTCATATGAACACAAAACGAGTCATTATTTACATAGGCCCCGGAGAGTACCGCGAGAGGATCAAGATTGAAAGGAGCAAGCCTTTCGTAACATTGTATGGTCACCCAAATAACAAGCCTCTCTTAATATCCTTCGGAAATGCCAAACAATATGGGACAGTTAATAGCGCCACTCTCATTGTTGAAGCTGAATATTTCAGTGCTGTCAATCTTGTTATTCAGGTACGTTTGAACCTCAACCAGAAACAAAATGTAACATGATTTCAAGAATATAATTAGTTTTTATCTTGAAATCAGAACGGAGCACCCCGTCCAACAGGAAAAATGGCAGTACTACAACAAGCATTAGCAATGAGGATAGCTGGCGACAAAGCTTCATTTTACAACTGCAGATTTCTTGGGTTCCAAGACACCCTTTGCGATAACTTCGGTAGACATTTCTTTAAGGATTGCTATATTGAAGGAACAGTTGATTTCATCTGGGGTGATGGGAAATCTATTTACCTGGTAATTCTTTTTCTGCCTTCTCTTTTGAAAACAATTCCATTTACATACCTCATACTCTAAATTATGCTATTTATTTTGCAGAATAACGAGTTACATGTCATTCCTGGAGACGCATTGGCAATGATAACAGCCCAAGCCGGTGGTAGCAGAAAAGAAGACGAAGGTTTTTCAATGGTACATTGCAAGGTCACAGGTACTGGCGGTAATGGTTACTTAGGCAGGGCATGGATGAGTTATCCTAAAGTGGTGTATTCATACTGTGATTTGAGTGATGCTGTGCAAAAAGAAGGATGGTTCAATAGCAGGAACAACGCTAACAACAAGTATGTCCCTTCAACGAAATCGAATTCAATTTTTAAACCATTTCATTATCTCAAGTTTCTTCCATTATTATGTTTCAAGAGTTATAGTTATACTAACTCAATCTACATTCTTTTGGTTTGGCAGAACGGTATATTTTGCAGAATATCATAACAGCGGTCCACTAGCAGATATGAAAACTCGTGCTAAATTCACTAAGACAATGTCTGATGGAGAAGCCCGACAATGGCTTTCTCTTGGATTTATCAAAGGAAGTTCATGGCTTCTCCCTCCAGTTAGATTATAAATAGCAATTTCTGGCTTTTTTTTTGGATCAGAAGAATGTGAGATACACAAATAGATAGACATTGTATAACACAAGTTTTATCATTTTTGATTGTTAATACAATGTTTTTGTTAAAATTTCTATTATGCACATGAATTGCATCTTGAATTCATAAGCGGATCTAGACCGAAAATTTCCTGGTTGCCAAATTTATCTAAAAAAATACAAAAAGAGACCTAATATTTTTTACAGAACATAACTAGATATTGATATCTATACAATCTAAGTGGCACTATATTATATTTTGTTTCGTCTAGATTTCAAACTCTGAAAATGAGATAATAGATCATCATCATCATCTACAGTACTTAATACATCTCGCTCTATAAAAGTAACAAGACAATCATTTAACCATTGATCACCTATTCTACTTCTTAACTCACTTTTGACATAATTCATAGCTGAAAATACACGTTCAACAGTTGCAGTTGCAACGGGCAATATCAAAGCTAAATTGAGAAGTTTATGAACCAAAAAGTTGGTCTTGTGCTTGTTTGATGACACAAGTTGCTTACAAAGATCAGCAATTGCATTCAATGTTGAGAAAGCAGGCTCTGATCAGACATCAAGAATATAATTCTGAAACTGATTGTACATCTCAACTTCATTCACATTTCTGAAATTACTAGATATAACTCAACCATCCTCATCAATAATTGATCGTCAAAGGCAGCAAATAAAGATGAAGGACTCAAACTCGCAACACAACGTAACAACTCAGTGTTTCCCACATCAAACCTATCATTTAGCTCTTTTATTGAGTAGTATTGTGTAAATATGTATCGGGCTAAGCTTGAGTAGTATTGAGTAAATATGTATCGGGCTAAGCCCACGTGATATTAGGTTTTCATTGATTGTATGAGTTGTATATATATGTAGCATATCAGTACTTGTAAACACACATTGAAAGAATATATTGAAACATTCTTTACATCTTTCAATAGTAAATCCAACAAGTTAACTAGGCAATCATGTTTATAATGATAAAAATTTGAAACAGATGAAGGTTGACGACCAAGCCTCTTTCCTACAACATATGATTTATCCATGAAGGTTGACGCCAAGGCCATTTTTTTTAAAATACTCCCTCCGTCCCTAAAAGATTGTCACATTTTGACTTTTGGTGGTCAAACATTACAAAATTTGATCATAAATTATCATCAAACGATAAGAAATAATATAGTCTTGTGGGATCTTGTTATATTCGTCTCAATATATATTTTTGAAATATCAAATTTTTATAATTTTTTCGCATGTAGAATAAGAAAAATTTACGTTTCAATTCTTGTTTTGTTGACCATGAAAAGTCAAAATGTGACAATCATTTAGGGACGGAGGAAGTAATATTTTTCTGGTTTCCATGGCAATCGTGGATCAAGCTCCATCTGCCAATGCTTGAATTTCATTGGCAATTATACTACTGGAAAACATAGAAATGAATTTTGGTTGAGCGAAATGCCTTACGGTAAAAGTTGGGTATTAGCATCTGTTTGGAGTCCGTATGTGTTTAAATTTTTGAGACCCAGATTTTTTTAAGGGTTGAACATATAGTGTCAATATTGCATCGGGTGTTCATGTAAAGTTTCAAATGGACAATATCCCCATGCCATATTTATATTATACAAATTACTCCCTTCGTTCATTATATTTTTAATTATCATTTTAGCTATTTGCACATAAATTAAGGAAAATAAAAATTAGTTAAAAAGTACATTGGCAATCAATTGAAACTATAGAATTGGTTGTTGATAACTTTGTAACAAAAATTAATGAAAAGGTACATTAAAAATGTAAAATTATAATTAATCATGCTAAAAAGAGAACTATTTAGAAACTAAAAAGTTTTTTTTCTATAAATTAGCTATAGATATGAGTTTCGAACTCAGGACCTTTGATCACTAGCAAGAGCTTTTCCTCTAGGCTAAAAAGTTAACGCTAAAAACAACTAAAAAAACATGGAAAGAGTAGTATTATTGGGTAATAAAATGGAGATGTCTTTGGCGGGGTTTTGGTGTTTATGGTTAGTTTTAAGTCAAAATGACTGACCAATCATCTACGTCTGCAAAATATTTCAAGTCCATCATATATGTTTCAAAATGTTTTTGACAATAACGTATATTTCACAATATATACTACTTGGTCTCTCGAGCTTAGTGTTATCACCCTAATAACAAGGGACAATTATGTCTTTTTCAATGCATTAACACAATTAACAAAATTTCATTTCTCCCTCCCCAAAATTTCACACACGCCCCCCTACCCCCCCCCCCCTTCATTCAACAGCCCGAAATTAATGCCCGAAATTAGTGCCACCTAATAATCAGGGATTCCAATCATTTATTTCATCCGAAATTGTAGGCAACCAACAATTAAACATCAATATGCAAAAACCGTAGGGGTTAATGCATAAAACAACAAAAACATCAAAAAAAAGGAAGTCCAAACCCCAGCGAAAGTCTCCAAAATTCTCAAAAATTCATTCAAACTTCAAGCAATGGCAACGTCTTCAAAAACTCGTAGCACAGGTATGATTGATTAGTCGTTTTCTTCACTTCAATTTCGTTGTTAGATGGTGTCATTTTCATTTTTCCAGATCTCAAACCCCCATATGCCACTGATCTTGTTCAAGTTGTATGTGAAATAGTTGTCTTCTGTGGTGCCATTATCATTCTTCGCGTTGTCTTTATTCCTTTGTTTCAGACTTTGATGAAATTGTATGGAATATAATGGAATCTATGAGAATATTGAAGATGTGGTGAATTTTGAATCAAAATTAATTGTGTTGTATGTAACTTGTGAAGTTTACTGATTTTTTTATTGTTGGCATTTTGTGGAACATGTATAATCCAATTACATTGTTTTGTTATGGAATTTTATTTTATCCTGTGGGAATTTTGAATTAAGGACATGTTTGAATAATTGTTCATAATGTTTTATGTGAGTTTTGAATTTTGAATCTAAACTTTTGAGATCTATGACACTTTATTTGACATATATAATGTAATATCATTATTGTTTGATGAATTTGAGATCTACGGCATTCTGTTTAATGAATTTTTTTTTTTGTTATTTTGAATTGAAAAAATAAAATTGTTCTATGCACTATGTTTACCATGCATAATGAAATCTGAGATCTATGGCATTATGTTTAACATGTATAATGCAATATCATAGTTGTTTAATGTATTCGAAATCCTATGAGATTCTGTTTAACAGATAGAATGCAACATCAGTGTTGTTTAATGAATCTTAGAGCTATGTCATTCTGTTTAACATTACAATGCAATATTACTGTTGATTAATGAAACTAAGATATATGTCATTCTATTTAACATATATAATGTGATGTGAGTGCTTGTTGATAGAATTATGAACTAATATATTATTATTGGCATGTCGAATTATCAGGTCCTTGTGGTGAAGTAGGAAATCGATATATTCAACTACCGCGAGTTCTTGTTTGGTAATCAAACTGGACAATAGTTTTGGGATTGAGGAAATCGATATATTCAACAACCGCGAGTTCTTGTTTGGGATTTCATATATGGTCTGATTTTGTGTAAATGGTGTAGATATTGTGTAATAGTAGTACTATTTTTTGTTTTATATATGGTCTGATTTTGTGTAAATGGTGTAATAGAAGTTCTTGTTTGGGATTTCATATATGGTCTGACATTGTTCGAAGTAATAAAATGTAATGACAATTGATAGCATTGCATTCTCTCCAAGAAATGACAATTTACGAGCATGACATTGACCTCAAGCTAAAAAATGTGATACCTATCAATTAGAATGACATTGTTATGCAGTAATAAAATGTAATGACAATGCATTAGCATGACATTGTGTTCGAAGTAATAAAATGTGATGACAGTTGATTAGCATTGCATTATTCCCAAGAAACAAAATATAATGATAATTTACGAGCATGACATTGTCCTCAAGCTAAAAAAATGTCATACCTATCAATTAGAATGGTATTGTTCTGCAGTAATAAAATGTAAGGACAATGCATTAACATGACATTCTTTCGAAGACTTAAAATGTAATACTAATTGTTTAGCATTGCATTCTTTCGAAGTAATAAAATGTAATGACAATTTACCAGCATGGCATGATTAAAAAAAATATTATGCTTCAGAATTGATGTATTATCATTTCAGATGGTGATGGAAATTTAATTTTGATTGCATCCTACATGTAATACTAAAGACAAAATATATCCCACAAAAATAGGAAACCTCTATTGGCCAAATAATTAGCTTAATGTATTCAATTCGAACTAGGAAACTTCTATTTCGAAATCACATGTTTTTAATTATGAATTTATAATGCCATCATCTTCTACTTAAATTAAATTAAGGTGTAATACAAAAATACCCAAACGAAATAAAGTATATGCATTCCCATTACGTAATTTTATTCGTCCAATCGGAATGCCTATACTTTATAAAGCACTAGTTCGAACATGTTTCAAAATAATTTTAAGAAAATTAAAATTAATGTATGATAATCGTAATAGTACAAATTCTTTAAATAATATTATTGACTAACTCATTAAAAGAAAACTAAAATTTGAATTATCACAATTTAGTTATCATAAACATCTTATAATACGATCAAATTCTATTACAATTACATACAAGACTAAAACAAAAATACCAAATCGAAATTGTATAGAATAATATCTACATAATTAATGCATATTAATTATATTGATTTATATGTTGACTCAAATAATGCCAAAAATCGTATCACCCAAAAATTAGGAGACAAAAAAGGAAACATTTAAACAAACTAATTGCAACCGTGAAATTAATGCTTAAATAAAATGCAACCGCCCATAAACTTAGGAAATTAAACGCGTGAGTGTATGACACTCGCGCCTGTTGGAGAGTGGGGCGGTTTTTTCGCCTAAAAATCAACTAATACTATCTTCCCAAAACACCCTCCTTTAATATCATCCACAAGATTAGAAACTACCAAAAACATCATGATCCAACGGTCCACAATTGAGTTATTAAGGTGATAACAGATTTGTGTTATGATATAAGAAAAAACTCTCTTTCATGCATTCCATCGCATCTCCAATCAATCTGTTTGATTATTGATTCTCTCCAATCACGTTTGATTGATTCCTCATGTGTGCTAATTAATGAGTTAACCCATTAATTACTTTTATTTCTTGGATAATTCAAGTCGACACTTAAGACTTAAATCATGGCTTGATCTGATCTTTGTTGGTTGATCATTTGGCTCGTTCCTTAATAAGTTTGTATCTACAAAGCATGGTTACAATCTCCTCTTTTTGTATAGGACAAACTTGTCAATCAAGAATAATTTTCATTAGTACAGCAGGTAAGAAAAATAAAATTTAATATAGAAGTACTAAGTGAGCCTAAGCTCCCCTCAACTTAAGAACCAGATTTACTTTATCCATCAAATTAAAAATAGTACTAGAACATCAAAATATATAAACTGGTCTTCTTAAACCACAACACAACTTAGACAATCATCCCACAAATGATTTATCAAACATGTCAACAACAATTATCAAGCCATTCATTTTTGCCTTGTTCAACAATTCTTTCTCTGTACCCACAAAAATAGATTTAAATTAAAATCATATAACCAACATTGCTTCAACAAGCAATGTTACTCCATTAGCGACAATCTTATCACTCCATCCCTGCAATAATCATTATCACTATACCAAATACCAATGATAGTTCAGAATTATCCCTGCAAAAACCAGTAATTACAACTAGAGGTAAGCCTTAATCATAGTTTTAATAACATTTTTTGTGGTAGATCCCCGATTTAGTTTCCAATTGAGCCTTTTCGAACGTTGGCGGGTTGGAGGTTCCATCAAGCCGAATACTAAAATTGTAGAAATATAGAGAGGGATATAATTTATTGAGAATGATTGTTGTGAATACATTATAGAGATACCTATATTTAAGGTAAACATTAAACCTAATTCTAACACTGCGGGCTTATGAGCTAGGGTTACTTGCCCACTAGACTAACACCCTCCCTCAAACTCATGTGAGTTTGCAATACATCAAATAATAGTGTAAAAAAAATACTTTGGGTCAAGCCGGATCCATGATCAGTGCGTATCGGAATCGCCAGAATACACATGTTGTCAACCAATAACTGCCAGGAACGCCATCCTTTTCGAACCTGTCAGATCACTGCGTGTCGGATTCGCCAGACTACGCATAATTCGTCAATTAATAACTTGCAGGAACGCCATCCTTTTCGAACCAGTCAGATCTCTGCGTATAGGACTCGCCAGACCATGCGTATAGGACTCGCCAGACCATGCGTAATTCGTCAATCGGTAACTGCCAGGAACGTCATCCTTTTCGAACCTGTCAGATCTCGTTCAAATTTCCACTTCAACTTGAAGTAGAATAAATCAATTTATTTTTCTTCTTTTTTTTCTTTTTTTTTCGAAGGGATACTCCTATTGTCGATAATCATATCTCCCTCCCTCAAACTCATGGTAATTTGTCTAAATTTCCATGAGTTTGCAACAATAATTAAAAGTTTTCAATAAAAAAAATCAAGAAATATTATAAAAATAAAATTGAAATAGAACAACGAAATCCCGCCGGTGAGTATCACATAGTAGAAACTCACGGCAGGGCAGCGGAAGTTTACTTAGGCATCAAGAATCGATAGGCTCTTATACCATGTAGAAATATAGAGACGGATGTATTTTATTGAGAATGATACCTATATTTATAGGTAAACATTAAACCTAATTCTAACACTGCGGGCTTATAGGCTAGAGTTACTTGCCCACTAACCTAACAAAAGTGAACCCCCGAATTCGATAAAGTTCGACACGTTTACATCCTAAACACATGCAACAAAGCTCAACCAAAATATGGTATGTTCTGGTTGTTATAATTAAACTTGTGCATGACATGCTTAGCCTGTATGTGAAACACATATTGCAAAAGTTGGAGCCTGATTTTGAATATTAACGATTGAGATAAAATATTAACATTCCAATCTCACCTCATTTTAAATTTACAAAAATAAAAATAAAAATAAAAAAATAAAATATTAACATAATAGTAATATATTAAAATAACTTCATATTGTAATTAACAATTAAAATTAGCACAAACTTTGACATGAGAACTAAGGTGCAACTCGAGGCCACTATCACAAACCTCTCAATTATGGTAGCATTGTTGATGTAATCGTCGAAGTAAGTAGAGCACACTGTTAAGCGATGTGCAAATGGTCCTTGTAAATGTGTAGGTGGTGCATAGATGGTCCCTAAATTAATGGTTCCGTAAGTTATTGATGGTGAAATAAAAAATTAAGTCTATTTTGGGTTAAAATTACTAATTTAAAGAATATTTTTGGGCAAAAACATAAATTCAATATCTAATTAAAAGTGTAGTATTTGAGGTACTTTTCACTTTTCAGTGGGAAGGAGCGGAAGGTAGGGAAGATCATACAAAGTTCAAAATTTATTTGCCTTAAGTATTTATCCAAATTATAAAAATGCTCCAAAAGTAAGTTTTAACCGTTAGGAATTAACGGAACCGTTAATTTAAAGACCATTTCCGCACCAGCTATACAGGTACAGAGACCATCTGCCTATCGGCACCACTTACGGAGACCAAAGTACACTATTAACTCACATAATCGGACCATTTCAACGGGCAATTAGCTCTAGGTTTGTTGGTAAATAATAAATGTAGTTTGATATCAATTCAACGAATGAACAATTTTGATGAATAGAAAAATTATATAGTACATTCTTTGACATTGAAAATACTTGGTAATTATGAGTACATCCGTATATAACGATTCATGTTCCACTTATAAAGCTTAACCTCTAATATTTATATGGTAAACTAAGCCATCAACTTCCACAAACTACTATCTAACGCAGGTCCAACCTTAGCTCCAACCTATATATTGGCATGATTATTCAACTTGTAAAATCATTGTTTATCATCGATTCATCGTATTTGGTCTCCCGATTCAAGTCCACTGAAGAGCAAAATGGCCAACGGGGGACCAAATAATGTTGCTTTCGGAACATTCATTATAGCTGTTCTTTGCCTTATGCCCGTTGCATTTTCGGACGATGCAACACCCATTCCATCCGACGCTCGCCAAGTGGAATCTTGGTTCAAACAGCACGTTAAGCCGTTTCCGGCCAGGAGGGGCACTCTCGACTTCATGCTAGAGAAGGCAGAAGTTAACCGCACAGTAATTAGAGTTAGGAAAGATGGAAGCGGTCACTTCAAGACGATTCAAGCTGCCATTGACAGCATTCCTCATATGAACACAAAACGAGTCATTATTTACATAGGCCCCGGAGAGTACCGCGAGAGGATCAAGATTGAAAGGAGCAAGCCTTTCGTAACATTGTATGGTCACCCAAATAACAAGCCTCTCTTAATCTCCTTCGGAAATGCCAAACAATATGGGACAGTTAATAGCGCCACTCTCATTGTTGAAGCTGAATATTTCAGTGCTGTCAATCTTGTTATTCAGGTACGTTGAACCTCAACCAGAAACAAAATGTAACATGATTTCAAGAATGTAATGTGTTTTTACTTTGAAAATCAGAACGGAGCACCCCGTCCAACAGGAAAAATGGCAGTACTACAACAAGCATTAGCAATGAGGATAGCTGGCGACAAAGCTTCATTTTACAACTGCAGATTTCTTGGGTTCCAAGACACCCTTTGCGATAACTTCGGTAGACATTTCTTTAAGGATTGCTATATTGAAGGAACAGTTGATTTCATCTGGGGTGATGGGAAATCTATTTACCTGGTAATTCTTTTTCTGCTGCCTTCTCTTTTTAAAATTATTCCATTTACATACCTCATACTCTAAATTATGCTATTTATTTTGCAGAATAACGAGTTACATGTCATTCCTGGAGACGCATTGGCAATGATAACAGCCCAAGCCGGTGGTAGCAGAAAAGAAGACGAAGGTTTCTCAATGGTACATTGCAAGGTCACAGGTACTGGCGGTAATGGTTACTTAGGCAGGGCATGGATGAGTTATCCTAAAGTGGTGTATTCATACTGTGATTTGAGTGATGCTGTGCAAAAAGAAGGATGGTTCAATAGCAGGAACAACGCTAACAACAAGTATGTCCCTTCCCCGAAATCGAATTCAACTTTTAACCCATTTCATTATCTCAAGTTTCTTCCATTATTATGTTTCAAGAGTTATAGTTATACTAACTCAATCTACATTCTTTTGGTTTGGCAGAACGGTATATTTTGCAGAATATCATAACAGCGGTCCACTAGCAGATATGAAAACTCGTGCTAAATTCACTAAGACAATGTCTGATGGAGAAGCCCGACAATGGCTTTCTCTTGGATTTATCAAAGGCAGTTCATGGCTTCTCCCTCCAGTTAGATTATAAGTTACAATTTCTAGCTTTTTTCTTGGATGAGAAGAGTGTGAGATACACAGATAGTCTTTCCGACTTGAAATTTTCCAGCTAGAAATATTTTCCCATTTTTGTCCTTAACGAGCGCACAAAATGTGTGTTGGATACTTTATTGACATTGTATAACACAAGTTTTATCATTTTTGATTGTTAATACAATGTTTTTTTTTTGTTTTTTTTCCTATCGTGCACATGAAATATAATGCTCTTGAATTAACAAACTTTTGCAATAACTTAATTTATGAATTGTTTGTGCATCATAATAATTTTTTTCTTATTCATTTAATTATTACTATCATTATTATTACAATAGTAATAAGTTTATTGCTAATGATACTAACTATTAATTACGTTGCTATTATAATTATTAAGTCATCTATTATTGCTGAGAAGGATATTGTGGAGAGTGTATTTATTGTGACATTGAAAACATTTGGACTTAACTTCACAATCAAAATTCACAGGTTAATCAAAGGAGAAGTCTATGAAATTTAACATTTGACATGGCACTTATACTAATGGAAAACATAAAAATTATTCTTATTAATTTTTTTTTTCAAATGTTAGTTTTATTGAATCAATCGAAAGTACATAAATACAAGGCATCCCTCTTTCTACAAACAACCTTATCTCAATATATACTAAGTGGAAAGGCCCAATCTATACAAAGACGCCAATTAATATTGCCTCACATTCGGGGCACTTTGCAACTACAAACTCTACTCCTAACAACCAATATACACCTTTGAATGATCTCCTCAGCTAATCTACTCACATTGTCGAATACCATTTTATTCCTTTCACGCCATATCTCATATATCACACACCAAAAGCACAATTTTCTCAATCGACTTGTAAATGACTTCCCCTTGTAGTTAGCAACAACATACTGTAACTTCTCAGTCCAACACCCCGACTCCCTAAAATCGCCCACACACATAAGAAGCTTGCGCCATATCACCTTAGAGAAAGCACATCTATAGAAGAGATGCTCTGCACTCTCCTTCTCCTCACATAACATGCATTCTTCACCCACACTCACACCCCACCTGCACAATCTGTCCTTTGTGGAAAGCCTACGCCAACACTCCACCCACCCAATAAAACTCTGCCTCGGAACATGCCCAGGGAACCAGATTGCCCTCACCCAGCTCGGTTTAGGACTCTCCTACTTCATCGGCTTCCACACACAGCCTGGACCCACCACACCTGCAACCCCCTTCCAACGCACTATGTCCTTCACTTCAGCTCTTAGACAAGGCAACCTCTACATAATAGACTGAATTTCAGGTGTAAGTCTTCTCCCCCTTGGCCATTGACCCCTACCAATCATTTGAGCCACCGTCAACGTTTCAACCCTTCCCAATATTCTTCTAGTTTCAGCAGTGCACACCTTGTCCAACGGCCCCTCTTCATGCCACCAATCATACTGGAAATTCGCCTTATGCCCATCCCCTACCTCGACTCGAACAAATGGGCGAACTTTCTTTTTACTATGCCTCAATAGACTCCTCCAACCACTGCTATCCGTACTCCTTGTTGCGAGGCTCCAAAGACTTGCCCCCTTGAGCTTATAAGTGGAGATTTACTTCACCCATAGACTCTCCTTAAGTCGACATAAGTCCCAAATGTGCACAACCATGCTAGCTCTGTTCCACTCACCGAGACTCTTTACTCATCGTAACATCAGCCCACTTTACTTTTGGAGAGTATCATCCAAAAGCTTCCCCCACCCATAAAAACCGTCGAACCATACTCTCAATCTTTTTTATGACAGCCTTAGGAAGATACAAGGATTGACACCAATAAATTGTGGAACCACTTCAAAGCTGGACCCGACAGGCTGTTGGGGAATGCCCTAGCATATATTTCATCCTGGCTTGCCCAGAAGGATAACTGGGAGTCGAAAGCCTTAAGATGGTTAGTCGGATCTCTGACTCCATCAAAAGTATCGAACTTGGGCATTCCAAACCCTCTTGGCATCTCTGCCTCTCTTAGTCTTTTTGAGTAAGGTTGCAGTGAGCTATGTTTCTCCGGACCTCGGGTTGGGACCATGTCCTTCATGGCCTCCCGGATAAGGTCTCTAAGGGTGGCCTCATCCTCTCTGCCCCGACATGGTCCTGCCCCCGAGGGAGGCTTTTGTCACCCCCCCCCCGGGATTTGGTATGCCTCCGTTTATGGTGTGGCTTCTTGTGCCCCCGGTGGGTCTTCTTTCTCGGTGCAGGGCTCCGACTCTCATCGTCGGAGGAGTCCGGGTAGTAATTTATCTTGCCGGATCTCCAAGTCTCCTTGGTGGGTGACTTGGAGTCGGGACTCCGTCTCCTCTTGACTGGACTCTGGTCTTCCCTCCAGGGGGACCGGGAGTGTTTGCCCCTACGCCTGGAGGGGTGTGAGTTTTGAGAGTAGGACTCCTCGGAGGGTGTCAGTTCCTTCCTCCGTCGTGTGACAGGAGTCCGGGAAGCTTGACGGTGCCTCCTGTAGTGACAGTTCATCAAAATAATTGTCCAAGATTGGGGGTGGATTGTTAGTGTGGACGATTTAGAAGATGATGGTGGGGGTGATTGCCCCCAGCCCTCGAGTGTGAACGTCTACCCTAGGCAGGTTAGATCCGTTCAGACGGCGCCAATTGATGTGGTAGATTTCTCCTGGGAGTGCTTTCCACTTCAAGGGGGTCCCCCATAAGCTCTTTGCCTGGCATGTGCTTCATAGGGGACTCCTGTCTTCTTTCCACCCTCGATGGGATGGAGGGTCCTGGACGTTCTCTCCCATGTCCCGGGTGTTAGATTTCTCTACGCATTTTATATATCGAATTTACATAAAATGCATAGAAGGATCGTTAATACAAGTTTAAAAACCACATTTAATCTATGGGTTTTGTGTGATATACCTCTTGGAGCGTGAGTGCGTAGCGGAAGAGCTCAAGTGTGCCCTCTCTAATTAGTCCACACCAATGTATAGCTTGATTTCTTCCTTAGAGGAACTAGACCTCAAGTGTATACTAAAAATGAAATTAAGCAAGAAACAATTTTCTTCTTAACATTTGTTGTGTATATTTGGCCAAGAGAGCTTACTTGCTTAGAAGAGAAAGAAGACACCTCTTCCTTTTATAATGGATTAGTGTAATCATTACTTTCTAACTTATTAATTATTTATCAAATAAATAATGAATATTATATTCAAAAAGCCTTAAAACAATGAAGCCTTTTAGTGGCTCAAGAAAGACTTCAATATAATATTAGACAAGTACATGACACTTGTCCCCTCCCAAATGGCCGAAATAATGGGCTTAAATTCCATTTTGAATTTGACCCCTTTATTCTATCATATGTTACACTTTTGTCCCGGAAGTTTCGATCAAATCGAAAATCAACTCACATTGAATGTGTGTGACCTTTTAGGACCAAAATAACATTCGACATGTGTTAGTAAAATATCAACCAAAGTATCTTAATAACACATTGATCACGAGCGGGCTCTAGCAAAACCATCGTGACCCCTAATGTATTTCGGGTTCATTCCTAATGTGTATATTATTGTCCAACAAAATATACACCTGAACTTGACTTTGAATGAGTAATCGATTTCACAATCATATTGTACAATGGGCATAAATATGACGTGTCAAACACCTCATACTTCTAACACTCCCACTTGCCCTTGGACGATTACTTATGAAATGATTCTTTCGCATCATGATCCCAACAGTCAAGCTATGGTAAGATATGTGGCACCATACTCTTGCACCTGTAGTTTTCTCGGATACATAGATTTAATGTGATACCCAGTACACTACTGGAGATGGCCATCTTAATCACCATTA
This sequence comes from Echium plantagineum, assembly GCA_003412495.2. Taxonomy (NCBI): domain Eukaryota; kingdom Viridiplantae; phylum Streptophyta; class Magnoliopsida; order Boraginales; family Boraginaceae; genus Echium; species Echium plantagineum. The sequence goes on from CM016564.1 coordinate 28,062,859, forward strand.
AACTACCGAGATCCAGGATCAATCGACATAACCGATTGTGTGAATCCCCTCTGATGGTCAGCGAATGTTCCACCATGTTACGAGTATACCCAACATATGCCTTTATAGTCCTCCTTTTACAGAGAATGTTTGACATAGTCAAAGCACACAAGCTCCATGCCAGCGCATTCCCGCCACACAGGTCTAAGAATCACCATTCAACATAAGTTCTATGAGAATACTCTTAGGACACAGTTATGTTATCTTCTAAGTTTCTCATGGCGGTCGAGTCCAGTATCATAACCTAGACTAATTCTAAGTTACATACCCACATGTATGATTAGAGTACCTTACTCCCTTTCTTGTCCAAGAGACGTGACCAAGACAATCATACACATACTGATCATTCCAATGTTCGATTCCATTCATTAAACATTTGATCAGGGACAAGTTATCCCCTTGTTTCTAAGCTTAGTAGAGGGTCTCTCATTTGGGATCCTCAACCCCAAAGACCTCTCCAGAAAACATGGATAACAGTGGAATCAAAGAGATATATGTATGAAAGACAGTCCAACTGAACATACATATATTTATATTTGAATCAATTATTCAACAATGTCTTATTAAGACAACAACTATGATAAAATACAGAAACATACAACTCCCACTAAACCTAACACCATCCAAACGTATATTTGAGTCCAACTCCTGATAAATGTTTGTCATGTTTGCTCTGAGGCAATGGTTTGGTCAATGGGTCTGCTATGTTGTCATCTGTATGTATCTTGCATACACTCACATCACCTCGTTCTGTGATGTCACGAATGATGTGATACTTCCTGAGTACATGTTTGGAACGGTGATGTGCTCTTGGTTCTTTGGCTTGAGCAATGGCACCAGTGTTATCACAATATAACTCTAGTGGTCCATCAATGCTAGGCACAACTCCAAGTTCACTCACAAACTTCTTAATCCAGCATGCTTCCTTTGCAGCCTCAGCAGCTGCAACATACTCAGCTTCTGTTGTAGAATCAGCTACAGTGCCTTGCTTGCTACTGCACCAAGACACTGCACCACCGTTTATGCAGAATACATAACCAGACTGAGATCTTGAATCATCCTTGTCGGTTTGGAAACTCGCATCGGTGTAGCCTACAACCCTCAATTCCTCATCTCCTCCGTAGACAAGGCACATGTCTTTAGTATTTCTCAAATACTTAAGAACTGTCTTTACAGCAATCCAGTGTGCTTGCCCTGGACACGACTGATAACGACTTGTTACGCTCAAAGCATAAGAAACGTCAGGTCGTGTACAAAGCATGGCATACATGATAGATCCTATGGCAGAGGCATAGGGGATCTTGTTCATGTTCTCTATTTCGCTGCTTTTAGTGGGGCTGTCAGCACGACTAATAGAGATGCCATGTCTCATGGGGAGATTACCTTTCTTGGAATTTTCCATACGGAATCTAAGCAACACCTTATCAATATAGGTGTTTTGACTCAGTCCAATGAGTCTCTTAGATCGATCTCTATAGATCTTAATTCCAAGAATGTATTGTGCCTCTCCGAGGTCTTTCATAGCGAAGCACTTACATAACCATGCCTTGACTGATTCAAGCATGGGTATGTCATTTCCTATGAGAAGTATGTCGTCTACATACAGCACGACAAATGCAATGTTGCTTCCACTAACCTTCTTGTATACACAAGAATCTTCTTCGCATCGAATGAATCCAAACTCTTTGATTGATTCATTGAAACGAAGATTCCAACTCCTTGATGCTTGCTTTAGACCATAAATGGATCTCTGAAGCTTGCATACTTTCTTAGGCTCTTTCGAGCTTGTGAAGCCAGGAGGTTGTGTCATATACACATCCTCTTCAAGTTTCCCGTTAAGGAAAGCTGTCTTCACATCCATCTGCCAAATCTCATAATCATAGTATGCGGCAATGGCTAAGATAATCCGAATTGATTTAAACTTAACGACTGGAGAAAAGGTTTCATCATAGTCAATACCATGAATTTGCTTGAAGCCTTTAGCCACTAGTCGTGCCTTGTAAACATGGACATTTCCATCTTTATCAAGTTTTAGTTTAAATACCCATTTGCATTCGATGGGTCTATCACCCTTCGGCAAATCGATTAATGTCCATACCTCATTATGGTACATTGAATCCATCTCGGATTGCATGGCTAAAATCCATTCATTAGCATCCTCTTGTTTCATGGCTTCCTCATAGGTGGAAGGTTCCCCGCTCTCAATCAGAAATGATTCCCCATACCATCTATCGGGTTCCTGATGGGACCTTTCGGATCTCCGAGGGATGTTTTGAGTATCAGTCGGCTCGTCTACGGTTTCCCGTGGATCGAGTTGAACTTCTTCTTCATAAGAAGGGTTCACCTCCTGAGGTGATTTAGCCGAGGCGCTAGTGCCTGCTATATCACTATCTTGAACAATTTCAAGAGTCTCATTACTCTTATACCTCTTTGTAATGTACTCCTTCTCAAGGAAAGTTCCATTACGTGCAACGAAAATCTTATTTTCGGGCCTGAGATAAAAGAAGTATCCCTTGGTTTCCTTAGGATAACCAATGAAATAACACTTGTCTGACTTGGGTCCAAGCTTATCTTTGTTAACTTTCTTAACATAAGCTTCAGATCCCCAAATCCTCAAGTATCCTAATTTGGGACTGCTCCCAAACCACATCTCATGTGGAGTTTTAGGCGCTGATTTAGTTGGACATTTGTTTAGTGTGTGAGCGGCAGTTTCCAGTGCATAACCCCAGAAACTTACTGGGAGTTCCGATGTGCTCATCATCGATCGAACCATATCTAATAAAGTTCGATTTCTCCTTTCTGAAACACCATTGTGTTGTGGTGTGCCAGCAGGAGTGAGTTGTGATACTATACCACAATCTCTTAGGTGTTGCAAGAATTCATGGCTCAAGTATTCTCCTCCTCTATCGGATCGGAGAATCTTGATTGTCCTGTTGAGCTGGTTTTGTACTTCATTCTGAAATTCTTTGAACTTTTCAAAAGCTTCACTTTTATGCTTCAACAGATATATGTAACCATATCTGCTAAAGTCATCGGTAAATGTGATGAAGTATAGAAAACCACCTCTAGCAGGTGTATTCATTGGACCACATACATCACTATGTATAATTCCCAATAAATCAGTTGCCCTTTCACTCGTACCAGTGAAAGGTGACTTGGTCATCTTACCCGTAAGACATGATTCGCATTTGTCAAAAGATTCAAAATCTGATGTCATAAGAATTCCATTTGCATGGAGTTCTTTAATGCGTTTTTCATTTACATGACCGAGTCTGCAATGCCATAAGTATGTTGGGTTCAAGTCATTGGGCTTGTTCCTTTTTATACTAATGTTATAAGTTTCTACACTTGTTTCCAAGATGTAGAGACCACTCTGCAGGGATACAGTACAATAAATATTACCATTTTTAGAGATAAAACAACCATTTTTATCAATAGAAATGGAAAAACCATCTAAGTTCAACAACGATATTGATATAATATTCCTACACAATGTAGGAACATAATACACATTGTTCAAAACAATACAATATCCTGATGGTAATCTTAATGTTATTGTTCCTACAGCAAGAGCTACAACTTTTGCACCATTGCCTACTCGTAGGTCCACCTCATCCCTTGTGAGCTTTCTTCTATTCTGTAAGTGCTGCATATTTCGACAAATATGAGTACCACATCCGGTGTCAAGCACCCAAGAATTAGAATCAGAAGGTAAGTCTGTTACAACATAGATACCTGTTGACGGAGTAGCAGTGGTCACACCACTCTTCTTGTCCGCAAGGTACTTCTTGCAATTCCGCTTCCAGTGGCCTACCACCCCACAATAATGACAATTGTCATTTCTTTTAGCATCTTTCCTTGATGCATTCTGGGTAGGAGCTGTTGCATGATGGACAACCTTTGTCTTGTTCTTAGACCACTTCTTCTTCTTGAACTGTTTCTTGTTCTGAATAGTCAGAACAGAGGAAGAAGTGCCTTTAGCCTTCTTAATGTTTTGTTCTGCGTTGATGATCATTCCATGCAACTCAGACAACGTTTTGTCATATTGGTGCATGTTATAATTTAACACAAAACCATTAAACGAGTCAGGCAACGACCTAAGAATGATATCCACAGACATCTCCTTAGAGACGGGTGCCCCCAACGAGGCTAGTCTTTCAACTAACCCTATCATCTTGATGACATGGGCACTCGCAGGCTGACCATTGTTGAGCTTACAATCAACAAGGGCACAAACAGTGTCGTACCTCTCGTTGCGTGCCTCCCGCTGGAACAAATTTTCCAGCTGGCGGTACATCTCGTAAGCGTTGACCTCCTCGAATTGAATCTGAAGATTCGATTCCATGTTGGCCAACATCAAGCACTGGACATCAGTAGCATCGTTCTGATGCTGTTCATAGACATACAACTCCTCCTCATCAGTGGGAGGTTCCGTAGGAAGCGGGTTTAATAGCACATACTCTGTTCTCTCAGACTTAAGAACAATTCTCAAGTTGCGAGACCAGTCATGGAAATTTGAGCCGTTTAGTTTGCATTTCTCCAGTGAGGAGCGGAGAGATTTCGAGCTTGATGAGTTTATAGACATGATAACTACATTGGAGAGAATACGGAAATTTAAACACTCAGATAAGCATGTCATAGCGATAACTCAAAATATCTAAATATATGAATTCATACAATTGTGTTTACAATCCTACTAAAACACACAATGTATCCGAGAACTCAGACAATCAATAATCGAACGGCAGCACGCAACATTTCGACTACGAATCATGTGAGTAGGTGATGATCACCATTCTATGTCAAACATAGCTCTCGGTCTCACCAAAAATCTTACAAGATTGTATTGGTGACTCATTTTGCCAACAGGCCCAAATCTAATTTGGAAATCACTGTTCAAGTAACCTGGGCCTACTGATCCATATCAGAATGAATGATCGAAGCCCGAGTCTGACTCGGAAATCATTCAATCACTCCATCGCTATCAAGTCAAGAATATTTCACGTCTGCCAATCTGGCAGGTCCGCGTATATCCATGATTTATACGACTTTAGGTTCAGGTATGGCAATAAACTTGACTTGTGGTAGGATTAGTTACACACATAGATTCATGTCATATATGCATATATATTCACTCAAGCAAGAACATATATCATATGAACATGGAAATAACGTATGTAACGCATATAAATGGGACTCGTGATATGATCTTAAAAAACCGAAAGAATGAAAACTAAGTTCTAAACTAAGTCTTCATATCCACTTCAGTTCCGGGTATGGCTCCGTCTTCTCTTGCTTACAATCACTCGCAGTGATAATCAATTGACACGCAGGCCAATGTAAAAATAAATGAATTGACACAAATCGTCATAAAATAGCTCGCAGGCTATATTTTAATTTTGACACAGGTCGTCATATATTCAAGACAGTGCGCAGACTGTATTTCAAAAACCAGATCATATCACTCGTCCCAACATTCATTCATAATGAAAATAAACATTCACCATATAACACTATATATGAAATACATGTATTAAATCAATTAAACACGTAAGGATGTTGTCACTCCAAATAATCACACAATATATAATCCATGTATTTCCATATGTAATGAATATTACATCACATGTAACAATTAATTCAATAATCCATAGGTATTAAATTAATTAAGGCCTTTAATATAATTAATAGTAATTTTAATAATATTTATATCCAATATAAATAAATTAACAACTAATCATATTAGTACTATTAATCAACCGAAAATCAAATAACATTAAAGTCCATTTAATTTATATAAAATCACTAAAATAGCCAAAAATCACCAAAAATGAAATTTATTCCCAAAACAATTTTTTTTTGTTACTGTTCATGCCGTGAACAGTGTTACCGAACACTGTTCCGGTCGCGAATAGTGTTTTCCGATTATGTTCTAAATATTGCTCGGAAAATGTATGGCTATTCAAACTTCATTTTCGAGTCCAAAACAAATTCAAAAAATTCCAGAAAAATATCTACGGACTCGTATGGAAGTCTAGTATTTGATTTATATTTTTATTGAATTTTCGGAATTATTTTACAGGCCTTAAAAAATCCGAGTTCATACATTACTCCTAGTGTACAATAACCTTAAAAAATTGATATCAAAACATACATACATACATGTAATTATAATCCATAGAATCATATTCTAAGGTGTTTAAAGTGAATTTGAACACTTGTACTAGGCTCTTGATACCATGTTAGATTTCTCTACGCATTTTATATATCGAATTTACATAAAATGCATAGAAGGATCGTTAATACAAGTTTAAAAACCACATTTAATCTATGGGTTTTGTGTGATATACCTCTTGGAGCGTGTGTGCGTAGCGGAAGAGCTCAAGTGTGCCCTCTCTAATTAGTCCACACCAATGTATAGCTTGATTTCTTCCTTGGAGGAACTAGACCTCAAGTGTATACTAAAAATGAAATTAAGCAAGAAACAATTTTCTTCTTAACATTTGTTGTGTATATTTGGCCAAGAGAGCTTACTTGCTTAGAAGAGAAAGAAGACACCTCTTCCTTTTATAATGGATTAGTGTAATCATTACTTTCTAACTTATTAATTATTTATCAAATAAATAATGAATATTATATTCAAAAAGCCTTAAAACAATGAAGCCTTTTAGTGGCTCAAGAAAGACTTCAATATAATATTAGACAAGTACATGACACTTGTCCCCTCCCAAATGGCCGAAATAATGGGCTTAAATTCCATTTTGAATTTGACCCCTTTATTCTATCATATGTTACACTTTTGTCCCGGAAGTTTCGATCAAATCGAAAATCAACTCACATTGAATGTGTGTGACCTTTTAGGACCAAAATAACATTCGACATGTGTTAGTAAAATATCAACCAAAGTATCTTAATAACACATTGATCACGAGCGGGCTTTAGCAAAACCATCGTGACCCCTAATGTATTTCGGGTTCATTCCTAATGTGTATATTATTGTCCAACAAAATATACACCTGAACTTGACTTTGAATGAGTAATCGATTTCACAATCATATTGTACAATGGGCATAAATATGACGTGTCAAACACCTCATACTTCTAACACCGGGGCCGCTCCAGGGGCTTGTTGAGCTCCTGAGTGTCCCGGATAGAGGTTTGCTGATCCCATCCTAGGCCTCCTGGGAACTTCTACAAAGATGGGAGTGCTCCTGGTGGACTCTCCCGTGGGACTCCTGCTATCCATTGTTCCGGGTGGTGGATGTCTGTATGTTGATCTCCTTCTACAAAGCTCTTGCTCCCGCTCCGTGTACCTAAGACCACGACTGGCTAGGTCGCGGCCACTCAGACGATCAAGTTAGAATGTGTTCGAAGTAGTCACTAAAAGGGATTGGTGCAAGAAGAAGAGTACATCTCTTATATTTAGAATGTAAATGCTAAGAAGAAATAAGCCTTTGTAAGTAGAAGTTTTCCAAACCCTTCCAATGAGAAAGTGGTCGAGTATTTATAGGCAAATGCCTAAGTCTTGAAAGTGCTAGATGACGACACGTGTGGGGCTGAGATTGCCTCTTACCCTTTTATCCCAAAATGGACCAAAATGCTTTTAGGCTGGCCATGGGCCTTGAGCCTTTCGTACCAGAAATGGGGGTCTGTTCTTGCTTAAAAACAAGGCCCTCATCAGTTGTGATTGGGAACACGAGGTTGGAGGGGCTTGTTAAGTAGTCATGTTGGGGGACACATGTTGATTATCATGGGGTTGCAAGACACAATGAAATACAATAGTTCATATGTCATACAACCCTAATTCATTGATCGTTAGAACTTACACAATGAAATTAGCTCATAGAAGTATATGTTTAAAGGTAGTGTGAATATGCTACAAATAACATATAAAAGAGTAGTGCTACAAAGTTATACCTTTGAAGCGTGAGCGGAAGCTATGTCAATCTTTAAGCGCTTATCCCCACACCTTGTTCCTTTGTTTTCTCTTGGAGAAATGTCTATCACCAAGGTGATATGAAACTACTATGAAATAGTCCATACCAATACCTTAGATAGCAATAAGACACACTTGGACTAGTGTGTGTTATTGAGGAGTATGTAGTCTTTACTACTATAGCAAAAATGTAGAACTAGTTCTACACTCTACACTTAGAGTTTTGCTAGAGGGTTGAGGTTGAAGATGAAGTGTGTTTGTTTGTGTTCTCTAGCAAGAGATGTGCAAGACTTAGATTGATTTCTTCACATTCAATATCATCTTATGATATAGAATGGATGATGAAACATATTACACACTAAACAAACACATTAACCATCCATATGGTTAATGCCTCTTGGTCCATGGAAGATGCTCTTACAAGAGTTCTTCCCAAGGGATACAAAGCCTTCCCAAGGCATAAAGTAGCCACCAAGATGTCAACTCCTCATAATGATGAGATTAGTTAATTAATTTTAATTAATTAATTAAATCATATCTTGTTTAATTAATTCATTAATTAATTAAATCATTTCAATAAATGATAATATATAAATATATATCTCACATATATATATATACATAAACCCTAAATAGTGCGTCCGGAACTAATTCCAGGCGCACCATCGGTTCGGGCGGGACACGATCTCGATCGAACCGAAATTCCTCAGTATGGATCAAATCCCTTATTCACTTTCGGGTCACTACTCGAAAGTATCTTCGGTAATTGTTATGTGTGTGACCTCATAGCCCGAGTAACGAAAGCATCGGAATTCAACGTATAAGACCGTATACTCGAATCCCGAAGATCATCGTGAGAGCCTAGTCTGCCATTCGATGACCCCCGGCATTATCTCGGGTGAGACTACTGATAGTTCAGATAACTATCGGTTGTTGAACCGTATATATAGATGATATAGTTCACGAGCACTAATTGAGGAAATTGACACATCAATTTCCAACAACACAGACGATTAATTTCTGATTTTTTCTAGTAACCAGAGGGGTTGGAAGAAGAAAATGAGACCTCTATTTTTTTTTTTTTTGGACTCGGGAAGCTCTTTCCTAGATAATATCACGATTGGGTCTTAGTTGTAATAATTAATTTTTAAATAGTTTAATTAGTATTTATTTTTGCCCCAACATTATTATCTGTTCACATTTTGGCTCAAAATGTTATGATTTAACGGATCACCAATGGTGGGGGGGGGATGGAAGAAGAAAATGAGATCTCTATTTCTTGTTTGTTTGGACTCGGGAAGCCCTTTCCTAGTTAATATCACGATTGGGTCTTTGTTGTAATAATTGATTTTTAAATAGTTCAATTAATACTCCCTCCGTTCCAATTTAATTGACGTTTTGGGAATTCGTGTCAAACTTTGACTACAAATTACTTTATATTCATTAGTCCAAAAAATATAAAATTGATATAATTGAATTCGTTTTTCAAAATACTTTCATAATATTATTTTTTTGTAATTTTATATAATGTAAATATAAAGTAATTGATAATTGAAGTTGTGTTTCGAAAAGCGTGAAGTCAAGTATTTTGGAACGGAGGGAGTATTAATTTTTGCCCCAACGTTATCATATATTCACATTTTGGCTCAAAAAGTTATGATTTAACGGATCCGTTAATTTTAGGAACCAACTGCGCACCCGTGTCACACTCTCATTTGCGCATCGGTCCCACTTACAGGGACCAAAGTGCAACAGTACGCCACTTACTGGGACCATTTCAGCAATTACCTCCACAACTTTGTATAGTTAAGACGCATTTCATGTGCACAATAGGCAATTTAAACAAAAATAATATATTAACTATCAACAATGACAAAACTTGTGTTATACATTGTCGATAAAGTATCCAACACACATTTTGTTAGCTCGTTAAGAACAAAAAAGGAAAAATGTTTCTAGGTTAGAAAAGTTTCAACTTGGAAAGAGGACTGCCCCTTTCTATCTAGTTGTGTATCTCATCACTTCTTCTAGTCCAAGAAGAAAGCCAGAAATTGTAATTTATAATCTGACTGGAGGGAGAAGCCATGAACTGCCTTTGATAAATCCAAGAGAAAGCCATTGTCGGGCTTCTCCATCAGACATTGTCTTTGTGAATTTAGCACGAGTTTTCATATCTGCTAGTGGACCGCTGTTATGATATTCTGCAAAATATACCGTTCTGCCAAACCAAAAGAATGTAGATTGAGTTAGTATAACTATAACTCTTGAAACATAATAATGGAAGAAACTTGAGATAACGAAATGGTTTAAAAATTGAATTCGATTTCGTTGAAGGGACATACTTGTTGTTAGCGTTGTTCCTGCTATTGAACCATCCTTCTTTTTGCACAGCATCACTCAAATCACAGTATGAATACACCACTTTAGGATAACTCATCCATGCCCTGCCTAAGTAACCATTACCGCCAGTACCTGTGACCTTGCAATGTACCATTGAGAAACCTTCGTCTTCTTTTCTGCTACCACCGGCTTGGGCTGTTATCATTGCCAATGCGTCTCCAGGAATGACATGTAACTCGTTATTCTGCAAAATAAATAGCATAATTTAGAGTATGAGATATGTAAATGGTATTGTTTTAACAAGAGAAGGCAGCAGAAAAAGAATTACCAGGTAAATAGATTTCCCATCACCCCAGATGAAATCAACTGTTCCTTCAATATAGCAATCCTTAAAGAAATGTCTACCGAAGTTATCGCAAAGGGTGTCTTGGAACCCAAGAAATCTGCAGTTGTAAAATGAAGCTTTGTCGCCAGCTATCCTCATTGCTAATGCTTGTTGTAGTACTGCCATTTTTCCTGTTGGACGGGGTGCTCCGTTCTGATTTTCAAAGTAAAAACACATTACATTCTTGAAATCATGTTACATTTTGTTTCTGGTTGAGGTTCAACGTACCTGAATAACAAGATTGACAGCACTGAAATATTCAGCTTCAACAATGAGAGTGGCGCTATTAACTGTCCCATATTGTTTGGCATTTCCGAAGGAGATTAAGAGAGGCTTGTTATTTGGGTGACCATACAATGTTACGAAAGGCTTGCTCCTTTCAATCTTGATCCTCTCGCGGTACTCTCCGGGGCCTATGTAAATAATGACTCGTTTTGTGTTCATATGAGGAATGCTGTCAATGGCAGCTTGAATCGTCTTGAAGTGACCGCTTCCATCTTTCCTAACTCTAATTACTGTGCGGTTAACTTCTGCCTTCTCTAGCATGAAGTCGAGAGTGCCCCTCCTGGCCGCAAACGGCTTAACGTGCTGTTTGAACCAAGATTCCACTTGGCGAGCGTCGGATGGAATGGGTGTTGCATCGTCCGAAAATGCAACGGGCATAAGGCAAAGAACAGCTATAATGAATGTTCCGAAAGCAACATTATTTGGTCCCCCGTTGGCCATTTTGCTCTTGAGTGGACTTGAATCGGGAGACCAAATACGATGTATCATTCAATGATTTTACAAGTTGAATAATAATGCCAATATATAGGTTGTAGCTAAAGTTGGACTTGTGTTAGATAGTAATTTGTGGAAGTTGATGGCTTGGTTTACCACATAAATATTAGAGGTTAACCTTTGTAAGTGGAAGGAGAATCGCTATACCTAATGTACTCACAATTACCAAATACTTTTAATATCAAAACAATGTATAATTTTTCTATTGATCAAAATTTGATCATTGGTTGAATTGATAGCAAACTACATTTATAATTTACCTAAGAAAGCCAGAGATAATTGCTGAAATGGTGCGTGGATCATTATTGTATTTTGGTCCCCGTAAGTGGCAGTCAATGGACTGTAAATGAACCTGGAAGCTCGGCCAATCATACGCAAATGGTTCAAGTATATAGCTCGTGCGGAAATGATATTTAAATTAACGGTTTAGTTAATCCTTAACGGTTAAAACATAATTTTGGAACACTTTTATAATTTTGATTTATATTTGAGACAAATAACAATATTTTAAATTTTATGTCATATTACTTACCTTCTTCTCCTCCCCTAGTTCAAATACTACATTCAAAATTTGGGGCATTTTAATAAAAAAAAGTTATTATATATGGAAAGAAAAATAATAACCCTTGCTTCACCCCAACCTCATTTCTTGGGTTATCAAGAATAGTAAAAAAATTGATCTTGATATGTTGATTGTGTTGGGTATTTCAAGAGATGATTGTTTACTAATTTTGGATGGGTTTCCTCAAATATTTGCTAGGTTGCTTGATTTTTGAAGAAATTGAATTTGGGTTTCCAAATTTGGAACTATGGAAGGTTGGGAAGTGGTGAAGGCTTGAGGGGGGGGGGGGGATCTTCCTCCTTTTCTAGAAGTGTTGCTGGGAACGATGAACACCAGGGGTGGGTGGGTGGTGGCGACGGTGGTGGTTGGGATCGATGAAGGAGAGGTTACTTTTTTTCTATTCTTATACAATTTTTATTTTATTTTAAAAGAGCGTTAAATATATTTTACCTATTAAATTCGCCCTTACAAACCTATTGTATATTAGATTTCTATTATTCTGTTGTAGTAAATAAATGTATGCATATTTTAATATTAAAAATGGATTTAGGGGACACATAAACATGATAAAAAGATCAGCATAGTTCAGGGGGCAACCGGTTAAGAGCATTCGCAATAGATTCCTCATAAAATTTTCTTAAGCTCAACTCCTCATACCACTTTTTCAAATGTAAAAGTTACTTTTAACATTACATACAAAATCAGATTCCTTATTTTTCCTTATATTATATACTTCAACGAAAAACAAAAGAGAATATAGTGCTAAAAAGGAATATTTAAATATTAATTTATTTATACTATAATGTGGGAAGTCTTTGTTTGATAAAGCCTAGGAGATCTTCTAGATTATCCATGTGGTATTATATATGTTTGCCACCTATCTAAGATAAACATTTAAAAAATAACTACCCTTTATTATTGATCCATTTTATTGTTAACTTCTTAGTAGTTGCGAATATGTTTTGCTTGAGTATTTTAACTTAGTTGTATATATTTTGATTTTTTCATCATTTATAGAATTAATATTGTATTCATCAGTTGATTATTATACGTTTGTAACTCAAGCAATGTTCATATATTTTAATGTCAAATAGTTAATAGCTAGTGAAGAGTTTTTTTCTAATTAATATGTTTATATATACAATTTAATTTTTATTATCTTATGATGTCATATTTAGGCGAATATAATTATAAAAATTTATGAAATACTATCTGAACGAAATTGCACAGGTTGAACTGTCCAGAGATTACTAGTTATGCATAAAAAGTCAAAAGTAGTTATGAGTATATTTTAGAAATAATCTAATAACATTATTTTATATTTGTAAAATATGATATATCTTTTTTAAAGCTAAAAGAATTGAAATAAAGTAATACTTCATAAATCCTAATATACTAGTTTATATATAATAATATAATATTAAATGTGTTCTTATATGTAATTTATATACTTTAGTTATAAAAAATAATCAATCAATTGTACCTAGAGGCTAAAGCCAACAATTATCTTAAATAATTTAATGAAGGGTAAATAAATTTTTCACATGTACAAGTATATAATTAATTTTAAGAAGTTATTAGATGGTGTTTATTTGATTTTCATAATGATTGAACTTGATCATGTTTCTATCAATACCTCAATAATGCTATGTAGCTTTTAAGTATACATCTTTAATTCATTTTGCATTTTATGCTCTGAAAAAAAATCTTCAATTAATTATTCCAAGGATGAAAGTTGAAATATAAATCAATATCAACAATTAGAATAAGCATGCATCTTCCTTTTTTTATATAAATGGATAAAGAGTTTAGTACATCAAATAGTTGTGCCTATTCCGCAAGAACACCACCCGAAACTATACAAGTGCATAGCATGGAATTAAATATGATAAAGATATACTAATATATATTGAGCCAATTGATAATTGGTCTTACAAGATACTTTAGAATTTAAGAAGAAATTTGGTTCCTGATAGTTCAAAAATTAGAGATTTAGTTCTAGAAAGTTCTTATATCAATATAATGTAATCCCAAATTTTAGGGATGTACTCATTTCATTATCGTTCATCCCTTTTCATCAAATTGGGGACAAAACCGCAGTCACATAACTACTTTCGAAAAATAAATCCAATATATAGATCAAAAACATTACATGTCCCACTTCTATAAGACCAAATCAACAATTAGTTCATATAATATTCATTCGTCGTCAGTTTGGATAATGCTTATTTGGTTAATACATGAACGGTTCAAAAAGTAAAATGTTAAGAACGATATTTCTAGAATGTGTCCTAAGGATACATCTTAAGATGCTAAGATAAAAATAAAAAATAATATATGTAAGCATATAAGGAACATAATTGAAAGATCTTTTCATATTAAGTTTCAAATTCAAATCTTCAACCAATATTTTCTTTTGTTCACATCTTCACATTTGCCATAAGGGCACATTGTAAAAAATCGATTTTAAAAATAATGATTCTTTTAATATTTTACCATGTGCAATGCATATAATATATTACTAGTGTAATAAAAATGGTGTAAATTTTTTAAGAATGTGCCCATTATTAAGAAAATCTTGTGTAGTGTTTATTAAGTCATTTTTAAGTAGTGTCCAATTATCTTGATATACCAGATTATAGGCCATCCGGGCCTCTTGATTTAGTGGGGTGCATAAAAATAAAGTAATTCTTACTTTATCAATAGTCAAAGGTTGATTGATGAATATTTCTTGTTCATTCATTTATTAATGTAGTGGTAATGTTTTCTAATGAAGTATTGGTAGAAATAGTAGGACAATTGTCATCAGGTAATTGTCTCCATAAGTGATGGAAGAATGTTCCACAATGATTATGTAATGATGGAAAATGCTTACTAACTTATGAAATTGTTGATTTCGCATTAGAAAAAAATAGTTGTCATCCGCAAAAAATAAATGAGTTAACTTAGGGGAGTTATTAGTAATGCTGATGTCACTGATGAATGAGTTGGATTGGGTCACTGAAAGGTTGGCTGATAAAGCTTCCGTACAAATAGCAAAGAGAATAGGAGAGAATTGATACCCTTGCCGAAGACCACATGAAAGTTTAAAAGATGATGGAACTTTTTCATTAACTAGACCGAACAATATTGAGGCATTCTTTAATTAGTGTAATTCAGGATAGGGGAAGTTCATAATAGAGAGTATTTTAAGCAAGAATTCTCAATTAATTATGTCAAAAGTCTTACTCATATCAATTTTAATAGCTCCATATATACCGACTTTTTTACATTTAGAAGTTGTTATAAAAGTAGTAGCTTCTTGCGCAAAAATAATATTGCCTTTGATTTTCTTACCTGGGATAAACTCATTTTAAAATTCAGAAATCAGAGAGTGCGAAAAGGGTTTTAGTCCGTTAACAAGGACTTTTGAAGATAGTTTATATAGGGTATCGCATAAACAAATAGGTCCAAATGTGCTACTTTAGAAGGAGAATCAATTATAAGAATTAGGGTAATAAAAATATTATTAATTTATTTAAGAATTTTTCCTATATTGAGAAATTTTAAAATAGAAGAACAAATATCATTTTGAAGGGTATTCCAGTTATCCTGATAAAGCTTTGTTGGGAAGCCGTCGGGTCCTGGTGATATATTTGGATGCATTTGAAAGAGGGTCGTACGCACTTCTCTTCAACAGTGAAAGGGTTGAAAATACTATTTTTTGATGTGAATTAAGCTTGTTCTTAATGGGGGAAAAGGTCAAAATTAGATAAAATGGCAGAGTGTTCACTCGAATTAGGAACAGAGTAAAGATTAGAGAAAAAACCTTGACATGCTGTTTGAATACCATTTCCATCAATAATAAAGATGTTATTATCATTTCAAATTTGCAAGATAGACTTAATACAGGTTTTAGTTTTCATTGAAGGATGAAAAAAATTCGTATTTAGATCAGCATTCTTAGCCCAAGTAATTTTTGCTCTTATTTTTCAGTAAGTGTATTCTGCTTCTAACATAAGATCGAGTTCCGAATTAAGCAAGAAAATAAGGATGTCATTTTTATTTTGAAAAGGATTAGTGTGCAATACTGCAAGGTTAGCTTAGATATCTTTAATACGCTGAAAAATATTTCCAATTCTATCAGAGTTTTATTTTTTGATTTGGTTTTTCGAACAATTTTAGTTTATGAGTAAATTCATGCATGTTAGAGTTACGATAATTATTGCGTGTAAACCAAAACTTATCGAGAATTATTTTGAATTCTGGGAGCTTAGAGATAAAAGGTTCCAACTTAAAAGGTCTATGATTGGAATGGGAAGAAGACTTAGTTGAGATGTTAAAGGGTGAGTGGTCCGATTTTTTAAAGGGAAGAAAATTATAACTGCAATTAGGAAAGATAATGAACCATACATCATTTGCCATGGCTCTATCAAATTTTTCACAAGTTCTACCATTTTTCATACACCAGTCCAAATAAAAAAAATTACCAAATGAAGGGACATCCTCAAAATCAAAGTGATTCAAGAAGCCCAGAACAGAATTCGATCCGTTAATAAGAGCACATTCGTTTGGCAATTTTCAATTTGAAAAAAGAATTTGATTAAAATCTCCAATAATTAAAATAGTTGAAAGAATAAAGGTAAGGTTTTTCCAAAAAGACTTACGTAAATGAAATTTTGGTTCTCTATAAACACGTACTAAAATCTAGGGATCTGTATGCTCAATGGAAAGTTCAAGGCAGATAACATTATTAGACAAAATTAAGGTTTTAAAACTAATATTAGACGCAATACCAACCCAAAGACCACCACTACACCCAATAGAGTCGAAACCCACAGAATTAACATAACCTAGAGATGTTAAGATATTGTCTAATTGCAACTTAGAATGGAGTGTTTGGAAAAAGAAACAAATACAGTAAAACGTCTATAAATTAATATTCTATAAATTAATAATCTCTCTAAGATAACAAATTTATCCGGTCCCCACTTGGGCTAGTTAAAAAAATTAACGAAATCGATAAAATAATAAGATAATACTTCTAAAAAAAATTCCTTTATAATATAAGGTCCCACGAACATTATAAATTAATAATCCTTAGAAATTAAAAGTAATATAATTATAATTTATTTAAAATATGATTCTATAGTAGTTTGTTTTTTTAAGAAGTTCAAATCACATTAGAGTTCATCTATAATTTTTCTTATGCATCCATTAGTTCCGGTGTTGTGTTTTTGAATTGTAACATAAATTTGTGAAGAGTTCCAGACTCCAAAAGTGCTTCCTTTAGGGTAATAGGTTCCGAAGACACGGTATCATCCTCATCTTCATCATCAACATTGTTCTCAATGATATTAGTAATATCATTAAATTCTACATATATTTATGCAAAAACTCTTTATCTCATGCAAAAACTCTTTAAATTAATAAATTATTAATTTATAGATAAATTAATAACTCTCTAAATTAATAAATTTGGCTGGTCCCAACATTATTAATTTATAGACGTTTAACTGTATTTGGTTTATATAATTTGTTAAAAGTGGTTAGAAGTTTAACTGTCGAGGTTTGTCTTAGTCCTCGACGGTTCCAGGATAGCAGATTAAGAGTGGCATTGGGGTTGTTTCGGAGAACCACCAAAATCCTTTTAAAATAACAAGCCTCGGAAAGAACATAAAAAACAACTACAATCACAATTATCACTGTAAGCATCAAAGGAAGTAGATGCATACCCAGTTTTTAGAGATTAGCTGCCACAACCTCATGTTGCACTGACAAGCCTGCTCCATGGACTCTGGAAGGATTTTGCAAAAGATTCTTATTACACCCTTCTGTATGGTCTGCAAGTTAATTGCAATGCCCGAAAGATCGTGATTTACGTTTTCATCCACCTGTTTTTTGTAAATTGGCTATCATATTATCCATTTCGTGTAGTTGATGCGTTGAAATCTCAGGGTCATGAATCTTAGAAGATTCTTGTTTGGGATTTTTTAGGACACCAGTTGATTCATTTTGAGCTTCAAATGCAGTTGTCAAAAGATGAGACGGTATTTTCTTTCTACCGGGATTTTTACAGTCTTTGGAAAGAAATTCTAAGCCACAATGCTCCTCCGAAGTGGTATGCGATTGGTTAGTTGCTTTAAGGGAGGTCTTCATTTTTTTATTGGGATTAATAACCACCTGACTCCCTTTTTGTCACCTTTTTCCTTTCTTATAGTGGAAGGAAGAATACGACGCTGAAAGGGGTAACTTTTGACAAATTGTACCCAAAAATTGGACAGGGGGATTTTGGATTGGGACTAGAAGATAACACATGACCTAGAGTAAAGGGGTGTGGCCCAAGTATAGATTTTCAAGGGCCAAGAATAGAAAGCGAGTGTTGAAGTATGTAGAACAAGATTTCAAATTAGAAGATCGGGGACCAAGATTGGAGTCGCGAACAATAAATTGACAGCGTCGTGTCAAGAAGGTCAGATATTGGATTATTGTGGCAGAAATTTGAGTTAGGATTAAAATTAGGGTAATTTTATTTGGGGATTTTTTACCAAGAATTTGGGGATTTTAATTGTGAAGAAGAAAAAGAAAATTTATAATGATAATTACCCTTATATGAACCACTTGAAAATTCTTTCGTTGATGGTGATTTTGAACTCTTGTTAAAGTTGAAACGGCAGAATGCCAATAGCTGGTGGCGCCTTTATGGTGGTGGTTCGAAGCCGGAAGTGAAATAGTGGAATCGCAAGTGGACGTAGGGACATGAGGCAGCCGATTCTTCACATGATATATGAGAGAAGGATATATGGTGGTTTTTTTGTATGAAAAGAAGGTGAGATTTGTGCTGATATTAGAAAGAGGCGGCGGCAGCTTACTGGAATTTGGCGGAAGGTTTTTCAAGGGAAGGAAGGATGCTTGACTTTTAGGAGCAAAAACGCTAGAGAACGTTTTCCTCAATTATTCTCAGAGAATTTTCTTGTTACAATATTATTACTTAGAATATGGAAGTGAAATTCATGCCATAGTCGCTAAGTACTTACACTATCACATTAATATCCAAGATTCAATTCCCTCGAACAATAAATATTGTTTTAAATGCATATCTATACAATAAGACAAAAAGTTGGGCTTACAAGCGGCCCACCGCCCATTAACTCTGGGCCTTAGGAGGACTCCAACCGGTTCTGGGCCGAATACTCATCGGATCCATGATGGGCTTGAACAGACCTTTGAGCCTGGGGCTTTAATCAAGGCCTCTGTTCGACTCACTCCTAAACGAACAGAGGCCAGTTTGTGGCCAAAATCCGCACCGGGCTAATGGGTCACGCCGGCAAACTGTCCACCAGGCCCGGTTCGTTGGCCACGTTTAGATGTAAATTACTGCAAGAAGGGGCTCATTAGTGACATTGGGAACATTCCAGCCGATGCTTTGTACATCCTCAAACCTTGGATAAGAGATCATCTTTATCAAAACAATTATCATGCACCACACTGGTCTTTAAGGGGCTAAATTTGGGAGCTTTATCAATTTTTTCTAAAATGTACCCTTAAAACAAAGGGTAAGATAGTGACAAAAGCTCATTTTTAAACTGGAGCTACCCCTTTAGAAGGAAGTTTCGACTAATAAGTTTGGGTGGACTAGAACTCCTTGGTACCGAAAGCTTTTTATAATTGTATTGCTTCTCATGTATACAGTTTGCAACTTTGGACGTTAAACTATGATTTATGAACCAAGAATGATACATGAGGTGTTTTATGGAATGCACGTCCAAATAGGGATTAAGAGACGATTTCGCTAACTTTGATAAGGAACCAATTGTGGCAAAAGTGGAGAAGCAAAATTGAAAAAGAAGGGAGAACAATATACATATGAAATTCCTTATCGTCGTTGCTCCTCTTACAACAAGCCAACAACACAACTTAGATGTAATCGGTTTTCCAAGCCTCTCAAATGGTGTCCGAGTAGCATGCACCTGTAATAAGAACAAGAGTCTTTGTCATCATCAAGTTCAAGCAAAGATTTTATATATCCGAAGGAACTATTGTAATAAAGGCAATGTTCTGCTTCAGAATTCGTCCAGACTGTACTGCAATCGAACACTCACCAGAAGAGCAGTTTGGCCAAGTAATCTCTGGAAGTACCGTCAAAATCACATGAAACATCATCACCACTTTCGAAGCTTGTCCGAAACCCTAAAATCGAACCTTCTTGATGTTTAGATGGATATTCTTCTTTGAAAAATAATTGCAGTGTACTTTGTGCAAGTTGGTGAATCACTTCCTCAACCTCAGAGGATGATGGTCTAGATAATTCGACCACCTGAACAAAATAAAGATCTGTAAGCTTAGTCTTTTTTCTTGATGCAAGACTCAACAACAACTCATTATATGGCTTACCATATCAGATTCCAATGATCGTAAATACTTCAATAGATCATTGTTATTATTTCTGATAAACTCGGTTCGAATATTTTGTTGTGTCACCACATGCAGTTCCTGTCACGCACTGTATCAGCTAGTAGTATAAAGAAAATTTCTCAAAAGATTGAGATAGTATAAGAAAGAAAAAACTTCAAGAAGTTCCTCTTGGCTTATATTTGCCAATCATACATGGAATAACGCTCCAATAATTACTCAGTAATATACATGTGAACCTTAAGAGGTTAGAAAATTCGTAACTAAAAAGGCAAAGAAAGTCGAACATGTGCTGAACACCACCAGACCATTGCAATACTCACATAATCCGTAAGATTTTTGCAGGAGTATCAACAAAGAATAAAAAGGTTTCACAGGAGTGTCAACAAGAAATAAGGTCCTGCTTGTCGTCTCAGCTTAGACATCAATAAAACTGATATGCTGTAGACACAAATACAACCAAATTCATCCGCCCTCCTTCACAAATCAACACACTTAGCATGGTCCTATTTCATGCTAACATACACACATATCACTTACACTTTCATATTAACGCATATCAATTCAAAACAATCACACTTGTCCAATCCATGATTTTGTGAAAACTATTGTCTAAGACAAGATAAGTATCCATAATTTCCACTCAAAGAAGTAGCTCGAAATTTGTTACCCTGCCTAGAAAGTTCTGTATTATCATTATGGACAGACCTTGTCTAATAAATTCCTAAGCTTGCGACACTACACCACTATCTGTGTATATTACAGTTAGCTATGATACCAAGATTATGATAACATATTCAAAAGATTTTACAAACCATCATTTAGTCTCAAATAATTTCACATAATCAATAAGGGATATAATATTCCTGCAATACTTTCTCAAACAAGGAATCCGTTTGTTGGTACACACACGAAATAAATCGAGTGAACGACTTTAATACAATGTTAAGAAATTAGCAAGTATCTTATGAATCCATCTCTAAGATACTCTTTTAACAATATAAGAGGTGCCTATCAATGCATTATGCATTTACTCTGAACATGCATAGTAGAACTATTAATTCGGATGTATTATGTTGAAAGTAGACTACATAGACCACACACTACATCAACATCAACATTTACCCAATGCATGTGAAGAGAAGCATGCTTAAGAAGGGCAAGAGAGGATGAGCAGTATGCAGCTTTACCCTGTGATAAAAGTTAACCGGTTTCCGAATTAAACACTATTTACTACTCCCTCCGTCCCTAAAAGATTGTCACATTTTGACTTTTGGTGGTCAACAAAACACGATTTAAAACATAAATATCTATAATTCTACATGCGAAAAAATTATAAAAAGTTAAATGTGACAATCTTTTAGGGACGGAGGGAGTATTTCACATTATATAAGAAGATAGGTAGTGTAATTATGTACAACGAGCTGCACTATACTAGGAAGCGGACTACTACTCGAATATGCTCGTTCATTTGCCGTCACGGCTCAATATATTCTTTTCTCGTTCTTAGGAATTCAGTTCATGACAAATGAATGAGCATTGAGGCGTCAATACATATATGCAAGTAGAAATTTTACTGCAGTTCTTTAACTCTTTGAATCTCTTACTAAGCCCGTGTTTGCTATATTATTTAACTCCTTTGTCCAACTAGGAGTCGTAAAACATATCAGAAGCCTCATGCTCGGTCTATTCAGGGACCATCTGCCTACTCTCAATATAAGTCTCGTGTTGATACCTCCCTCTTGATTTATCATCATAAAAGTTCCATCATATTGATACTTTAAGGTTTTGCCCTGATATATATACGGTCAATGACTTGAAAGCGATTTCAAAAACGACTGCTGTAATAATCATAAGCGTCAGAAGCTTCCAAAGGTTGACACGGCAACAAGAGAACATCAATTGGTGGCATCTGATCTTGGAACGAACATGAACAAAACCCAAAAATATAATAACAAAATCTCATAAAACTACATTTGAACCAGAATATACAAACAAAGGTGGAACCACAACTGGACAAACTTTCAAGACAGAAAATTGGATGAAGCTATTTTTTTGTTATATATGATAATGATCACCACCTCTTCTTTATATAGGATGCAAAGAAGCTTGTAATGGACTCAGGGTTTGATAGATTAATAATGGTTAAAGAGAAACTGCAAGCTATCAAACTTTGTAACATACACGTTACTTAGCTAGTTAACCACATGTTAATTATATACGAATCAAGAGGCTTTGATCCATTATTTCCAACAATCCCGACTAATGACGAAAAATGACTTCAGAAGATTGACGAAAGGATTCCCGGGTAAATAAAGGCTTGGACACTTGAGCATTAATATTTTTTCATTTACATTGACACATAAAGGAAGCAACAAACTACTATGGATCAACAAGATCAATGCCTACTAAGTGTGTCTCAATAACAAAACCTGTCTATGTACCAACAAAATCAAAATCCATCATGTACAGCTGAATAGCACCACGAAAGAGTGGCTACGGATTATCAAGCACTACAAAATGAAGGCCACAGGGAAAAGAATGAAACACATCAAAAGTCATATGGCTTGATTTGACCATTAATTGGTATTTACCATATTCTATTAACACAAAAGACTTCTACAAGTCAGTCTCTCGAACTTCCACGATATAGCACCAGTGTTGGTGGTGCTTTGAGACATACTTAACGGATCTGATTTGTATTGACAAGTTGGACTTTGTGTCCGAAACAACGCAGAAATAGTGCAGAGACACACATTATGAACTAACTAGGTATATATGATTGAGCTGCCCCTATATATGAAAGACCCGATCAAGTCTTCCTTGAGTGTTCAATAGACTTTGATGTACATCGACTTCAAAATGTTTTTGAGATTATATCGCGGAACTTGTATGACTTTGGAGTTAATATGTTTGTTGTGAGGGCCCCAATTCAAAGTCAATGAGTTTAATAAGAAATTCAATCAATTACAAGAGGTTGTTGTCAATTCAAATTGAAGATATTGATGCTTAAGTACACAAATTTTCCTTTATTCAGACATCATTTCTTTCATCTTCCTAAATATTTTTCACCATTAGTGGGGGATTGTTAGAAACAATGGTAAAAAACCTATTGATTTTTTAAAAAAATTCCTTATTAATCAATGTGTAATTAGTCATAAATAACGTGTTTAATGGCTAATGGTTCCTTTTCAACCATTATTACTCTATTAAGAAATGTCCATTACAATACATTTTCCATCTTACATAAAAGAGAGTTGACGATCATTATCATATACTCCTATAAAAAGAACAACTTCATATAATTCTTTATCCCAAAAGTTTGTTCATCCACTTTTTATTCCAATTCTAGCCTTCTGAGATCGCGTTCCTATACTCCGAATATTGTACTTGTTTTTCCAAAATCAAAGGGCAAGCATGGACGTGTTCTTTGGTAAGTGCGGTGTTAAACTTTGGGATTTACCAGCTAATAAGATCACCACCAAGGCAATACTGATCTGTAACCAAAAAATTGATTGGTTTGAAAATGGATTGAGCTCAAGTATATAAGCCTTACAAGAACAATGATTTTAGTTGTAACGCCCCGCCCCGAAAACCAGGTCGGAACGTTATTTGATCTAATAGACACTGGCCTCACAAACCACCACGGGTCTTTCTAGCACGTTTTTGTCCTCACTCACGTGCTCACTGGGACACTTCCCAGTGGGTCACCCATCCCAGAATTACCCCAGGTCAAGCACGCTTAACTTTTAAGTTCTTTATGAGTTGGGCTACCGAAAAGAAGATGCATCTTAATGGTATGAGTAGTACCAATCAAATCATATCAAACATGTCACATCGCCCACTTTGTGCCGGCTATTACATTAGTAGCGCTTGAAATTGGAATAGACCGGAACGTTCTTTGTCGTGTTCAATCATAGAACGGGAATTAAGATCTTGAAGTTGCTGAGGGGACTGGGGGAAGGGGATGCATGATGGATTCCTAAGACTCACGCATCGTTAAACAAAGGGCAAGTTCACGTCTATAAACTGGACTAAGAACCCTTGACTAAGATAATTTACTTACTCCCTGACTGCGTCTACTTTACCTAGTCCAAGTAAAGTAAACTACCTTTTATTCATTATATCCACCGTCACACAAAAACTCACCTAAAGACTATAAACATGTTACAAAGCTACATTTGTCAATATATACAGAGCACTACGCAAGAGATATAAGAAAGTACATTTCTAACTACACTGATCATGTGCCAACATATAATGATTTCTCTGATGAATCCATCTAAAGATCCAAATAACTATTTACTTAAAGTGAGCAATAAACTAACTAAATTGAATCCTTCAAAGCTCTGTAGATTCAATCCGAATATGGACATACTAAATTCAGATATATACATCCAACTTGAAAAAAGTTTCAAGAAAAAATCATGTAATACCAATTCAAGAAAGAATCCTACACGAAGTACACTACATAGAGAAAGCATACTACATCCATTCTCAGATGAGAGTCTACTATAGTCCACAGAGTTTGGTTGAAGATATATATATATATACTACGTATATTATAAATATATATATATGTATTTATGTATTATTTACTATTGATATCATCATTTTCTTTCAAATATAATTTGTTTTAACAACATATCAAAACAAAACACAGTTTTGGAATGCGATAGTAATTTTTTTTCTTTTAATTCTATAAATTCTAATATTGCTCTACCAAAATGAAAAACTCAGAGATGTTCACCTGTTTGACAGACGAAAGATCAGACTCCAATTCCTTAATGTAACTTAGAACTTCTGGAGACAAGTCCCCAAGATTTTGAGTAGTCATCTTATCAGAATCTTCAACTGATTTTTCGAGACCTTCATTGTATCCCCCTACATCAGTCTCTTTGCACTTCAACTCCGAAATCTCATTTTCATTCACGATAGGAATCCTTTCATAATTCTCTATTGATAAGTCGAAATTCCTCATCAACGAAATCCTATACTCTGCATTCCATAATGTGTACCTATACACCCATCAACCAACCGAATACCAAATTAATTTCAATTCACCAACAAGGAAAAATAAACTAAAACTTGATAGGTAACTAAGAATTGAAATACTCCCTTCATTTCAACAAGATTGTCATCTCAAATTTTGATCATTAACTTTTTAGACATGATAATCAAATATTAAATATATATCCGAAAACCTCAAAACTAGACAATGTTCATCCGTATATCAAAAGACTACATAATCAACATGATAGTTTTGATCCACATCAAAATTACATGTGTCAATTATTTCTACAACTATCGTTAATTTTGACAATTGAAAATCAAACACGACGATTTTATTAACTTACCCCGTAATAATGGAAGACACAATAAGTCGATAGAGGGGCCGTTTACAAAAACTAACAGTAACATCGAATTGATTAGACGGAAGCAAGCCCAACATAGACGAAATCGTCTGCTTCATCGAATCCTTGGCCGATTCCGACACCCCCTTGGAAATAACTGACGTATCTAGCGGCTCAATCCGCTTCACCATATTGGCTATAACATCGAACCCACTACCAAATCCAGTTTTTCGAGTCGAAACGAAGTCGTCAGAGACTCCGCCCCCGTCTACTCCAGGCATTAAGCATCTTATAGAGATGTTAATCCCGCGTTTCGATAGCGGTGGAAGAGGGAGAAGTAATAGGGATGGGTTATACCGATGCCAGTTTCCGAACCGACAAGAGTTGGAAGGAGGGGTTAGGATTGGTCTAAGAGTTGTAGAAGCCATAAAGTAACTAGCATAATCGGCTTTAATTTTGAGTTGACTTTCGTCGCCCCGATGGATGGGGTGGAGGTGGGGTGGGGTGGGGTGGGGGTGGGGGATGGGTAGGTGGGTGGGGGTTGTGGAATGCTCTACCTTGTGAGGTGGAGGGGCGAAGTGCTAGGCCACCAAATCCTAGAGAGATGATGAAATGATGATGATGTTGGACTGAGTAGTTATGCTAAACTGTTATACGCACATATTGCCCAATATTGTTTAATAAATTACTATTTTGACTCTTCATTTATAAAAGTAATGTTTAAGAAAGTTTAATTGAGGGCTTTTTAGTCACTTGCCCCTAAACAATGTAATTGATTTCTATGTGCCCCTAAGACCACTTTTTATAATTTTAAATAATAAAATGATTATTGTACTCTTACACTATGTTCTTCTTTACTTTCTATCTTGTCAATATTTTACATAAGAAAAAATATCTTGCCAATATCGTAATAAGGATAGGGTATTCACTGAAAAAAATGGGAGGATCTGACCAAACCAAAGTTAGAAGGTGGTTTAGGTTTTAAAAATTTGGAATGTATGAATCTTGATCGACAGGGTTGGACGATCGTGACGAGGCAAGCTTCGCTAGTCTATAAGGTACTTAAGGGTCGTTACTTTTTCAATTCGTCATTTCTTCATGAGAAAGTGGGCACTAATTCTTCTTTGGATGGCGAAATTTGATGGAGGGTAATAAAGTGTTAAAGAAAGGAGTAAGGTGGCGAGCATCGATATTTGGAAGGATCCTTGGGTGCCACGAGTTACGGATTTTCATGCTTGAGGGGACCAAGGGGAGGGACTAAAATGGGTATCTCAATTAATAAGGAATGGGTCTTGGGATGTTGAGAAGGCTGCGTCTATATTAGATAAGGATGAATTGGGGCGAATTTCGGCAATTTCGTTGAGCAAACACTTTATTAGAGACAGATTAGTATGGAACCATACTAGGAATGGTATATACCTTACTTGTTTTGGTTATATTACGGCCGAAATATGAAGAGAAATGGGGAGCTCCGTGAAGTGGCAGAAGGAGAGTCTAGTGCACAAAATGCAAATGCTTTTTTGGTGGAAAGATCTCTGGCAACTCAAGGTTCCGCCGAGGGTGAAACTTTTCCCTTAGATGTGTTTACATAGTATATTTCCTACAAAAGATAACTTAGCTAGAAGAGGCTTGAAAGTTGAAGAAGGGTGTGTTCTTTGTAATAATCATTTGGAGAATACACTACATCTTTTTATTTCTTGTCCTTTTTCTGGACGTTTTTTGTTTGTGTCTCCTTGGCATTTTTTAACAGGAGAAGTGGCATGGAATGCACTTGCTTCAAGGATTGGTGGACTGACACTTCGACAAAGCTGGATACGGATCATAAGCATGATATTATGAGTCAAGTGGGTTGTGTTCTTTTTGGTAGTTATGGAAGCATAGGATCTCTATTGTGTTTCGTGAAGATCAAATATCATGGAAGGATTGCGTTAAGAAGGGGATTAAATTGACAGTTGAATACCAAGCACTCAACTCTTGTGCAACTTCTACACTAGAAAGAGCAGTTGCACCCAAAGATGCATCTCATGGTATAGACCTCACATGGACGGATCCACGTTAGAGCAAGAGGTAGCAAGTGCTACCTCTTCATTTTGGCCTGTAAAATTACTATTTTATCCTTAATTCAATATTACTATTTTACCCTTTATGTGAGAATTACTGTTATATCCTTCTTACCTTACTAGTAATCTAAAATTACATAGACTATAGGTGGATATATTAGTACAACAGAGTTTATTCGGAAGAGATACATTAGTTTATTTCATTATATGCCGATCAAATTCCATGTTAATTTGGAAGACATACATGATACATTAGTGAAATAAATCAGTAAGAAAACATAAAGTTTATTTATTTATATTATTTATCACTAGATTAACTATTGTGTTCATTGAATTTATTAGCATACTACTAACTTGATGTTATTCGTCAAATAAAGTGACACGAATGTTAAATAAATAATGCACCGATTATCGGAAGTGTTATTAAAATTATGGGCAACAGTGTTGGAATTAGAAAAAATGTTCAATTTTACTTGTTAAGCATTGAATTTTGTATAGTGTAGTTAGTTATATTGATGCAACATTTTCTTTACTGTTACCTTATTCATCCAATATTGTAAAAAGTCGTATTCGTAACTGAATGTGTGATAATGAACGATAACTTAGTGGTTTATATTGAAATATATATATTCAATTGTGTCTCAAATGAAGCTATCATACAAAGGTTTCAAAGAATGCCAAAGCGTCGTGGTCAATTGTAATTTGAATTTTTTAATATCAGTATCGTACATTTTGTATTGACTTTTAGATTTTTTTAATGGTTCTATATTTTAACAATTGTACTACCTCTTACATTATTTTATGCGTCCGTCCCTGGAAGCGTCGCCTTAGTGTCGTCATAGCTCTTATTGGGGAACCCAAATTAGTTATTCTTGACGAGCCTGTAAGTTAACTATTAGAACTCTCTCACTTATTATTTCATTTTTAGTTTGACAAGTTTTTAAATCTCCTGCAATCTTTACAATGTAGACAACTGGTATGGATTCAATCTTTACAATGTAGACAACGCTGACCATGAACTATGGAGTATCAGTTCAAGTAAGTTCAGTTTCCTTCTTCGAGGTTGTCATTTATATAGTTTGAACTTTTGAATATCTTCTTAGATATTGGGGAATAAGTCGATTAGTTTATCGTGTTGCCTTTTAATATTGTTAGCACACCTTGAGTGCTGGTTGCACAAGAGTGCACAGAGTGTATTGGTCACGTTTTTCCTGAACAGACCAACTGTTGTACCATCTATTGAAATGAAAGTATAACAGTGAGCGGAAGAAGAATCATTACGGAGTTAAGCATTAAAGACATTAAAGCTAATTCATGAAGAGCAAATATGGAAGATCCCGGAAGATCACGTTGAAGATTTGGACGTAGGTCAACAACGTGTGGACAAAGGAAACATGAATTAGGAAGATCTTGTCATTATGAAGCGGGATTATGTTGGATTCGTTTATGGTAACTTTTGTTATTAATAAGCGCAATCAATGACAAGATATTCAAGGGCCAAGATTCACATTACCTTATGTGATATTCAAGAGAGTTAATGTAGATTGACCTAGCCCGTCAAGATACACAAGAAGACCCGCGACCTAGGCCTATAAAAGGAGCACTCACCGTAGCTGGAAGATGTCGACTTTTGTAGAGAGCACAAGAGCAATAGAAGAAGATTGTATTATCTTAGTTTAGTGCTAGGTCGTCCATATGTGTTAGAAGATCAGATCTATCTTCTAACTGAATTTCCGATTGAAATACCACCATTCGGTATTATCAATAGTGATGTTTTTATCTCTACCTTTCACCTTTTATTTGTAAGTATCGGGAGATACATTCTGTAGGGGTAGATCTCATCTAGAAGAGTCTAGGTCTAGGCAACGGTGTACGGGGAGCGTACAGAGTAAGACCTTCCTTGTAAATCTCAGTATAGTGGAATTTTCCCTTGGACAGGCAGTCCCCCAGATGTACGTGTGTTGACACGGAACTGGGTTACCAACCTTGTGTTCTTTATTTTGTGTCTTTCTGTTTTCTGCATTCTGGTACTTTAACTGGTAATAGCAATTGGCGTAACAGTGAACAGTGAGGTGGTTTATAATTTCAATTGGTATCAGAGCAGGCACTCAACACACAGAGTGATTTAATACCACCACAATGTCTGTCGGATCCAATGCTATTCGTCCTCCAGAACTTACTGGATCTAACTATGCCTACTGGAAAAATAAAATGATTATGTACTTGAAGGCTAGTGACAAAAAGACATGGTTGTCTGTCACCACAGGGTGGGATCATCCTACTGAGATCAAAGATGGACAGATTGTCCTCAAGCCAGAAATAGAATGGACTGATGCTGAAAGTAGTCTTGCTCTCTTTAATCACAAGGCCATGAATGCAATCTTCTCATGCATTGATGAAAATGTCTACCGTCTCATAGCTGGAGAAACAGTAGCCAAGAAGGCCTGGGAGATTCTTCAAAACTCCTATGAAGGTACTGAACAAGTCCGAATGTCAAGACTACAACAATTGACTTCATTATGGGAAAGTATAACAATGAAGGAAGATGAGACTATTCAAGAGTATGATTTCAGGATTCAAGGGATCTCTGGTGAAAGTGCAGCACTTGGAGAAATCTACAGTAATGAGAAAATGGTAAGGAAAGTGCTCCGAACACTTCCTGCAAGGTTCTCTGCTAAGGCTATTGCTATTGAGGAATCAAAAGATTTGTCTTCCTACAGATATGATGTTCTAATTGGAAATCTTAGGACTTTTGAAGGGAGCTTTGCTAAATCAGAAGATTCAAAGAACAAGAAGGTAGCTTTTAAAGCTGACACGCCCAATATTAGTGAAATCTGCGAAAATTTGGGTCTCCTGGCTAAGAACTTTGGAAAAACTTTCAAACGTCTGAACAAACGTCCAGGAGAGGGATATGAAGAATATACTGGAAGAAATCGGAGATATGAAGACTATCCGGATAAAGAGAAGAGATATGAGGATGTCTCGGAGAGAAGATCTGAAGAACTAACTGGACCAGAGAAAAGATATGGTAAATCCAAGGGAGGATCGAACCTCAGATCTTCTTATAGGTCTCAAAATTCTAGGTGTAGAGAATGTGATGGTTATGGTCACTATCAATCTGAATGCCCAAACTATCTTCGGAGACAATCCAAGAATTTTTCATCCACTCTCTCAGATGAAGATACAGAATCTGATGAAGATGAAATTGCTTTTACTACTCAAGTATTCCCAACTGTGACCCTTACTGGTATTAACAGCAGAAAGGGCAAGTCTACTGGTAAGCCTATTCACATTCAAACCAGTAACATTGAATTGACTTCTCTGAAAGCTACTTCTCTGGAAGGATGGTATTTTGACAGTGGGTGTTCGAGACACATGACTGGAAACAAGAGTCATCTTGAAGACATCAAATCAATAAAGAAGGCTCATGTTACCTTTGGAGGAGGAGCAAAAGGGGTTATTATTGGTCAAGGTACTCTGAATGTGTCTGGACTACCCAAACTAGATGATGTCTTACTTGTTCAAGGATTGCATGCCAATCTTATAAGTATTAGTCAACTGTGTGACAATGGAATGGATGTCAAATTTAACAGAGGGGAATGTCAAGTCACTGACCCAACTCAACAATGTATCATGATGGGAACCAGGTCAAGTGATAACTGCTATCTTTGGTCACCTCACAGAGCATTTAAAAGTCAAGTTACTGAAGAAGTTGAGCTCTGGCATCAAAGATTAGGTCATACTCACTATCAAAACCTGCACACTCTCTCTGTCAAAGAATCTGTAAGAGGTTTACCAAAGATACCTTCTGTTGAAGTCACTTGTGGAGACTGTCAGATTGGAAAATTGACCAAAGTACCACATCAGAAGGTACAACATGTTGTCACATCACGTGTTCTTGAGTTGATTCATATGGATCTTATGGGACCTATGCAAGTAGAAAGCTTAGGAGGGAGGAAATATGCATTTGTTCTGGTTGATGATTTTTCAAGATTTACATGGATTGAATTCCTAAGAGAAAAATCAGAGTGTTTTGAAGTCTTTCAGAAACTTATCAACAAACTACAAAAACTCAAAGAAGTTAACGTGCTTAGAATTCGAAGTGATCATGGGAGAGAATTTGACAATGTCAGCTTTGATGACTACTGTAATCAACATGGAATAATGCATGAATTCTCTGCTCCCATTACTCCTCAACAAAATGGCATTGTTGAAAGAAAGAATCGTACACTTCAAGAAATGGCAAGGGTCATGCTTCATGCCAAACAAGTCCCTACAAAATTCTGGGCAGAAGCTCTTAATACGGCATGTCACATACACAATCGGGTCACCTTAAGATCAGGAACCTCTAAGACTCAGTACGAACTCTGGAAAGGAAGAAAACCGAATGTTCAACACTTTCACATCTTTGGGAGTGTATGTTATATACTAGCTGATCGTGACTATCGCCAAAAATTTGATGAAAAGAGTAATGAAGGAATATTTTTGGGATACTCTAGGAACAGCAAAGCATTGAGAGTATTCAACAAGAAAACTAATGCTATGATGGAATCTATAAATGTGAAGGTTGTGGATCAGGGTACTAAGATTAACCTGACAGAGTCTCCTACTGTCATTGACACTGAGGATGACAATGTAGAGAAGGAACTGACTGAAGAACTAACAGATGTGTCAGAACAATCCTGTGAAGACAGAGAAATAGAACCAGCAGCTCACATTCAGAAAAATCATCCTAAAGAAAATATCATTGGTGAACTAACTAAAGGAGTCACCACTCGACATAAAAAGGTCAATTACAGAGAGTTGGCTGGACTACTTGGAGAAACCTGTTTCATGTCTCGAGTAGAACCAAAGGACACCAAAACTGCCCTTACTGATGAACATTGGATCAATGCTATGCAAGAAGAAATGCAACAGTTTGAAAGGCATGATGTTTGGGAATTAGTTTCAAGACCTAAAAATAGCAACATCATTGGTACAAGATGGATTTACAAGAATAAGACAGATGAGCAAGGCAATGTAGTCCGAAACAAAGCTAGACTTGTAGCTCAGGGGTACACTCAAATAGAAGGTGTAGATTATGATGAAACATTTGCACCAGTGGCAAGATTAGAAGCTATCAGACTCCTACTAGCAATTGCCTGCAATCTCAAAATAAAGTTGTATCAAATGGATGTCAAAACCGCATTTCTCAATGGGGTCATTCAAGAAGAAATCTATGTCGAACAGCCAAAAGGTTTTATTTGTCCTCACAATCCAGATCATGTTTACAAGCTCAAGAAAGCCCTATATGGATTGAAACAAGCCCCCAGAGCGTGGTATGATCGACTTACTGATTATCTTCTCAAGAAAGGATATGAACGAGGGGGAGCAGATAGCACTCTGTTCATCAAAAGAGAGCAAGGAAATCTTATGGTTGCACAAATCTATGTAGATGACATAGTATTTGGGGGAATGTCAGCTCATCTGGTAAATCAATTTGTTAAGCAAATGGAATCTGAATTCGAGATGAGCATGGTAGGAGAGTTAAAAATGTTTCTGGGTTTTCAAATTGTTCAGCAAGAAGAAGGAATATTTTTGTCTCAATCCAAATATGCCAAAAACATTGTGAAAAAGTTTGGGTTAGACAATTCCAAAGCTAAAAGAACACCCATGGCAACTCATGTGAAAGTCACCAAAGATGCTGATGGTACTGATGTTGATGTCAGTCTGTATAGAAGTATGATTGGGACCCTACTCTACCTCACAGCTAGTCGTCCAGATATAGCCTATGCTGTAGGTGTTTGTGCACGATATCAAGCATGTCCTAAAGACAGTCATCTTCTACTTGTCAAGCGCATTATCAAGTATGTCAGTGGTACTCTTGACTATGGACTATTCTATACCTATGACACAAATGGCACTCTTGTGGGATATTGCGATGCTGACTGGGCTGGCAGCACTGAGGACAGAAGAAGTACATCTGGAGGATGTTTCTTTTTAGGGAACAATCTTGTATCGTGGTTCAGCAAGAAACAAAACTCTGTTTCTTTATCTACTGCTGAAGCAGAGTATATAGCAGCTGGAAGTAGTTGTGCTCAACTACTATGGATGAAGCAGATGCTTACAGAGTATAACATACATCAGAATGTTATGACTCTCTTTTGTGATAATATGAGTGCTATAAGCATCTCAAAGAACCCTGTTCAGCACAGTCGGACTAAACATATCGATATCCGTCATCATTTCATTCGAGACTTAATTGAAGATAAAGTGCTGACCTTGGAGCACATTGGTACTGATAAGCAGCTGGCTGACATCTTTACCAAGGCCTTAGATGTTAACAGATTTGAAGAACTGCGAGCAGCTCTTGGTCTGTGTGTTCTACCAACCTAAACTCACGAGGTCCTGCTGTTGTTACATACCTTGTAACCTCTGTTTCAACAGCAGTTTTACCAAGCAACTTTCAGTTGCTCTTTAGGGTTACTTTTTGTTCTCTTCCTGGCTGACATAGGACCTGTTTTTATGTCAAATGGGGGGAGTACTACCTGTGTCCACCACACCACTGATGGTTGGACTGATATCTGGTTAGATAGAACCAATATGTGATGTTTTCAAAAACATCTGACTGCCTGTGTCCACCACACCACTGCTGGTTGGACTGATATCTGGTTATATAGAACCACTATGTGATGTTTTCAAAAACATCTGACTGCCTGTGTTCACCACATCACTGATGGTTGAACTGATATCTGGTTTTCTAGAACCAATATATGTCTTTAAACACTTGCTCTACATTCTGAAAACAAACAAGGCATTTGTCATGAAAAACATGCCCAAAGGGGGAGTTTGTTAGCACACCTTGAGTGCTGGTTGCACAAGAGTGCACAGAGTGTATTGGTCACGTTTTTCCTGAACAGACCAACTGTTGTACCATCTATTGAAATGAAAGTATAACAGTGAGCGGAAGAAGAATCATTACGGAGTTAAGCATTAAAGACATTAAAGCTAATTCATGAAGAGCAAATATGGAAGATCCCGGAAGATCACGTTGAAGATTTGGACGTAGGTCAACAACGTGTGGACAAAGGAAACATGAATTAGGAAGATCTTGTCATTATGAAGCGGGATTATGTTGGATTCGTTTATGGTAACTTTTGTTATTAATAAGCGCAATCAATGACAAGATATTCAAGGGCCAAGATTCACATTACCTTATGTGATATTCAAGAGAGTTAATGTAGATTGACCTAGCCCGTCAAGATACACAAGAAGGCCCGCGACCTAGGCCTATAAAAGGAGCACTCACCGTAGCTGGAAGATGTCGACTTTTGTAGAGAGCACAAGAGCAATAGAAGAAGATTGTATTATCTTAGTTTAGTGCTAGGTCGTCCATATGTGTTAGAAGATCAGATCTATCTTCTAACTGAATTTCCGATTGAAATACCACCATTCGGTATTATCAATAGTGATGTTTTTATCTCTACCTTTCACCTTTTATTTGTAAGTATCGGGAGATACATTCTGTAGGGGTAGATCTCATCTAGAAGAGTCTAGGTCTAGGCAACGGTGTACGGGGAGCGTACAGAGTAAGACCTTCCTTGTAAATCTCAGTATAGTGGAATTTTCCCTTGGACAGGCAGTCCCCCAGATGTACGTGTGTTGACACGGAACTGGGTTACCAACCTTGTGTTCTTTATTTTGTGTCTTTCTGTTTTCTGCATTCTGGTACTTTAACTGGTAATAGCAATTGGCGTAACAGTGAACAGTGAGGTGGTTTATAATTTCAAATATTATTATGCAGATACATGTAGGAGCAAGATATGTTGGTATTCCAAGAGCAGAAACTGCGGAAAATTCGAGGGGCATCATGGTAGAGGTATACTGGGAGCAAGACGATTCATGGGCACTCTATGTTTCTGGCCACTCTCGTGAGATCCCAATACCACCTGATGTTCAACCGCAAGCTGCTTCTCAATCCCTGCCAGTTCAGCATACTCTGAATCGTCGACAAATCCATGGGTTCGTAATTGATCCTGACCAATTAAGTAACGTGAAGTTCTAAGAAAACAGTGTACATACAAATATGTAGAGGTTCTGAGATGTCCTTGAACTTCTTGAATTTTGTACATGAACTCGCGTCTTTAGTAGCTTAGTATATGAATATCTTGGTTTAAGCATTTGTGATACTAATTTTTAGAGAAATAAGAACAACCAGGTAATAAAGAGTAATAAATCGCTTTGAAAAAATAAGTACGCATAAATCATAAGAACATAGTATAATATGATTGCCCCAATTTAACTCCTGCAGCCATGGCAAATAGAAATCGATACATAAATCCGTTAAAAAAAGAAATAAACCCTCGACTACACACGACGAGTGGATATAGATACAACGAGTGGATATAGATGCAAGGAGAAGGGACCATACGGCGGTGATAGCTACTCTACAGAACAACCTGCCCAAGGAAAGTGATAGAGATCGGCTATCGCCTATCTGGCGAAGATCAACTTGTCAAATAAGGGACCCCGGCACCGGAGCGGTTACGGTTCCGTATAAATATTTATCCGTATAAATCCGTATAGGTATAATTTTTACACCCTTAATCCCTTAAAGAAATACTAATTACAAAATTACCGCAAATCACAATTTAGCAAATCAATTGCAAAATTACCCAAATCATAATTCACCCAAATCAACCCCCCTTCACACAAAACAACCGCTCATTTTTTACTCATTCTCCCGCTCAAACTCTTTCTCTCTCTCTCTCGCGATTCTTCTCCCGCTCAAACTCTCTCGCGATTCTCGGTTTCTTCCGTCTCCAACGATCGTCTCAAGTTTCTTCCGTCTTCCGAAATCAAATCGCCGACCATGGAGGAAGATAAATTTACAAGCTCAGATGACGACACAAACCCCAAAAATAAAGGTACAATCTCATATTTTCGATTTTTGATTTTTTTTAGTTATTTTTGCATAATTCGGTATTACAAGTAGATTGAATTGGACTACTAACTTAAATTTATAAATTGCCATGAATTGATTATTTTTATGAACCCTAATTTATAAGCATGTATTGATTTGGTCTACAGTTCTTAGAATTTGATAATAGAGGATATCAGTTAGGTATAGTACCCAATCTGATTCTTGATATGGGTACATTTGTGTGAATTGACTTTGAAAATTTGTAATGACATCAATTTATATTTCTTTTTTATGGACCATGGCCAAAAACTGTTAAGACTTGGTTTCGCATGTAAACTGATTTGCATAGATGGACATCCATAATTAATTGTGTATAATGAATTTCTTTTCCTCTGTATTTCCACTATAGAATATTAAGATGAGAAACTGAAGCAATTGTTGTTTTCTGGACAACATGAGATTTATGTGTTAGTGGGGAATTGTGTTTATATCAGTTAGGTATTGTTGTACAAGGGAATTTGGAAGTGGTGATGTTTGTAAGCCAAGTGTATTTTCAAATCTGTTTAAGGGTATTTGTCCAGGAGCTTATAGTTATCCATATGATGAAGCTACTGGTTTGAAAACATGCAGGGCTTCAACTTATGTCATTACATTTTGCCCTCCCAAATGAGTGGATTCCATGGAATATTTACTCTTCTGTTTTATATCTACTTATTGAATACATTGTCATTACATTTATGAACTTGTTCATTATTAATAAAGAAGTGAATAACAGAACAGTTAGCTTGATGGAACCTGTGAACAAGTAGACATCCTACAGGAACTTTGACTTCCACCTTTTGCCCATTTCTTAGCCAGATACTGAGACCTGAAAATTTGTACCAGTAATGAACTGTCAGATGGGTACAGTACCCACATTTACCTTCTGATGCTTTAGTTTACTAATGTTTTCCCTTTTGTGTATATGACAACAACAGATGTGGAAAGAATTCGGCATAGATGCGCCACTAAAAGGATAGTGGGGCTTCAGAAAAAATTAAATAGGCACCCAAATAAGCAAGCAAGGGAGCACAAATTGATAGAAGCCGGTTTCGAATCTATTTTGAAGCTCACAGAAGTGAAGGCTATCCCAAGTTATTTCACACAATGGATAATGAAGAATTTTGAGCGCCAAGGGATACAGATCAGATTGTTCGAGAACAAAATTCTGAAGCTCACGAAATTGGATGTTCAGAGAGTTTACAATTTACCGATTGGTAAAATAAGAGTTGACGTGAAGGTTGGGAAAAAAGAAAGTTGTGATAAGCTATGCATTGAGCTGGGCTTGAAGAAATCAGTAAAATCCACTAAAGTCCAATTGAGGGAATTTGAAGCAGCTATGGACAGTTTGGAAGATGATGACTTATGGGTGAAGGCTGCCATTTTATACTTCATTTCTTCAGTTTTATGTCCGCAAGGACATGATGTCATATCCTTGAAGTATGCTCATGTTCTTGAAGACATGAGCGATATCAAAGAATACGATTGGTGTGGACATGTTTTGCATCATTTACCGAAGGGAATCAAGAATAGAGACGATCGATACCCAAAGGCGAACTTCCACTTCCTATTGGTTAGTATGAATTATCAAATTTCACTTCCTCTTGTAATCTGTTTTTTTAATAAAATTTGAACATTTTTCAGTTTTACTTGGATTTTGAACTCACTGCCTCAATAATTGCAGATTAATTATTGGGATCGAATGGGAAAGAAGTGTCCGTTGGTGGTAGGAAAATTCACGCCACCAACTTGTTATGCATGGGACATGAAGAAAGCTAGGAAAAACATGAATGAATTTGAAAAAATTGGCCTTGAATGGGGAGTTGAGGCCGGCATTACCATAACACAAAATGATGAAGGCACGCATGGTAATGGTTCTAACTACGAGAAGTACGATTTCAACTCACTCAAGCCAGCCATACCACTGAATCCAGAAACATGTCATCCATCAATGGTAAATGCCTTTTAGTTCATGTTATTTGTTATTTTAATATGTGTTTTTTCAATTTGAAACAAATAGCTAATATGGTTGGTATTGTACCATTTGGTGAACTTTCAGTTGGTATAGTACCATTTGCTATAGTTGATTTTGTCTCATCATTTTCATCTTCTACTTGCAGATTCAAGAGTATGCTGCCTATTGTCAAACGTAGATAGATATATTCACATTCAATTTGAATATACTGACTAGAAGGATGCAGGAGGAACATGGCATACCTGATGAATGTGAAAGAAAAAGAGCTACAAAAAAGAAAGACAACAAAGAGAAGAACCAAAAAACTGTAAAAAAAAAAGAGAAGTGAAAGCCAACCTGCAGAAGGAAAAACTCGCAAAGGAAGGGTGGATAATGAAATTAACAAGAAAAACAGTTCAGTTAGAAGAACAACAAGGCACTCTTCATCTGAGAAGCAACAAGGGAATATCATTTGGAACTCGTCACCTGAAAAGAGACAAGCCAATGTAGAAGATCAAGTCGAAGAAGGGGCCAATGTGAAGGAGATGGATGATAATGCAATATTGCAATCTGTGATAGATAATACCACTGCGTGGGCAGGTAAATTATCATTTTTTGTATTCATGTTCTTTTACAAAATAATTATATTTTCCAAGTTGTGTGTGCTTTTGATCTGAAATATTAGATGTTTGATAAAAACAGAAAAAGGATGTCAAGTTTTCGAGGCCGAAACTGATTCTCAAGTTGGTGCAAAAGAGTGTGAAGTGGATACCATACCTTGTGATCTGGTAAAGGAAACATCTATTCTGGAAAATCAGGAGGACATTCTTGTTGAAATGGATGAAAAACAAGATGGTGAAGGTGATGAATCCATATTAAAGAATTCTGAATTTGTTGAAATGGATGAAAAACAAGATGGTGAAGGTGTAAAGAATTCTGAATTTGTTGAAATGGATGAAAAACAAGATGGTGAAGATGATGAATCCATATTAAAATGGATGGACGACAACACTGATTCGTGGGAAAATCCAAATAAATATCAAGACAAAGGAAAAGAAGAAGTACCCCAGATTGATCCTGAAGATCAAGAGTTTTTGGAGAAGAACATCGATCTTTTCTTTACGCCAAAACCAGTAACAAACACCAGGTAATATATTATGTACCATTTTTTTTATTATACTCTGGTACTGTATGTAGCAATTGTTTACCATGCATTGGGACTTTTTGCTTGGAGTGAATATTGTACAGAATTTAATGGGGAATTGTGTTTATATCAGTTAGGTATAGTACCCAATCTGATTCTTGATATGGGTACATTTGTGTGAATTGACTATGTTCAGTTGGGTATAGTACCCAATCTTATTCTTGATATGGGTACAGAATTCTGTACCATTTTGTACCATGTTTTAACTCTTTGGGACGTTTTAATGTCATATTACTACAACATTAGTCCTTTGAAGATGATTTGTGTGGAAGCTCCAGATGTTGTTGTGATACTTGATGACCAGAAGACATCAAACAAAAAACGAAAGAAGCACATTTCAACCTCTGCATATGAATACAGAGCTAGAAGATTGGCAAAGAAATCAAAATATCTTCAATCGCCTTATGATGACCATGTTGAAGCTGCACCATTACTTGACAGCCAAAAGAACTTGTTGTCATATGTATGGTCTCATAAGCTCCCATGGTAAGAATCAAGAACTGAAAGTAATTTTTTATTTACTATATGAATTGGCATTAACACATGTTATAATTGATTAAATTTCAGGGAAGAAAGTTTGTTCATCGACTATGCAAGAAGGAGCAGCTTCCCGTTAACAAGGCAAGAAATAATTACCCTACAAGAAAGTGAATCGGTGTGTAGCTTAGTGATTGACAACTGGACAAGTTTGTTAAACCTGACACAATTCAACAGTAAGCCAAAAAAATACTACAGATTTGCAACAACTGTAGGATCATCGGTAAACATTCACTTCTATATGCACATATATTCATTGTGAAAATTCGATAAGATCTGCAACTAATATTGTTTTTATAATTCCAGTTGTCCACTTTGGGTAAAATTTATAAAGGTGAACTTACAAGGACAGAAGAAGAAGCAAAAGAAGATTTTTTTCTAAAGATGAGAATGTATCCATACTATAGAGAACATCATATGGATATTGAAACTCTAGAATATGTGAGTTTTTAGTTAATATTCAAATATTATTGGATTTTAGACTGATAACGGGCTTCTTTAGTCTAACTTTACCTTATTGTCGCAGATCCTCATGCCCGCTGCAATACAAGGACACTTCGTCATGTATGTGATGAACTTAAAGATTGGGAGATATGAATACTTTACAAGCAAAAGAGGGTATCCATTTGAGGAGATCATAGAAACATTGGGACAGGAACTTATGAAGGAGGCAAGAGCTTATGTGAACTACATGTACCACAAATTGGAAGTGGAATGCCCTTACAATTGGGAGGAATGGAATTGGTATGAAGCAAAAGCTTATTACCAACATGATTCAGTTAGCTGTGGGGTGTTCATAATGAAGTTCTTGGAAGAGTGGGATGGAGATGAAGATTCAATGCCATCATTTAGAGACTGGACAGCCAAAAGCAAATTCTTGAAGACAAAATCTATCAATGAATTTAGGATGGAGATATGCTTACGCATATTAACTCTATTCACAAATCAGATAAGAATTGATGTCCAGCAAAAGGAAAATGATTTTTTCCAAGAAGAGACACAGCTTTTGCTTGAACAACAAATAGAAAAACCAAAGAAGCAAGGAGGAAAAACAAAAGGCAAGACTGCTGCTCAAAAGCCAGCTGCCAAAGGGAAACGTGCTCCTCAAAAGGCAAATGCAAAAGCGAAAAAAGGGAAGCAGATTTGATTTGAACAAATTCAGAATCTGTTTTAATTTTTTTGTATTGGTAAAAAAGATGTAGTTCAGAATCTGTTTTGTAGGGTGAATTTCTACTAAGGTGTTGTTTATATACTCTTCACTCAAGTAATCTGAATACAAAATGGTTGTTATATAGACCTTAAAAAGTAATCTGTTTTGTATGACACACTTGTACCAATATAAATGATCAATGTTGGTACTGCACCACATCAACCTTCATGAGTGGGTCAAAAAAGGGTTTCACAATGATTCAGCATTGGCTCAATGTACCAAATATAAAGGGTGAATGTTGGTACTGTATGACACACTTGTACCAATATAAATGATCAATGTTGGTACTGCACCACATCAACCTTCATGAGTGGGTCAAAAAAGGGTTTCACAATGATTCAGCATTGGCTCAATGTACCAATATTAAGGGTGAATGTTGGTACTGTATGACAGACTTGTACCAATGTAAATGAACAATGTTGGTACTGCACCACATCAACCTTCATGGATATATACTCGTTATATTAGATCAGTAGGGGGCTTGATTAAGGTTTAGAATCTAAGGGAATCTATAACCTATGTTGGGAAAGGTGAACCCATATGGGGAAAGATCAACCCCCAAACCGGATCTCTAGAGTCTGTGAAAATATAACATTCGTAGGGGCTAGATTCGTAGGGGGTTAGGATTTAGGGTAAAAGGCCAAGGGTTTAGGGTCCAGACCCTAAACCCTTAGCCTTTTACCCTAAACCCTAACATGGATATATACTCGTTATATTAGATCAGTAGGGGGCTTGATTAAGGTTTAGAATCTAAGGGAATCTATAACCTATGTTGGGAAAGGTGAACCCATATGGGGAAAGATCAACCCCCAAACCGGATCTCTAAAGTCTGTGAATAGTACATCGGTACAAATATAGGACACACTTGTACCAATATAAATGATCAATGTTGGTACTGCACCAAAGCAACCTTCATGAGTGGGTCAAAAAAGGTTTCACAATGATTCAGCATTGGCTCAATGTACCAATATTAAGGGTGAATGTTGGTACTGTATGACACACTTGTACCAATATAAATGATCAATGTTGGTACTGCACCACATCAACCTTCATGAGTGGGTCAAAAAAGGGTTTCACAATGATTCAGCATTGGCTCAATGTACCAATATTAAGGGTGAATGTTGGTACTGTATGACAGACTTGTACCAATGTAAATGAACAATGTTGGTACTGCACCACATCAACCTTCATGAGTGGGTCAAAAAAAGGGGCTACGTTTCAGCAATGCCTCAATGTACCAAGTTAAAGGGCGAATTTGGTATTGTACCACACTATCTAATCTGTGGGACAAATATATGATATTTCATCATTGGCACAAAATGTACCAATATAGATGATAAACATTGGTAGTGTACCAACGAATACCTGACAACAGAGAAAGCATTTACATCCTGTAAAACCCAACTACATTCAAAATAAATAACCAATTGCTACCTAATAGCACAATATAACAATTTCAAACAAGGTATAATCAAATCTGTAGAGATCTCATATTGTAGAATCAATTATCTTAAAAAATTTGCCTAACAACATTACATCATCT
Source organism: Echium plantagineum (assembly GCA_003412495.2). NCBI lineage: Eukaryota > Viridiplantae > Streptophyta > Magnoliopsida > Boraginales > Boraginaceae > Echium > Echium plantagineum. Next base: position 28,106,095 of record CM016564.1, read on the forward strand.
TTATAAATGTCATTCATCAACTACATCAACCCCTTTCTTCTTTCTTTTACCCTTTGGAGAGTTCTTCGCAGCCTCTTCATAAAGTTTTTTCCGTTTTGCTCGCTTCTTAAAAAGTTTCTCAACAAAGGTTTTGATCCTCTTGTGTGTTTTCTTCCTACTTGCAGCAAGTTTCACACCTTTAGCAAGATGATCAAGTCTTGCTGTCATAAATGTAAAGAACAATTAATGAATAATCAAAATTTTCAGATACAGCAACATATGATTAGCAAAGCATGTAAATATTACCTTTCGATTTAACTCCATCATTTGATGTAGGTATGGGTCCCAAAGTTTGAATTAAACCTTCCGCCCGTCTTCCCGCTTCAATGATATCTCTCAAAAAAGATTCATATGGCTTGTCAAACATGCACACCCGACTTGCAATGACATTCATATAAATGCAAACTTGTTGATATCGTTGTTCATAAGCAGCTCCATTAGATTCAGAATTAGAACTTGACACAGGGACATCACCATATATTTCCATCCCGCCCTTTGCCATTCGAGTCCACCGCTTCAAAATGTAAGACTCAGGAATTACCCTTAAAAGAGGATGGCGGCCAGAAGAAGCTGCCATTTCCATAACCTTAAGTATATGTCGACAAAAGAAACCCCAGTTGGTGAACAATCTACAAGAACAAGACAGTTGGATAGCTGTATAATCAACAGTAACGATCCTTTCATCAACTTTACTGTTCATATCTGAAGGATCCAGCATTTGAAAAACAGAATAACTCCTTGAAGACCCACTATCCAATTTTGTGATCTGATCAAAATAATAAGCATGGATGAGTTCAAATTCTTGGTGAATCTTGTTAAAAATTGAAGGTGTGTATACCCTGGAAGCATGCTGCATAACTTGTGAATGAGGGAAATGATTTTTTGGAAAGTATTCAATTGCATTGAAGTTGCTCGTGATCTCTATGTCACGCAGCCTTGTGACCATCTTATTGAACCTTTCGAAGAACTCTGATAGGGAAGAAGTATATTTGATATACTTTTTAACAAGTGCATTGAATGATTCGCTTAATTGAGTGCTTTTCAAACCAGCTGTAAAATGGTTCTTGACCCAGGCAGAAGACCATTGTTCTTTGAAACCACGAATGAAGCCTAACCACGTTATTTGCTCTTCATTCTTACCTTCAAAACACATCGATACCATCTTTTCCCAATTGAAGTCAAATTCAGCTGGTGAGTCAATCTCATTAATCAAAAAATGGAGCTCCTCCAAGAACTTCGCATCAGCATAACACCCAAGATTCTTCTTTGCATTTTCTGTAATATGCCATGAGCATAGTCCATGAAACACAGAAGAAGGCATCACAGAACTTACAGCACCTCTAATAGCAGCACACTGATCAGTCATTAAACTACAAGGTAACTTCCCAGACATACATTCTAAAAATGTCTTGAATAACCACTCAAATGTTTCAGTTGTCTCATTTAACAACAATCCAGCCGCAAAAACACACAATTCACGATGGTGATTGAAACCTATAAAAGCAGCTATAAGCCAAAAGAATCTGTTAGTATTGCTAACAATAACAAATTACACATGGCAAAGTTAACTCTTAGACACACACACTACTATGCATGTAAATGGTAAAAGTTGCTACTGTACCAACAAACACCTGACAACACAAACATGAAATTACATTCTCTAAAACCCAACCACGTACACAAAATATACAACCAACTGCTAACAATCAGAACTGAATATGCAGAGTTAACTCTTAAGACACAACTAATGCCTATTTAACTATTTTACCTTGTGAATTAGTTTAATACAGTTAAACATGCATAGTTGAAGAATAGAACATAATTGGTAGTTAAAAATCTAAAATACAATTCAAATGAAATACTTACCAAGCGGACGATACAAATTGTTCGTGCTAAATGTTGTGTCGAAGCTAACAACATCACCAAATGCCATATAGTCTGACCTCATAAATCCGTCAACCCAAAAGATACCAGCGATTTCCTCATCTGCATCAACTTGAACAGAGTAGAAATAATTTGGTTTTTTCAACGCTTCATTTCTAAAATACTCCAACAAAGAAGTGCCTTCTCCAACTTCCAATGCAATCTGCCTTTTAGTCAGCAAATGATTCTTCAAGTCAACAGGAGTGAACCCAAGATTCTTTGACCCACCAGCGACACGGCCCAATAGTTCATAAGATTGTCGAACCGGTATACCAACATATGCATTTGCTTCGGCTACGATCGCTTGAATAGGATCGATTTCCCGTTCTAAAAGATGGGAATGGGACTTAGGATGCAGCTCGTGGTTGTGTTCCGAAATCCAACGACAGATTTTATAACATCCTATAGCAGGCACATACTTGAACCGGATGTCAGCTAGACAACCTGCTCTGGTCTCGTTCTTTTCCCGAACTCTCTCCATTTCAGCACCTTCGATGCTTCCAACATTAAACTCATTATTCGGATTTAACGCACTATTCTTGCGGTAACCTCTCTTATTACACACATATTGCATATAGCCGACAACTTCTGATTTCAAACCTTTCGAATTCCTCTTCCGACAGTCTTGCTTACGTGATGTAAAACCGGTTTTACGAGCATATGCCTTATAAAAATTATGTGCCGAATCCAAAGTAGGAAAAACAACATTTTCCCACGATGATTTGTCTTCCGGGTTACACTTATCATATGTCGACGCCTCCATTGATGATAATAAAGACTGGTAGGGACCAGTCATCGTGTTCTACAAAAAATGAATACAAAACATAATGATACATTAACAACAGTGGAACCAGAATGAGACAATCTGATTACAAATGCTGAAAGCGAAGTAGGAAAAACAACCTTCTCACACGATGATATGTCTTCCGGGTTACACTTATCATGTGCTGACCCCTCCATTGATAATAATAAAGACTGGTAGGGACCAGTCATCGTGTTCTCCAAAAAATGAATACAAAACATCAATTATAATTCACCACCAATCATTAAAGAAAGCAACAGAAACTAATGTCACTAATATATTACTCAATAACACATTCAAAACAAATTAACTTGATTGAACAGAAAATTAACTCGATTGAACAACCAATTAAGCTAATATATTATTTAATTACACAGAATGTACAAATATATTATATTTCATCATTGGCACAGAATGTACCAATATAGATGGCAAATGTTGGTAGTGTACCAACGAATACCTGACAACTAGAAAAAGCAATTACATACTGTAAAACCCAACTACATTGAAAATAAACAGCAAATTGCTACCTAATAGCACAAAATTATATCAATATAACAATCTCATATTGTCAAATCAATTATCTCAAAAAATTTGCATATGAACATTATATCTTCGCAGCAATAAATTAACTCAATTAAATAACAAATTAACTCGATTTTTCAATCAATTAAGCCTAATACATGACTGAATTTCATACCCAGCACAATCAGAATCGTCGACGTTGGAAATTAAGCCGATTAAAAAACCAATTCGAGATAATACATACCAGCGATTGCGGAAAACCCGATTCTGAATCAATTATCTGAAAAATTTGCATATGAACATTACATCTTCGCAGCAATAAATTAACTCAATTAAATAACAAATTAACTCGATTTTACAATCAATTAAGCCTAATACATGACTGAATTTCATACCCAGCACAATCAGAATCGTCGATGTGCGAAATTAAGTCGATTAAAACACCAATTGGAGCTAATACATACCACCGATTGCGTAGAAGCTGATTCTGCAGAAATCGACGTGGTCTCCTCCATATCCTCAACTGAGCTTCAATTAATCGAACGTGATTTTGCAGTCGAACGTGATTTTGCAGAGATTTTTGCAGAGAAATCGTGAGCTTCGAGCAGAGAAATCGTGAGCTTCGAGCAGAGAAATCGTGAGCAGAGTGAATAGCTCTTGTGAATAGGGTAAATATTATATAAATAGTCTTGCAGAAAAGCCCCTGAAGCTTTTAATGTTTTAAGATGTTACCCCGCGTTGCAGAAAAGCCCCTGAAATTTGTAGTGTTTTCAAATATTACCCGCGTGGCACTAATTTCTTATATAAACCCCGTACGGAAATTTTTACGGATGATATCTATACGGCACCTTAACTTTCTACCCCCCGGCACTGGTGCATGGAGCTCCACAATGTCTCCACCATATTTGTAAGCCTTTCAAGGAAGATGGCAAAAGACAACCAGTCCTCGAAGCTCACACGACTCCACCTCCTCTCCATTATAGCACTTGTAAGAATATAGATATGCATGTAACAAAACTCAGTCAGCAAATACTAGGCTACATAGTCAGCTAAAGTTTATGAAACCATTAGTATCAAAGAGAAGCTTAAAGGAGTGTGTAGAACTGCACATACCTGGTTGCAGGGGTGGGGGTGGGGGGTGGGGTGTGAGGAAGAGGGAGGGGTTAATTTGAAAATTATTGTTTTGTTATTATTAAAAAGTGCCCCAAAAAATTTATGAGTGTGTTATTCCAAGTTCACCCTTCATTTAAAACGAAATTTAATACAAATTTGACGTTTCATGGGGTAAATTGAAAAAGATAAATCGTTCAGGGGGTAAATTGAAAAGATAAATCATTCAGGGGGTAAATTGAAAGCGTGGAAATACCTTGGGGGGCCAAAAGAAAATAAGCCATCTTTTTATTTCTTGTCCTTCTTCTGGACATGTTTTTTGCGTCTCCTTGGCATTTTTTAACAAGAGAAGGGGCATGGACTTGGAGAAAATGGCATAACTAGCACATTTGAAAGTGTTTTTTAAACTTGGAGCACCCATCACTTTTTTTTGCAAATGACTAGCACCTTTGATCATGAAAAGACTATTTTACCCTCAAAATTAAAACAAATTACAGCCATTCCATTTTCTTCCTTCTTTTTCTTCTTCTTCTTCTTCTTCTTCTTCTTCTTCTTCTCATTCTCCTTCTCCTAATTCTTCTTCTTCCTCACACTTCATCTTCTTCACCGCCAACAACCACCGCCTTCACAAATTCGCCACCACTAACAACCCCAAATTCTAAACCACCACTACTTTATCTTCTTCCTCATTTCTTCTTATTCTTCTCAAATCCTCAATCATCAACAACCCCACACCCAAAAATCCAAAACCACACCCAACCCATCATAACTTCGAAACCCCACAAGGATTTTGGGGGAAATCGAACACGATTTTTACAGTTTAATGGGGGGTGATGCGATTTTACAGTTAAATGGGAGGAGGGGCGAAATCGGGGCAGTGGGGGTGGGGGTGGCGGCAAAAATGAGGGTAGTGGGTGTTGGAATATCCCGGGGTTGCAAGACACAATGAACTACGATAGTTCATATGTCTAGAAAACCCTAATTCGTTGATCGTTAGAACTTACACAATAGAACTAGCTCATAGAAGTATATGTTTAAAGATAGTGTGAATATGCTACAACTAACATAATCAAAGAGTGTGGCTACAAAGATATACCTTTGAAGCGTGAGTGGAAGCGATATGATCTTCAAGTGCTTATCCCCACACCTTGCTCCTTGCTTTCTTCTTGAAGAAATTTCTATCACCAAGGTGATATGGAACTACTATGAAATAGTCCACACCAATACCTTAGATAGCAATAAGACACACTTGGACTAGTGTGTGTTATTGAGGAGTGTGTAGTCTAACTACTATAGCAAACTATAGAACAATTTCTATACTCTAACACTTAGAGTTTTGCTAGAGGGTTTGAAGATGAAGTGTGTGTGTTTGTTTGTGTTCTCTAACAAGAGTTGTGTGATACTTAGCTTGATCCTCTACCCATTCTATATCATCTTATGATATAGAATGGATGATGAAACACATTATACACTAAACAAACACATTAACCATCCATATGGTTAATGCCTCTTGGTCCATGGAAGATTCTCTTACAAGAGTTCTTCCCAAGACTTACAAAGCCTTCCCAAGGCATAAAGTAGCCACCAAGATGTCAACCATTCATGATGATGGAATTAATTAATCTTAATTAATTAATTAAATCATATCTTATTTAATTAATTCATTAATTAATTAAATCATTTCAATAAATGATAATATATATATATATATATATATATATATATATATCTCACATATATATATATACATAAACCCCAAATGGTGTGTCCGGAACCAATTCCGGGCGCACCATCGGTTCGGTCGGGACACGATCTAGATCGAACCGAAATTCCTCAATATGGATCAAATCCCTTATTCACTTTCGGGTCATTACTCGAAAGTATCTTCGGTAATTGTTACGTGTGTGACCTCATAGCCCGAGTAACGAAGGCATCGGGATTCAACGTATAAGACCGTATACACGAATCCCGAAGATCATCGTGAGAGCCTAGTCTACCATTCGATGACCCCCGGCATTATCTCGGGTGAGACTACTGATAGTTCAGATAACTATCGGTTGTTGAACCGTATATATAGATGATATAGTTCACGGGCACTAATTGAGGAAATTGACACATCAATTTCCAACACTCCCACTTGCCCTTGGACTATTACCAATGTCTTGGATGTACACTTGCATCCTTGTCACATGATTCCCTTTGTCCTCGGTTTTCGTCATAGGCTAAAGCAAGAAAGCGTGTCGCCAACTCCTATGACATAATTTCTCGGAACACGAGATAGTCTCACTCCCGTTCATAATGGGTGAATTCATAAGTAAGACTCACTCTCCGAGTGGCCAGAAAAACCTTCCCTGTATACCAGGGTGGACAAAGACCCTACCAATGCATCACTGATCATCTCACCACTACATTCACATAAGACCCAACGTACCCCATTACCACCAGTAACGGATGGGTCCGGAAGTAGTCAAAGCCTCATGCTCACGTAGCATGAGAATGATATGCATGTAGGTCTCAGAACCTCTATCATATGGCTCGTGTGAAATATAGGACACAAGATCTCTTCTATAATTTCACAACGGTCACTGTCCAGTACCATGTCAAGACTCTCTTGACAATGAACCCATGTAATGATTTGGACCATCCTTTTGACTTAAGAAACAAAGTCAAACGAATCATTACACACTAGTTTGGTTGTGTCCGTTCCCAAAACGCCGGGACATACCACTAGGGACAATGTAATCACCATAGTTCTTGTCTTGAAAAAGGGGTTCCTTAGCCAATACACTTATTGGCTCCTCTTCAAGAACTCGTGATTACATGGGAATTAAAGTATTTATCATACAACTATGATTAAATATTCAATTGTTTATTCAAGTGCTATAAAAGAATAGGCAATCAATAAACAAGAAGTAATACTTTTATTCAACAATAAGAGTTTTACAAAAGTATACTTCATACATATAAATCAAATAAACTGAAATAAAGCTCCCACTAAGACTAAGACCACTCAGACCTAAGTCTAAGTCCAATAGCTGAAGTATGGAACTCATGTTTGGTCTGAGGCAATGGTTTAGTCAAGGGATCAGCTGCGTTGTCGTCTGTATCTACTTTGGATACTTTGATGTCACCTCTCCGGAACATTTCACGGACGAGGTGATACTTCCTGAGGACATGCTTGGACTTATGATGAGCCCTGGGTTCCTTAGCCTGTGCTATGGCTCCAGTGTTATCATATAACAACTCAATTGGACCATCAGCGCTAGGAACTACCCCAAGCTCAGTCATAAACTTCTTAAGCCAACATGCCTCCTTGGCTGCTTCAGAAGCTGCAATGTACTCGGCCTCCGTAGTAGAATCTGCAACTGTGTCCTGCTTGGAACTCTTCCAACAGATGGCTCCACCGTTCAGGCAGAATACAAACCCGGTTTGAGAACGAAAATCGTCTCGATCAGTTTGGAAACTGGCATCGGTGAAACCTTTTGCAATCAACTCCTCATCTCCGCCATATACCAGAAACATATCCTTAGTCCTTCTCAAGTACTTAAGGATAGATTTGACAGCGGTCCAATGGCTGTTGCCTGGATTCGCTTGATATCGGCTGGTCAGACTCAGAGCGTACGATACGTCTGGTCTAGTGCACAACATGGCATACATGATAGATCCTATGGCTGAAGCATACGGGACTCTACTCATGTTCTCCTTCTCGACGTCAGTGGTGGGGCACTGACTTTTGCCGAGAATAGTGCCAGTTGTCATAGGCAGTATTCCCTTTTTGGAATCGATCATATCGAATCGTCTCAGAACCTTATCAATATAAGTGTCCTGTCTCAGGCCAATCAACCTATTGGCTCGATCCCGATATTCTTTGATTCCAAGGATATACTGCGCCTCTCCTAAGTCCTTCATCGAGAAACACTTACACAACCATCTCTTGACTGACTCAAGGAGTGGTTTGTTGTTTCCAATGATCAGTATGTCATCTACATACAGGACTATAAATGCAATGTGGCTCCCACTTACCTTCTTGTATACACAAGCATCCTCCTCATTCTGAATGAAGCCAAATTCTTTAATTGCTTCATTGAATCGGAGGTTCCAACTGCGAGAAGCTTGCTTGAGTCCATAAATGGATCTCTGAAGCTTACATACCTTCTTAGGTCCTTTTGGACATGTAAAGCCTGGAGGTTGTGTCATGTACACATCCTCCTCAAGGTTTCCATTAAGGAAAGTGGTCTTTACATCGATTTGCCATATCTCATAGTCATAATATGCGGCAATGGCTAAGAGGATCCGAATAGACTTGAACATGACTACCGGTGAGTAGGTTTCATCATAGTCAATACCATGAATTTGTTTGAAACCCTTCGCCACTAGTCTAGCCTTATAAACATGGACATTTCCATCTTTATCAAGCTTTTTCTTAAAGACCCACTTACACTCGATAGGTCTAGCACCTTCGGGTAAGTGAACCAATGTCCAGACATCATTCTGGTACATAGAGTCTATCTCGGATTTCATGGCTTCAAGCCATGACTCGCTATCTGGCCCTTTCATTGCGGCTCCATAAGTATAAGGCTCGTCGTCTTCTATCAAGAAGGATTCCCCATACCATCTATCGGGAACATGACGAGTCCTACTGGATTTCCTAAGGGTCGGTACTTCTTCAGGAGTTTCATCTACCGTGGATCTAGGGTCCAAGATAGGATCCATCATGAATGGAGGATCTACTTCCTGAAGTGAGCCTGCCGAGTTCGTTAACTCGACTTGCTCATTTGATGAGACACTTGGGTTCAATAACCCATCTCTCTCATTCAATGAGTTTCTTGAGTTCGACAACTCAACTTGCTCATTAAACGTGTCGAATGAGTTCATTAACTCATTCGGCTCATCATCTTGAACTTCTTCAAGTTGTACTGTATTTCTGACATTTCCTGATAAGAACTCTTTCTCAAGGAAATGTGCTGTCCTAGCCACGAAAATCTTATTTTCTGGCTTAAGGTAGAAATAATACCCTTTGGTTTCCTTTGGATAACCAATGAAATGGCACAAGTCAGCCTTTGGGCCTAGCTTGTCTACGTTCAATTTCTTGACATAGGCCAAGCAACCCCAAACCCTGAGGAAGCTAATCTTGGGACGTTTCCCAAACCACTTCTCATATGGTACTTTCTCAGCTAACTTGGTTGGACAATTAGTTAAGGTAAGTGCGGCAGTTTGCAACGCGTAACCCCAGAAGCTGACATGTAGGTCGGTTCGACTCATCATGGATCGCAAACTGTCTAACAGAGTGCGATTCCTCCTTTCGGACACACCATTATGCTGTGGTGTTCCGGCCGGTGTGAGTTGTGAAACAATTCCACAATCTCTAAGATGAGCGTCAAACTCGTGGCTCATATATTCGCCTCCTCGATCGGATCGAAGAGTCTTAATAGTCTTGCCGAGTTGATTCTCTACTTCATTTTGGAATTCTTTGAACTTTTCAAAGGCTTCACTCTTGTGCTTCATTAGATAGACATAGCCATAACGGCTAAAGTCATCCGTGAAGGTAATGAAGTAGGGAAAACCACCTCTTGCATGAGTGCTCATTGGACCACATACATCGGTATGTATTATCCCCAATAAATCACTTGCCCTTTCACTCGTTCCAGTGAAAGGTGATTTGGTCATCTTGCCCAAAAGGCATGATTCGCATTGGTCATATGATTCAAAATCAAGTGACTCAATAATTCCACTTTCGTGGAGTTTCTTGATGCGATTTTCATTTATATGACCAAGTCTGCAATGCCATAGGTAGGTAGGATTCAAGTCGTTAGGCTTGTTCCTTTTAATATTTACGTTATATACCTCATGGTCCTCATCTAGTATGAAAAGACCATTTTGGTTTGAAGCTTTTGCATAAAGTAAACCATCACGATTAATAGAACATATATTCCTTTCCATAAGGATGGTAAAACCATCATTGTTCAAAACAAATATGGAAATAATATTTCTAGAAATAGTAGGAATACAATATACATTATTTAAAACTAAGACCATCCCGGATGGTAGTTTTAAATCTATCTTGCCCACGGCAACTGCAGCAACCTTTGCTCCATTGCCTACCCGCAAGTCCACCTCTCCCTTCCGAAGGGCTCTACTGTCATGTAGTACCTGCATATTTCGACAAATATGAGAACCACATCCTGAGTCAAGTACCCAAGTAGAGTTATTGGAGGTGATGAAAGCTTCAATAACGAATATACCTGTCGGAAGAGTCCCACTCTTCTTATCTTCGAGGTACTTCTTGCAGTTCCTCTTCCAGTGACCAGGTGTATTACAATAATGACACTGGTCAGTCCCCTTAGGACCTTTAGCCGGAGTTTTGGAAGTCTGGGCCTTGACTGTCCAGTCTTGGCCTTTCCCTTCCATTTCCCCTTGCCTTTCTTAAAGGCCTTCTTGTTCTGAATCATCAGAACAAAGGGAGTAGGGGTAGAGCTCTTCCCACCCTTCAACGCAGTATCAGCCGTGCTGATCATGTTATGCAACTCTGATAACGATTTATCGAAGTCATGCATGTTGAAGTTCATGACAAAGTTACCAAACTTGTCAGGAAGGGAACGGAGGATTATGTCAACAGCCAAATCCTTGGAAAACTGAGTTCCCAAAGACTCAAGTCTCTCGATGATCCTAATCATCTTGAGAACATGAGGACTGGCCTGTTGACCATTGGATAGTTTGCAATCCATGAGCGCACAAACAGCTTCGTACCGCTCATTTCTTGCCCGCTTCTGGAACATCTGTTCTAGTCTGCAGTACATGTCATATGCTGCCACATTTTCGAACTGAATCTGAAGATTCGGTTCCATGTTGGCCAGCATGAGACATTGGACATCCAATGCATCGTCCACGTGTACATCATATGCACCACGTTCTAGCTCATCGGCATCCTCATGGGGTGGAGGAGGAAGTTCTTCCTTAAGAACATATTCGACTCTCTCGTGCTTGAGAACGATTCTCAAGTTACGAGAGTCGTTGAAGTTATTGCCATTGAGTTTACACTTCTCAAGTGTAGATCGGAGTGAGTTTGAAGTTGATTTCTTAGCAGTTGCCATCTAAAACATGCGAGTATGAAACGACGTTCAGTTTAATTTATATGTAAAACATACGATACAAGTAAAGCATGCTTGGAAAAAGAATAATACGAGTACCAACAACCCCTCGAAGTGTACAAGTATACCAAGACCCCACGGACTTGGGTATGAGCGGCACACGCAATCATCCTCATAGTCCAATCCATGGGTAAGTTCTACTAGACTATCATATATCAATCATCCAATGATTATATATGACTCTTGGCGTCTATCACTAGTCGTTTTAAGACACTATAGACTTCCTTTGCCAAACGGGCCTGTTCGATGGGCTAACCTGTAGCCACGTTTTAAGCAACCTTAGTTCACCATAAAGGGATGGATTACATTTGCCGGTTCGATGGGCTAACCTGTAGCGCATGTAATCCCATTGCCTCCTATTCCTATGAATCAAAGTGCCCATCTAGGGATGATCCACCCGAAACGTAGGAAAGTTTGACAACTTTGAACTTAGGTTTGGCAAATACTTAATTATTACGTGGAGGGGTTTAGATTAAACATGTAATCCACATTTCATGCATATCACATAAGGTATACATATACTTCAAGAAAATATATGTAAGCATGAAACATGGCATGAATAATAAACACTTTAAAGGGACGTGATATGGCCTAAAAGACATTAAATAAAACTAGTCTAACTAGTTCTAAACTAAGTCCTTGGTCTCCGTCTTCTTGGACATCGCCATGCTCCAAGTCCGTCTCTTCATGTCTTGTTACATAATCAACTTTCGCATTAAATGGCACATGCGCCGCGAAAAAGAAATAACAATACAATAATTTAAAACGACACATGCGTCGTATTTCAATATCAAGGACAGTACGCAGACTGTATTTCGAATAAATACTAGGCCATATCACATCCCCATTCCATTCAGACTACAGTGTATATATGTACAACACATTATACATAAAACACATAAACATGCTAGGAATGGAATAAAACACACAAGCAACACATAACTCGCACACATACCCACATTCAAATAATGTGAATCATAGTCATATATGCATATCATAACCTTTAGTTGTCCAACAACTAACATAGCCAATTATCGGAAGTTTTACCATAAGTTCAACATTTTGAACTAATAACCCAATTACATTCAAAGAGACTTAGCATAAGTTTAAGGTTTGAAATTCATAATAACTCAACCACAAACTTCCTTTCGATACTCAATTAAACAATTTAATTAGTACCGATAAGATAAAATCAACACTTTGACATACATGCTAATTTCAAGCTATTTTAAACTTCTCAAAGAATGTTTTGGACTTATAAGATTATTTCCAAAACAATCTCTAAATCACCCATAACAAACCGAAAACGTCCATAATCATCAAATGACTTTGGACTTAATCGATTCGTTTTGTTTCGAAAACATCGGGCGAAGTTATAGTCCATCGTGAGCTCCATCGTGAACCATAGCTCACGATGGAGCCACGATCAAACGGGGACAGGGGGGTTGCCAAGGCAGTCCGCGCGCGGACAGGGGCTGCGGACAGGGGCTGTCCAGGGAACAAAACGCGCGGACGCGAGGGGGGAGGCTTCCAGGGGCGTCCATGGACGCGTCCAGGGAAGCCGATCCCTGTTTCGGGCCAAGGCGTGCCGTGTCCAGGGCATGCCGAGGGTGCGCGTTCCAGTGGAGCCGTGTCTTTGGCTTGCCTGGACTCACGCGGAACTTACGTTTTGTCGGGGAGGGTTTTCCGAATACGAAAATCGGCTACGGTTCATATATCGACATATATACTATATGGTACTACTTTAAACACTTCTAGAACATGTTAAACGTGTAACATAGCTCATGATACCATGTTGGAATATCCCGGGGTTGCAAGACACAATGAACTACGATAGTTCATATGTCTAGAAAACCCTAATTCGTTGATCGTTAGAACTTACACAATAGAACTAGCTCATAGAAGTATATGTTTAAAGATAGTGTGAATATGCTACAACTAACATAATCAAAGAGTGTGGCTACAAAGATATACCTTTGAAGCGTGAGTGGAAGCGATATGATCTTCAAGTGCTTATCCCCACACCTTGCTCCTTGCTTTCTTCTTGAAGAAATTTCTATCACCAAGGTGATATGGAACTACTATGAAATAGTCCACACCAATACCTTAGATAGCAATAAGACACACTTGGACTAGTGTGTGTTATTGAGGAGTGTGTAGTCTAACTACTATAGCAAACTATAGAACAATTTCTATACTCTAACACTTAGAGTTTTGCTAGAGGGTTTGAAGATGAAGTGTGTGTGTTTGTTTGTGTTCTCTAACAAGAGTTGTGTGATACTTAGCTTGATCCTCTACCCATTCTATATCATCTTATGATATAGAATGGATGATGAAACACATTATACACTAAACAAACACATTAACCATCCATATGGTTAATGCCTCTTGGTCCATGGAAGATTCTCTTACAAGAGTTCTTCCCAAGACTTACAAAGCCTTCCCAAGGCATAAAGTAGCCACCAAGATGTCAACCATTCATGATGATGGAATTAATTAATCTTAATTAATTAATTAAATCATATCTTATTTAATTAATTCATTAATTAATTAAATCATTTCAATAAATGATAATATATATATATATATATATATATATATATATCTCACATATATATATATACATAAACCCCAAATGGTGTGTCCGGAACCAATTCCGGGCGCACCATCGGTTCGGTCGGGACACGATCTAGATCGAACCGAAATTCCTCAATATGGATCAAATCCCTTATTCACTTTCGGGTCATTACTCGAAAGTATCTTCGGTAATTGTTACGTGTGTGACCTCATAGCCCGAGTAACGAAGGCATCGGGATTCAACGTATAAGACCGTATACACGAATCCCGAAGATCATCGTGAGAGCCTAGTCTACCATTCGATGACCCCCGGCATTATCTCGGGTGAGACTACTGATAGTTCAGATAACTATCGGTTGTTGAACCGTATATATAGATGATATAGTTCACGGGCACTAATTGAGGAAATTGACACATCAATTTCCAACAGTGGGGGGGGCGGAAATCGAGCAGTGGCGGGGATGGGTGGTTGAAGGTTGGTGATGGTGGTTTTGTGCATTGAAGAAGAAAGGTGACGATTAGTGGTGGTGTTTTTATAAATTGAAGGTCGGTGGTGGTTAGTGAAAAATAAAGATGATGGTTGAAGGTTGGTGGTGGTTTTTTGTATTGAAAAAGAAAAGAAAGGTTGTTGGTGGTGGTGGTGGTGCCTTTTTGTATTGAAGATGAAAGGTTGGTGGTGGTGGTTTTGTATTTTGAAGAAGAAAGTTGGTTGTTATTGGTGGTGGTTTTATTAATTAAAGGTTGGTGGTGGTGGTGGGGGATGTTGGTTGGTGGGTTTGTGAAAAAGAAAAGATGGTTGGTGGTTGTTGTTGGTGACTTAGGTGGTGGTGGTGAAAAGGGTGGTGGTTGGTGGATTTGTGAAGAAGAAGAGATGTTGGTGAGTTTAGACGTAAGGGCAAAATAGTCTTTTCATGGGGGAAGGGTGCTATCTCTTTGCAAAAAAAAAATGTGATGGGTGCTTCAAGTTTAAAAAAGATTTTCAAAGATGCTAGTTTTGCTATTTTCTCCATCGACTTGCATCAAGGATTGACATTTCGGCGAAGCTCGATACATATTATAAGCTCGATATTCCGAGTCAAGCGGGTTGTGTTCTTTCGTACTTGTGGAAGTATAGGAATTATATTTTGTTTTGTGAAGATCATAGATCATGGGAGAATAGCATTAAGGAGGGTACTAAATTGGCAGTTGAATATCAAGCACTCAACTCTTGTGCAACTTCTACGCTGGCCCCAAAATGCATCTCATGTTAAAATTAATAATTAAATAAAAACAATAAACATTTTATTAAAATAACACACAATATTAATAATCACTCGGTAAATCAAAGAATTGGAGAAAGAAAGGTGTAAAAATACTTGGTTTTTTCTTTGTGTCCAAATGAAACAAACCTAGGCTCTATTTATAGATTTCGAAAAATGCAAAATATTAATAGAGTTTTTATATTTTTATTTTGATGAATTATTGGTCAAATAATACTTTTAGTAAATAAGGGGAAAGAAAAAAAAGAAAGTGAAATGCATGGGGCTGCATGGCCGCTCCCATTGGCTACTTTTCAGCGTGGGACCCACATTAAACCCAAAATTTTGGGTATCAAAAGATTAACCTTGACTTTAACCCCATTTTCTTTAAACTTTGTTGCCTTTGATTGAACTTGAATAACCCCCACTTTAACCCTAACAAAATCCTTTGGTGTGGGTGGTCTTATGGGATGTACTCTAATGGTCTACCAATATGATGCAAGATTTCATATTCAATTGTACATTCAATTGCACATCGGGATAACGGATTGGAGCATGACGTCATTTGGAATGGTCCACCACATTGACTTATTTCAGCTTTAATAGCCGATTATAATTATTAATTTTCATCTACTTATACAGTTTTAACCGCTCGATATTTTTAATGATAGTCGATTGAAAAAAAAACACGCCCACCTCACACCCCTCCAACCCGAACTGCCCACCCCACCCCAGACCCAAAAACACTATTTGGTGTCATAACTCATATGTTCTATTTTGGTGTCATATATAATTGCACACATTGATTTTTTTGCATCGTTTAGTTGCACACTTTAGATTCTACCTAATATCTATGCTAAAGATTTGGAGTTGGTGCGGGTGTGAATTTTTTTAGGGAAAAATAAAAATAAAAATGTAGTTTAAAATTTTATTATATTTGTCCGAATATCCAAATAAATAGAGAATATGATCCAAATTGCCCAAAATCGCCAAATCCGGGACGACTGTTAATAGAATAAAAAGATCTCTTATTTCCTTTTTTTTTTTAATAAATAATTCATGTCATAAATTAACAATTGTTATGGCTATTAATGCCATTACAAGAAGGAATCAAATTAGTAACATTGTTCAAAGGACTAACAACATTGAAATCATTAATAACAAAATCTTTAAGATCTTGGGAGCAACCAACATTCGTAGGCATCCAAAAAATATTGCAGTATTTCTTTGACCGAGCAAAGACGTCAAATCTCCGTCCTGGTGAAGGAAGTGAAAGTACCTAAACCAAACAAATATTCTCAATATATATGTTGATCGCTTAAATGCTTCTCCGATTATATATTCGGCTCTAAGTGACATATACAAATTATATTTTTCATTTAATTAATACTCCTTCAGTCCTTCTTAACTCTGCAAGACTGCTGAGAATGAGATCACACAATGTTATAGTGTTATTAGATCAATCAAATGTGGATATGAATCGAACATTCTTTGAAAATTTGAGTCTAAATTCTAATATTTGATATTCTGACTTTGGTATTAGAATGAGAAAGAAATACGAATACGAATGCCTAATAATTACATTCGAAAACTTTTGAATATATTCACTTCGAATTCCAACCGAATTCAAACATTTATATATATATATATATATATATATATATATATATATATATATATATTATTTTAGTCATTTATTTAAAAATATGTATCTAAGAATTCGAGTTTGAGTTCGAATATAAAATATGTCAGATATCAAACCGAATCTGTTAGACTAATGGGCAAGTAACCCTAGCCCATAAGCCCGTAGTGTTAGGTTAGGTTTAATGTTTACCTATAAAGATAGGTATATGTATAATGTATTAACGACAACAATGATTATCAATAAAATATCTCCCTCTATATATTTCTACATGGTATAAGAGCCTATCGATTCTTGAGGCCTAAATAAACTTCCGCTGCCCTGCCGGTGAGTTTTCACTATGTGATACTCACCGGCGGGATTTCGCTGATCTTCTTCGATGTTATTTTTTTACAATATTTATTGAATTTTTCGTTTTGTTGAAATTTATAGTACTATTATTGTTGCAAACTCATGGAAATTTAGACTAATTACCATGAGTTTGAGGGATGGAGATAAGGATTATGAACAAATGGGAGTAGCCCATTGAAGAAAAAAAATTGATTTATTCTACGTCAAGTTGAAGTGGAATTTTGAATAGATCTGACAGGTTCGAAAAGAATGGCGTTCCTGACAGTTATTGATTGGCCAATTACGGATTGTTTGGCGAGTCCGATACGCTTTGTCTGGCGAGTCTGATACGCATTGTCTGGCGAGTCCGATACGCATTGTCTGGCGAGTCCTATACGCACTGATCTGACAGGTTCGAAAAGGATGGCATTCCTGGCAGTTACCGATTGGCGAATTACGCATAGTCTGGCGAGTCCTATACGCACTGATCTGACAGGTTCGAAAAGGATGGCGTTCCTGGCAGTTATTGATTGGCGATACGCGTTGTCTGGTGAATCCGACACGCACTGAACACGGATCCGACTTGATCCAATTTTATGTTTTCTTTTTTAAACTATTATTATTATTGTTGTATTGCAAACTCATGGAAATTCTATAAAATTACATGAGTTCGAGGGAGGGTGTTAGACTAACGGGCAAGTAACCCTAGCCTCGTAGTGTTAGGTTAGGTTTAATGTTTACCTATAAATATAGGTATATGTATAATGTATTAACGACAACAATGATTATCAATAAAATATCTCCCTCTATATATTTCTACAGAATCCAAATATTGAATTCGAACTCGACTTTAGTATTTAAATTGAATAAGAATATGGATTTGAATAATATTATAAAATTTAAAAATCGATAATACTCGATTCTAATTTGATTCGGTTTGATTCATATCCATCCGTAATCAAATGGCATCTGCCCAATTGTATAATCATACGAGATACTTATCAAATACAGTATTTCATTTGTAAATTAATAATGGTGGGTGGCCCGCATTTCCCGTTTCTTTCCAGCAGGATTCACTCAGTGAAGTTCCCAATCCCACCACTCAGAGCACTAAGTAGATTTATAGGCTTATATCTATTGTACTAAACAAATTGTGATAATGAAATAAAAATTGAATTGTCACACAAACATATTACTATCAGCTAATAAAAATTAAAATTTTCAAAATTAGACGCTAAAAAAATAAAAATAAAAATAAAAAGTAGAACTACAATTTGACAAGGAGGAAGTAATCATTTCCACATACAGTGAAGGTGCTAACAATGGAATCCAATAACAGATCCATCAGAAACAGAAATAGCAACTCTACAGTAAGCTCTAGCCTCCACATAATGCGTGAAGAAATGCAAGACCCGAACCCGACCCGCCAACTCGATCCTCGACTCGATCTCCAACGCATCAACCCCATTCGTGAGTCCTGCCGGGGAACTAAAAGCCAAGGGGAATGACTTGACGGAAAAAGTGGCGGCCATGTACTCCGTCTTGCCGGCGGAGATTTTACCGGCGGGGATGAACATGAAGCCAATTTGGTTGGGGCCGTAGAGGAGCTGGAGGGAGCTGTGGAAGTGGGTGAAGACGCCGTGGTTGGGGTTGTCGACGGTGGCGTATTGGGAGAAGACGAAGGTGGCGGAGTTATTGGAGAGGGAGAAGGAGGGGAGTTGGATGGCTTTGACAGTGAGCTTTGGGTGTTTGGGTTTGAGCATTGTGAAGTAGAGGATGAGGATTATGATGGTGATGAAAATCAAAAAAATGGTTGCAACTATACAGGAGGCTAAGTTGGTCCTTCCGCTTGGTGCCTTGGGTTGCTTGCTTGATGATTTGCCCATTTCAGTGTGGGGAGTGGCGGTGGTGGTGGTGGTGGTGGGGGGGGGGGGGGGGGGTTGGGGTGGGGTGGTGTGGAATTATAGTGTTGGGTTGTGTGTGAACTTATGAAGATGACAATAGTGAGGCAGTGAGAGAAGGATGAAAAAGATAATTGAAGTGAGAGTAAAGTAAATGGCTCATAATGAATTTATGTGTGAAATGTGGGACTTTGTTTGTGGAAATTTTGGAGATTGCCACCTCCCCTTTTTTCTTTAGTCTTTGAGCATTGGCAAATGAAATCAAATCAATCTCTTTATAAGATAGAAAATTGGGTTAATAACATGAAAGATGACTGAACTTTGTTAAAGTTTTCACTTCGATCACTCTCTTTTTAAAATGAGTGTTTTGAATCACTTGATTACATTTTTTGCGCTAAAATTTTGTCTCTTTTCAAAATGAGATAGTACCCCGTATTTATTACATTAGATCAGTAATTGATATAATGTATATGAATAAAAACATCTTTCATGTTTTAGTAACAAGAAATACAGAGCTTTGACTGCTCAACATCCAACAATCAATGTAGGATTGTTGTTTAACAATGTTCCAAAATCATAATGTGGTTATTTAGTCCTACAGTAGCGTAATGGGTTTGCTACACGGCTCGATACGCGCTCGTCTTCTTATCGAGCGATACGAGGGTAATAGATTTGCTACCCGGCTCGGTAAAATTGAAACCCGATCGGATAACCTGTTACCCGCTCGAACCCGGCTCGTTTGCAGCACTAGTTCCTACTACTATAACTCAATAATTGCTCTTATAGCACTTTATATAGGTCCATCTAATATATATGTATTCCTCTTTCATATTCTCTTGGTCCTACATATTTCTAAAATAGAAGTACCATGTTAAGTGGCAAGGACTCGTGTGTAAGAATATGAACTTGTTGAAAAATAACATAAATGCACGTAGGTTGAATTATGATCTTATCATTATTTATATTTGCCAAGTATTTGTGATAGTTTCTCTTTAAATATCCAAATTCATTATGGTAGTGATATTCGACCTTAAGCGAAAATATGATGGGGGTCGGGGTGGTTTCACAATCTGAAATGGGAAGGGGGTGAAGTCGCTATTTAAAATGCATGAGGGTCGAGGTGGTTTCTCATTTTGAAATGGGGATAGTAGGCATAGTTGTAATTTGTAGTCAAGGTGCATGGGTGAAGGGGCATGGGGTTTGTGAGGAGGGGTGTGGGTGGGGGAAGATTAGGGAGGTTTACAAGAGTAGCGGTACAAGCTGGGTGGGGTAGGCAGGGGGTCTGTGAGGAGGGGTTGTGGGTGGGGGAAGAATAGGGGGGTTTACAGGAGTAGGGGTACAAGCTGGGTGGGGGTAGGTCGGTTGTTGGGGTCAGCGATGGTTAGATGAGGCTAGGGTAAGGAGGATCTGTTGGGAAAGAGGGCGGGCTGGATAGGGGCATTAGAGTGTTGAAAATATGAGGTAATAGTGACTTCATTAGGGCACTCACACTAGTTTCCTCAACATTCTGATAATCAAGCTTATGATCACATAAAATCCATTTATCACACAACCAAATCCCCCGAGAACTGCAGAGTTACTAGAAATAGACAAATCGCTTATCAGCTAGATGTTAGGCATCAACTATGTCACTGTGCACCCACCAATACCATCTCAAAGTAGTAACTACATCACAAAAATCCATGCCAATATCAATATACAGATACAAACAGAAAGAATGATGAGCATTCGAAGGAAAGTGAGAAGTAAATATAACTGACAGGTTTTGTATTTAAGCCAACTAGTTCTTTGCAATATATACCAAATTATTCCAAGGGACACATTGATCCCATTGCCATAATAAATTCTACTGCCAAAATAGAAGAAAACTTTGGCATGTTAGCCACCAATAGTAGGCAGAATTATACTCCGAAAATGTGTAAATGGACTTCCAGATTGATAACAAATTCATGAACAAGCATATTATGATTAACTAGCTCCAAGCACAAAAGATAACGATCATATAAGTGTCGCGCAAGATAGAGGTGTACGTAGATCAGATTTGCCGATTCAATCATAACTAATCAATCTAACAAAACTGTGGACTAACACAAGGAATCGTTTAAGTTCGTGCCTTAAGTTCGGGCAAATCTTATTTCGTAACAAACATTGCAAACATAACATCCTACTAAACCATTGAACTTAACATCCAACACAAAGTAATCACCCAAAAAAATAATGAAAAAAAACGAAAATTAAAAAGAAGCACTAAAATAGTTGAACTTTAGTTAGTTATTTAACAATTATGAAGTGATCCCCATGAAAAAGTAACTATATATAGAAATAATTACAACATAAAAAAACAATTTTGAAAACCCAAAAACTAACCTTTATTTTCGTTAAAAAAAATGGGTTTTTTGGCGAAATTGTCCACGAGTGCGTGCAATAGGTTGGTGGCAACACTTCCGCGCCGTCAAATTGGTCCGACGTGGTGCGTTTAGGATGAAGAATTGGTGGGGTTGCTGTGGGGCGGGGTTGCAGGGTTTGGGGGTGGGTTGTCGATTGGGGTTTGACTTTTGTTTGATAATGGTCCCCCCCCCCCCGATTTGGAATAAACAAAGGTTATTTTTTTTGGAATTATTTGAACAAACGTGTGAAAATAACGTACCAGTAACAATGAATTGTCGATTTCGTCCGTACTGTATGTTAATGTATGACAATTTCACACGTTCACCTCTATTTCTCAATTTCGATTATCGATTATTGATTATTTCATTATTATATTGGATTGTAATGTATTTTATTATCAATTGACCAAAGAATATTACAGAAAACACAACATATAAGATGAAAATACAAAAAATAGAATCCTTGGATGGGTTTCGTTGAAAGCGTGAGTTAATGAAGTAATATGAATGAAGTACACGATTTGATAGTACAAGTGTCGATATCACTATAAATGGAAGTGAAATTTGATTTTTAATTTTTCCCAATTTTTTTTTTACAGTACATTACTTGATTTTGGAACACCAAGTAGATTAAAAATTACAATTTGCATTTTCTAAAATTAGATTAAAAATAATTAAAGATTTCAATTTAACTGGTACGTGTGAAATTGTTATACCAAAACTTATTGCACGGATGACCTTTTCATATTACCTTGACAAGTATGACAATTTCACACGTTCACCTCTATTTCTCAATTTCGATTATCGATTATTGATTATTTCATTATCATATTGGATTGTAATGTATTTTATTATCAATTGACCAAAGAATATTACAGAAAACACAACATATAAGATGAAAATACAAAAAATGGAATCCTTGGATGGGTTTCGTTGAAAGCGTGAGTTAATGAACTAATATGAATGAAGTACACGATTCGATAGTACAAGTGTCGATATCACTATAAATGGACGTGAAATTTGATTTTTAATTTTTCCCAATTTTTTTTACAGTACATTACTTGATTTTGGAACACCAAGTGGATTAAAAATTATAATTTGCATTTTCTAAAATTAGTTAAAAAAAATATTAAAGATTTCAATTTAACTGGTATGTGTGAAATTGTTATACCAAAACTTATTGCATGGATGTGCTTTTCATGTGACAGTGACAGGTATGACACTGTCACCCTTTGCTTTTGTGTCAGAAATAGAATCTTTAAACGAATTTTGAATTGACAATACACACAATTCGAAGTTTGTGTACTAACTAAAACTCACAATCTATATTGTTGTATCATTCTAGATTTTACAGTATGATAATCTTACACGTTCAATTTATAACATATGAAAATTTGCGTATTAAGGTATGGGTTTAGTTTTAAATAATAGTAATAACTAATTAACAATACGTTTCAAATATTAATAAGTGATTCAATAAAGGGTCTTTCATGTTTTAATGATAAACGTAGAAATATTAAAACATTACAACATTAAACTTAATATTAATAAGAGTACAACATTTAAATTTAAACACGACGCATCTCGTTGAGGCCGTACACGGCAACTTCGAACAAGATTGCGTTGTCACGACTATGCTCAAGATTAATATTAAAGAACACAACTTCCCCCGACATGAGACGGTGTTCACGAGCAAAAGTGTTCCAACCATCGGTCAAGTAAAGCGCACCATGCCTAGCACGAACTTTCATCTCGTAAAACGTGGTGCTTCCGTCGATCTTGAGACGGCAAGGTCCCCGTAATGAAATATTTGTTCTCTCCGGAAATTTTTTTGGAATTCGCTGAAATGCGAAGTGTTGAAAAATATGATGTTAACCAAGATAAAAAATAGTTACAATTAACGATAAACATAATTAACAATAATGCTTACAAGTTTTGTTGTGATTGGATAGTTTTCACATACGAAGACGGCAAATGAGTCACAACCGATATTCTCTTGAGTATATGCCATATATTATAAGTGATGGGATGATGGGATGATGTTTGGTGTAATCCAATGAAATATTTATAAAGAAATGAAGTTAATCAAATCCAACGTACCAGTATATCGAACTAGATTAGGTCGAATGACATATTCATCCATTTTAACAGTCATAAACAAATCAGCTTTTTGGGAGAATATTTGTTGCTTTTTAGGACATCTTTGTTCTTACTTTGACCATATGGACGTGTGACAGTTTCTCTCAAAACATATTGGTATGACAACAACACACGTACGATTTCGAACAAAAAACAACAATTAATAACGACAATAACATTTATTCAACAATTAATAACGACAATAACATTTATAAGGAAAATTAATAATACCAAAACATAAAAACAAAGCAGCTCGGTACATCCAAACATAAAAGAGACTAAGTCATTAACTTCATACAAGCGTTCGGGGAGAAAAAGGGTCACAATAAACACGGGACCGTGATCACGGCAACGCGAAACGTCACAATCAAACATAATGACGTCACCCAAATCGATGTTATGCACACGGTAGAACTCGTCCCACCCATTTCCAAGTATGAGGTTTCGACGTCCGCGGATGACTTCCTCGTGTATCGTCGCGCTGAACGACTGTGTGTCTCCAACACGGATCAAACGACAATTACCATCCAACTTCATGTTGCATCTCATAGGAAACGCCATAGGAATCGACTACAAAGATAAAATAACAACTTAGCTAGAAATATTAATTGCAATTTCAAAAAAAGTACTAGAAAATCTTACCATTGTTCGTTCATTTTCCGAAGTTAACACGATCTTAAAAAATCTACGACATCCAATTGTGCGGACATTAAATTGAGTCATCTCTAAATTGGTGAGACTTCTGATGGGTTTAGGGGGGTTTATATTGGGGGTGGGGGTGCTTACTTTCACAGATTTTTAAATTTGTTTTTTTTTGTTTATATAACTGAACGTGTGATTATATCACTCTATGCTTACTACTATGTTATTATGGCACGTTACGTTCCATATGTACTCAAACATTGCTTACTACTATGATTATTAACTGGTACGTGTGCAGTACTCAAACAGTGCTTACTATTATGATAGTTGCACACGTACCATAGGATATTACACATCAAAACAGTAGGATGAAACAATACGTTTGAAACACAATTTATTAAACACAATTTAAAACATTACAACGTTAAAACACATAATTACAACATTAAAACACATAATAGTAGACATTACAACATTAAAACAATAAAACAAAAGTCTTATAAAGACATTATTACAGCAAAGACTTCACACAAGAAGTCATATCGAACACGGTTACAACAAACGCGGGATGGCCATTACGACTACGCAGGAGGTCGACGTACTAACATCGATTTGGAAGGAATATGTCGATTAAATTTCAAAGTCCGATGATGAGAATGATGATATTCATGTGATGGTCAAGATCGAGCCAGGACTAATAGAAAACTATGAATTATGTAGAATGTATTTCACGGATGGTTAGGTCGATTTTATGGAAGCGATTGATGCAAAGCCGCGTGATAATCTATACTTCAATTTAAGTATGATGTGTAGTAAAAATAATTCCGTTCTGTATGACGTTCACATCGTCAAAATGTATGAGAAGGTCATTCGTAATCGTTGTATTTGGATTAAGGATTGGGACGAATTCTAATTAAGTGAAGTTCGGATTTGAATAGTTGAACGTGTACGGTTTTCGTGTTTTAAAAAATGTTGCGACACTTTCATACGTTCTTTAACATTCAAACATCCAAACATTAAAATAAGTGAAGTTCGAACATAAATTTGGTAAAAATTTAGTGAACGTGTAATCTAATAGTGTGTAATTAAATGGTGCGTCTATGTGATACGTTCTATAGCAGTTGGTACGACACTGTCACACGTTGCTTTATCTGGTAAAAGCAACAACTTTCAGCTTTTTCTGACCTAGATTTGACCTTAATGAATGACCATTTTTCAACAACCGTGTGACATAGTCGTTGTTAATCTTAAGGTACGACAATTTCACACGTTCTTCTTAGAATTATGATTATCGAAATTTTTCTATTGTAACTATTTCCATCATTAAACATAAAACGTTATATATTTAAATACTAAACAATAATAATATCATAAAAATAACATTCACACATTATGTATTCATACCAAAAGTTTAAAAAATATTCAAACATTCAAGCATTAACATAACATTAAGATGCTATGTATGTATATATAATAAATTCCGTACGTGTCAAAGTATCGTTCTTAATGTTATGGAATGACTGTTTTACTCGTACCAGTGCATCATACAATTGTAGTTGAACGGGGTTATGAATAGTAGTTATTGCTGAAGTGATGGGGGGATATGGGTTGGTAATAACATGCATATTTATAATTGCATGGATATTTTTAATTAGCATTCACATTCTTAGATAAATAAAAAAAATGGAATGGTGTGAGGAATGCATGCATAATCTTGGACGATTTTATTACACAATATCAACAATAATGTCGTCTTCTTCTAATAACTCGGTTAGTCCATTTCACTTGTATATTTATTTTTCGTATACGAAACAACAATATGTCATTGTGGAATTTATGGAGCTAATTTTTAATTAGGAAACATGTATGTTTTTTTGTAAATCATTTATTTGTATGAAATTATATGTGTTTGTCATTACATTATGTTTGTTGTTATGGATCGAATAACTACTGTGACATTATGAATTATTTGTAAAATTGCAATACACCCTGGAACGGATTAAATCAACATTCTGATACCTTATGTATGAATTATATGTTCGAACATGGTGCTTCTGTATGACATATCCACACGTTTGGTCTTTTTCGTACATTGTCATTTAAATAATATAACCTAGTGATTATTTATAATTAAATAATAAGGGTGACATGTGTTTGTGTTTTTTATGACATTTTACATATTTTAGGCATTTCTTTATAATGGACATTCGTTAGATTTTGGTAAATGATATATAAGTAGTTGTATGAAATTATGAGTGACGTAGTAAAATTACAATACACCCTGGAACGGAATAAATCAACATTATGATACCTTATGTATGAATAATATGTTCGAACTTGGGGCTTCTGTATGACATATCCACACGTTTAGTATTTTTCGTACATTGTCATTAAAATAATATAACCTAGTGATTATTTATAATTAAATAACAATGGTGACACGTGTTTGTGTTTTTTATGACATTTTACATATTTTAAGTATTTCGTTATAATGGACATTTCTTTTTTGATTTTGGTAAATGATGTATAACTAACTTGTACGAAAGTATTCATTATTTGTAAAATACACCCTGGCACGGATTAAATCTACATTCTGATACCTTATGAATGAATAATGTGTTCGAACATGGTGCTTCAGTATGACATATCCACACGTTTAGTCTTTTTCGTACATTGTCATTAAAATAATATAACCTAGTGATTATTTATAATTAAATAACAATGGTGACACGTGTTTGTGTTTTTTATGACATTTTACATATTTTAAATATTTCTTTATAATGGACGTTTCTTTTTTGATTTTGGTAAATGATGTATAACTAACTTGTACGAAAGTATTCATTATTTGTAAAATACACCCTGGCACGGATTAAATCTACATTCTGATACCTTATGTATGCATTTTATGTTCGAACATGGTGCTTCTGTATGACATATTCACACGTTTAGTCTTTTTCGTACATTTGATGCATAGTTTTTAAGATAATTTGTTATTATTATTATTGGTATTATTATTGTTAGTATTATTATTATTATTATTATTATTATTGTTATTGTTATTATTATTATTATTATTATTATTATTATTATTATTGATATACTTTGAATTATTTTTTATCGTTATAGGACCAAACAATATATCCTGATTACACACAATCGTTCCAATCATGTACTTCTTTCCCAAATCGAGAAGAATTACTTAAAACTGTCCGAGAAATAGCTGTCCGCACTAACAATAGTGTTTCAATCAAAGACTCTCATAAAACAAAAGGAAATAGACTCGGATATGCAATTATTGTATGTGATTTAGGGGGGAAGTATCGACAAAAAAAGACACCCACTATGAGATCTACTAAGACAAAAAAGAACGATTGTCCGTTCAAATTGAGAGGGTTGTTGGGACGGTCGATGGAATTTGACGGTGGAATGCGGTAGACATAATCACGCCGATCATGTGTACGGAGAGGGTCATCCGATGGGAAGGTTGTCGGCCGATGAATATTTGGAAGTGTGCGACTCCAAACGTTCAAATGTCCGACCAAATGATATTCTTGGCAAATTGAGACGTAAGGACGAACAAAACCTAAGCACCCAACGCCACATCCAAAATGCCCTTATCAAGTTTCAGTTGCAAGAACGACAAGGTAGGTCGTCGTTGGAACAGTTCTTCAAGTTACTGAGAGATAATAACTACTATGTGCAAATGAGGACGGTCGGGGATTCAAATGTTGTTGGTGACATCTTCTTCTCTCATCCGGTGGCTTACAACATGCTCAATTTTTTTCCATTTGTAATCCAGGGAGATAGCACTTACAAAACAAATTGTTATGGGTTGGCATTTTTACAAATTGTTGGCTTCACTTCGACGGGAAAGAATTTCACCACAGCTTATTCTTTCCTCGAGCACGAAAATATTGAAAGTTATGAATGGGCATTAACCAACCTCCGGAACCTCTTTGAAAAAAATTGCCTCCCACTAGTCATCTACACAGATGCAGACCAAGCTTTCATCAGTGTTGTGAGATCAGTCTTTCCCGAGAGCAAACATAGTCTTTGTCGGAGGCATCTTGAAGTCAATGTAAGGAAAAAAGCTCTCCAAGTTTCTGGTAACAAAGAATTCTCGGAAATTTTTATGAGAAAATTCAATCATGCAATATCTTCCCCAATAGTTCAGATTTGGATGGAGCGTTAGAACACTATTGAAACTGATTATGCTTCCTATCCTACCCTATTGAATTACATAAAAGGGTATTGGCTTCAAACATACCATAAAGAAATCATGTAAATATGGACGGATGATGTGCTACACTTTGGAACAAACACAACAAACAGAGTGGAAAGCGAACACAACAGGCTCAAGAAAGCACTAAACAATTCACAATCAGCGTTTGACACGGTGTTCCATAAAGTGAGATAATGAAAATACAAATAATTAAGATCAAGGAGAGTGTGGAGCTATCTAAAACAAGACGACCAATTGATTTGATAGACTCAGCTCTTTTTGAGGAGATATTGGGTAAGGTGTCACACATCGCCCTGGATCTAATTAGAGCAGAAATGAGACGCAACGAAAGACACGGCATTGGGGTTGATGCCGACCAGTGTGGTTGCTACTATAGGCGTACCCACGGAATTCCTTGTGCTCATGAGATTGCAATGTATCACTACTTGGGGAGGAGCATCCCTCTTGATGATATTCACGAATTCTGGAAGAAGTTAGATATTGAGCTAAATGTCCATGCACATCATCCGAGCTTCACTGATAATGACATGGAAAATACGTGGGCCGAAATTCAAAGTGCCCCTCCCCCTCTCCAAAGAGAGTTGTTTAAGACAATCAATAATGTCTTACATCCACAACTAGCAAATTTGTCCTTGCCGGAACCTATTCCGGAGGAAGCATGTTCTCAAAGGGCTTTACTTCGAGAATATTGTCAGATTGGGAAAGAACTGCATTAAATTTTGGAGTTTCAACTAAATCACAATCTAGAAAAGCATCAAGGTGTTCCAACATTGCTGCTTCCCAATTCAGTCCTATGTCAGTAGGATCAAATTCGATTGGTTCACCAATGTACGGTTCACCAATGTACCCTTCTACTCCAGCAACTCCTGCAACCCCAGCAACTCCAGCAACTCCGGCTACTCCTACAACGCCAGCAACCCCAACAACTCCTACAACTCCTGCTACTCCTGTAACTCCCAATCAACGTCCCCCAAAAATTCCATTAAACAACATTGGTGGAATTTCAAATCCCGGACGAGGTCGTGGTCGTGTCCGGGTACATGGTCGTGGTCAGGGTCAGCGCCCACGAATTGGTTGTCTTCACATGTCATCCTATTCTTCTGATTTGATCCCGTTCATTGTCCCATGTGTTCGGGGATTCACAGATGTCAAGGCCGATGGAAATTGTGGGTATAGGGCAGTGGCTCTTCAAATTTATGGCAATGAGAATCGGTGGAGCACTGTGAGAAGTGATTGTGTCCTCGAGCTAATGAGTAATCCAGATTTCTACGACACCGTGTTACCTGGGATTAGCTCTAATGATTTGATAACACAAATTGGTCATTATGGCGACGGATTTGCCCCGCACGCAAACTGGATGTCATTGCCGGAAGTTGGACATGTTATCGCTACTGTGTACAATGTGGTGTTTCTCTCTTATTCCATTTCTGGCGGAATCACGTGTCTCCCGGCATATGTGAAAGCAGGTAATGGCCCTCCCACGGATACGGTGGCGTTAGGACACGTGTCGGGTGGTTCACATTTTGTACTGGTAAGTTCTTTTAATTTGTTCAATTGCATTTCAATATGAAACAAGAAAAAAAAAATTTAATATTTTGTTTTACTTTCGCAGCTTGAAATGGAGAATGTTCAAATACCTATGGCTGCTTCTGCATTATATTGGGAAAGAAGTCATCATTCAAGTGCAGACAACATGGTCGCACCTTACAGATCCAACATTCAATTATACAATCAACTATTGGGTGCATTGAAGAAAAAATAGTTCATTGTCTTCTAATTCGTTTCATTTGATGTCGTTTATTTAATTGTTGTCTTTTTTTAGTTTATGCACTATAGTTGTATGCATAGTTGTATGCAATGAAAAAAAAAATCTCGAGTTCTTTACTTTATTCAAATATTTTGTTCATTATAAACTATTGGGTGCATTGACGAAAAAATAGTTCATTGTCTTCTAATTCGTTTCATTTAATGTCGTTTATTTAATTGTTGTCTTTTTTTAGTTTATGCACTATAGTTCTATGCATAGTTGTTACTTTATTCAAATATTTTGTTCATTATAAGAAATGTGTTTACAATTGATAAAAAGAATTAATATTGTCAAAATATATATATATATCAAAAAAAAATATGAAGGAAGTCTTAAACCATTAACATAAAAATCATATTCAAATATTTTGTTCATTATAAAAAATGTGTTTACAATTGATAAAAAGAATTAATATTGTCAAAAACATATATATCAAAAAAAAAAAATATGAAGGAAGTCTTAAACCATTAACATAAAAATCATATTTCGCCTAACAAATGAAAGTATAGTACTAAGCCTACAGACGGGTGTGCATGTCATACCTGTGTTTGATATTTAACAAAGTTACTCGTATGATTCGTCAATAATTTTAATGGATTAGCAACCGAACGTGTGAAAATAACGCACCTAAATGTTTGATACTGTTTTAGAGTGTAGTTCATCTATTGTTGTTTTAATCTGAATTATAAGCGGAACGTGTGGAAGCATCATACAAAAGGACTTACGACTTTAATTTCACCCGTACAAA
The DNA here is from genome assembly GCA_003412495.2 of Echium plantagineum. Classification (NCBI taxonomy): domain Eukaryota; kingdom Viridiplantae; phylum Streptophyta; class Magnoliopsida; order Boraginales; family Boraginaceae; genus Echium; species Echium plantagineum. Next base: position 28,137,296 of record CM016564.1, read on the forward strand.
AGTGTAAAATAGGAAATACAATGGTTCGTGGAAATAGGGGCCGGGGAAATAGGATTTGCCTGTAAGGTCCCCATAGGTCCATATGCAATAATTGAAACAATTCACTTGTACTAGTAATATTTAAAGTAAAAGGCAGCCTCTGCTGCTTAGCCATAGGACAAATAAGACAAGGGCCAATTTTATGTTTATGTAAAACTTTGAGGTTAGCTATGTGTTTAACAACAGATTCAGGGACATGTCCTAGCCTCTTATGCCATGTAGTGAGGTCCACACTAGCAGTACTATTGGCAGCATGTTTGTCTAATTGATCAGGGCAGTTAAAACTAAACAGAATATCAACACTAAAAGAGTCATTTCTTATCATATAGAGGCCCTTTTCTTCTCTCCCAACTGCTAGGATCTTATTAGTAACAGAATCTTGTAGAGTACAGTGTGTAGGATAGAAATTGACCTTAATATGAGCAGTCTTCAACAGTTTACTGACAGACAACAAACTATGTCTAAAAGAACTAACATATAGGCAATCTTGAAGGATTATATCAGGACTTAAATGTATGTTGCCAATACAGTTAACCAATTTAACAGTATTATCAGGTAACAAAACAAGTGTAGGTGAATCAACAGTTTTAGTAAAAGTAAAATAGTTAAGGTAACCTGTCATGTGGTTAGAAGCTCCACTGTCTACAATCCATTCAAAAGGTTTATGTTCTTCATTTGCTATTGACTCAGAATATGGAAAGATATTACCTGCAAACTCTGTGTAGTCCTTTCTTGAATGTTCTCCATGCATTGAATCTTCCTGATGATTGAATCTGAGTCTGCTACTGACTTCCTTTTGAACAGCATTATTGATCAAGTCTTGAATGTTCCCTTTATAGCTATTTGCATTTCCCATATTTAATGGTGTATCTTGTTGATTCATATCTTGACAATTTGCATTATTTGCTCTGAATTTTCCTCTGCCAAAAGATTTCTGATTTTGTCCTGTACTTTGCCCTTGCATTTGTGCTTAATTTGGCCACCCATTTAATTTATAGCAAGATGATTTTACATGGCCAAGTCTTCCACAGTAGTCACATTTAGTGAGAGGTCTATTTGTACCTCCAAATCTGCCTCCCCCTCTATATCCTGTGTTGTTATTTCTTGGTTGATTGCTACTTTGAGTGTAGTTACTCATATTGTTGAATGTATTATCCCTTGTTTCTGCCTTTGCCTGCATGGCATTCTGACTTCCAATTGTAATAATAGCATTAATAGTATTGGTAGATTCAACCTCTCCAATAATTGAAACAGCTTTAGTGAGTGCAGGGAGATGATCTTTTGCCAAGATCTGGCCCCTTATATGATTATATTCCTCATTCAATCCCATTAGGAATTGCATGAGCTTATCATCCTCATCTTCTACATATCTAGGCTTTATTTGCCCTATTTCATCCATAGACCTATGAGTCTATTATGGTAAACATCAACAGAATCTGCTCTCTGTTTGGCAAAACAGATATTTCTTTTAAGCTCATAGATCTTGGATCCATTTGTCTTGCCAAACCTTTCTGCTATCTAATCCCAAATATGTTTGGCACTTACTGCATATATGAAACCTTTTGTGATGTGGTGATATGACATTCAAGAGCCAAGAAATCAATGTGGAATCTACTTTCTTCCACTGTCTGTATTTAGGATCATCTTCTGGGATTGGTGGAATGGTTCCATTAAGAAAACCAATTTTGTCCCTTGATTCTAAAGCTATTGTCATGGATCTTCTCCATGAATTGTAGTTCTTTTCTGTGAGAACCTCTTTTACCAGCATAAGACTGGGGTGTTCTGAACTATGTAAATAAAAGGGATCATTCTACCTGATCTCACTGCTCTGTGTTTCATGATTTGCTATGATCAAATCTCTAATGTCTTGCATAGTCAGATTTGTATGCTCTGGATCTTCAGGACCTTTTAACATCTTTTCTTGATCTTAAAACAGGAGTAAGAAGAAGCAGTAGAAGATGATACAAAAGGCTGATCAAGAACCTTTTCAAGAACAGTCAAGAAAATATAACAAGAAACTGTGTATGTGTGTAGATTAACTACTGGAAAATGAAGAAGAAAGGTAGATTAACTACTGGATCAGATTAAAGCTATTTTAAAGCAGCTCTAATACCATCAAAGAAACCAAAAGAATGGAGTGCAAAGATCAACATGGAATCGACCAAGGAAGAAGAAAGAAAAAAAAAAATAGAGAATGAATATGAAACTTCTAAATTGAATAATGCATGATAAAATGTTTAAGTGTCTATGTGTGTGTTTATATAACACACTTACAGGAAAAACTAATAACAACCAACGGTCAAAAGCCCAGCTCACTAAGCCCACTTATCCTAGCTAGACCATACAATAATACATACCCAAATAGACATTAATAACCTGAAAATCCAATCAACCTAATCAATAAACAATCAATAGAATTGGGAATTCCTAATTTCCCAAAACCCTAATCGACACAATCGATTGTCTTCGAAATCCTCCATGAATCCTCCATGCAATCTTGAATCTCCCAGTCTTCACACTCCCAATAAGATTTGTTGAATAGCTTGGATAATCACCTCAATCTTTCAGTATAAATACCCATCATAGGGGGGTAGGGGGCCAAATTTTTGATATTTGATGTTTTCGGTAAAAATTTAGTACAATATCTGATATATACTCGCTAATCATACTCCAAAAAGAAACTGCAATAAATGTGGTTGTAGATTATACGGCCAAACAAGCTAGGATCCATGGAGTAAAAACAGTGTAGAGGACAAGAGAGGAGTTTAAAACCTCCTGAAAAGTATCAGGTCGGAGCAGATGAAACTTTCATATATGAGAAAAACATCACATTGGCAGAAGCATTCAGTCAAAGATTTAAAGGACGCCCCAATTCAATTTTAAGAGATTTTTATTATTGTTTAATATTTCAATATTTACGTCCGTTTACTATATGGGATTATTTGATTTGGTAATAAAAAAATAATGAAAAAATAATAATGAATACATATGTACTTTTCTAAGTGGCTTCACTTAATAATACTAACCCCAAAAAAGGAAATCTATAACATCATGGCCCATTATTCAACTATCAAGGGTCGATCCATCCCACTTAGATACCAACGTGTGAAAAATAGGTTGTTTTTCCCTTTGATTTCTTGAAAAAATTGTTGAGAATTAAAGAAACACCTAAAGTCTTTGGAAATTTTGGTTGCATGGTGACATTAAGGTGGTTTTCATTTCGTTACAATCATGAAGAAGCCTCGATGTAGAGAATTCTTACATATAAATAAATCAATCAAGAAAATCCCTTTGGTTTTCTTGTTTTGGTGTTATTTATTATTGTTTTACTCCAATATTCGCCTCATTAACGGAATTAAAGGTACCCCTTTTTCATTTTTATCCTCTTTTCAGGTTTTCCTCCCTTTAGGTGTGTATTTTTTGTGATTTCTTATGTGTTTGATTGGAAAAAGTTGTCATTCTTACATTTGAAATTATTTTAATGCTTGATAAGTTAACAAGGGTTTGAGCTAATCTGAGTTCTAGGTTGTATTTGCTGAGTATTTATTGGATTTGTGTTTCCATTTTGGTTTAAAAGTAAGTATGCTTCGATTATATTGTCATAAATGTTAAAGAGTAAAAGTATTGTTTTGTCAATTTGTATGAACACTATATATCATCTTGTTAATGTAGAGCTGGAAAATGTGGGAGTTTTCTTGAAATTGAATACTTTCGGTATTTAGTTTAATATGGTACTCGTTGGTGATGATTATCTCAAATGAATTGAAGCAGGGGAGTTGCAAACCTTTAATGAGACGGAACTAAGAGCAAGTGGTTGTGGCAATGGATTGTGCGACAAAGTACTAGTTCCGGTGGAAGGGGCCGGCAGCCAAGAAAAGAAGAGACCTATATTTTTTGAGGTCAATCTATCTTTGGTTATTAATGATAGTTTTGTCAATGATAATAATTCTGCCAAGTTAGAATACCATATTAGGGGGACAAGTCCCGTGCAAGATATTATTTCAAGCATTATGAATTATACTGCATTGGTATGCAAAGCACCAACCTATGGCAAACCCAAGTTGTATAAAGACGAAGATATAAAAAACGTGAGAATGCGTATAACATACCCTGATCTAGATGAGTTCAGAAATATTACGAGTCAGGAGAAAGAATTGAGGGAACCTAGGCAGCTTGTAAATACTCGTATTACTCAGAGGCTTGAGCCTGATGGGACGAAGTACAATTATGCCTCGGCAGCCAAGGGTGCAAAACTTGTTGATCATAACAAGGAAGCAAAAGGAGCTGGTAATATATTAGGTAAAGATCATGATAAATATCTCATAAATCCTTGCTCTGCCGAGGGAAAATACTTTGTGATTGAGCTTGCAGGTGAAACTCTGGTGAATGCTATCACATTGGCAAATTTTGAACATCATTCTTCAAAGTTTAAAGAGTTTGAGCTTTATGGAAGTTTGACCTACCCCACTGAAACATGGAATCTGCTGGGTAATTTTGTTGCTGCAAACGGAAAGAATGCTCAATGCTTTGAGTTGAATGAACCAAAATGGTTAAGATATTTAAAGGTGAGGTTGATAAGTCATTATGGCTCTGAGTTTTACTGCACTCTGAGTATAGTGGAGGTGTATGGTGTTGACGCAATCGAACAGATGCTTGCGGATCTTATTGTCACTTCTGGAGATAGGGATACTCAAACTGCTGAAGTGAATACAAATTCCACACTATCTCTACCAAAAACACCCATATCTGAGGATGAAACCAAAAGTCCCATGAATGTGATTGATGGAAATAAAGAGTTGGAAACTCTTGACGACGGGCGAAAGATGAACGTTGATGCACTTAAATCACCAGTAACGACAAGCAACATGCCTGAACCATCAGCTAAAGTTAGGCAACTATCAAATAACAGGATGCACTCTGATGCTGCCATTAAGGTGTTGTTACAGAAGGTGAAAACAATGGAACAAAACTTATCTGTACTGGAGGAGTACGTTAAGCAACTGAACAAGAGACAGGGAGATTTCATGCCTGAACTTGCTAAAGAGCTATCAGAGTTTTCAGTGATTCTAGAAGACAGTAAATCACAGATCATGGATCTTTTGGAGCGACAGCAATCCCTGGTGTGTATTATTTCTTGGTTGTTATATAGTTCCATTTGTTTTATGCCCCTTAGAGATCTTGAAATGATTTTTCCTTTATTCAGGAGAGGAATATCTCTGACCTTGAGTCATGGAGAATACATGTACTAACCCAGTTGGAATCGGTGGCAAAGGAAAATGGCATGTTGAGGTCAGAACTTTAAACTATATCAACTATGTTTATATCTCTTATAGTTAGACCTTCTAATACGCATGTTCAACATTAGTATCAGGAATAATCGAATACTTAATATCTTGGAAAGTACCTTATTCTTTGGTTTGACAATTTAGGGGCCTTTCCTTCTTGGAATTGGAAAATAAGTGCGTCTTATCCCGCATGGATTTTCAAAATGTTTGGCTCACTCTTCCACTGATTTTCCTTATGGTTGAACTATATTAAAACGTGAGACTGAAAAACACCATCAAAACTTTTTTCTGCACATATATCTGAAAGCCATGAATTACTGAGGATCTAGCTAACTGAAATCTTTTCCAGAAAGGCGTGTTTCGAGAATTTTGCAATGATGTAAGTTCAGTCTGTTTATAAAAAATTATGAAGTAGCACATTGTTTACATCAAAGAAATTTTAAGATGAAGTCATAGTAATAAAGACTTATGGATAACTATGGGCCTTAGTTTGTCTGCTCAACAAATTGAATACACAAACTTATTTTATGTAGTTTCCAAAGCGTAAAATGGTTCGATGGTACATCATCAAGATACACCAATTCGACTAAAGAGGTTCTCGCCTAAGGGGGGGGGGGGGGGGTCAGATAGTACTCTCAATCATACGCCTATGATGTCAGGGAGTTTGTTTCCTATTTGACCCAAGAGTGAAGTGCATGCTTTATCTCCTACCTACAGTCTCAATCAATAAGAAGTGTAGGAAATGTCATGAGCCTCGAACTATTATGATGATGAAAGAAAAAAGGTCTCTTTGTCACCAATGACCAAACCACAATACAAGTCACCGTGCGTACTGTGTTATTAGTTCGTATTCCATGTGTGATGCATTTGTATCAACTTTAAAAATCAATATCACATGGCCAATATTTCATCTAGTCTAACATTTTCAACCCCCTGTTTGTTGTATTTGTGCAGATTAGATGTAAAAAACGTTGCAACCCAACAAGAAAGGCTTGATAATAGAGAGTTTGCTCTAATAGCAGTGGGGTTTTCCTTCACATGCATCGCGATTGCCCGATTGATTCTAGGTAAAGTTTTCACTAAACAACTAGTTATGGATGGGTGGTAACTCTGGTGTACAGCATAACAATATTAATCACATTGCGATTGTCTGGTTGATTTCAGGTAAAACTTTCACAGGGAAAACCAGTGAGGGATGGGTGGTTATTCTTGTGAGTTGCATTACAATATTAGTCACATTGATTTGCTACTAAATTGTAGTCTACCACATTATTCTTATATAGGCATTAGTCTAACTCCTAGTCCTAGTTGTAGTGTACACTAACCAAGGTGAATCGTAAATTCAGGTTGCACTTTAGTCCTAGATAATGCTAAAGTGCAATTTAGTCGTAGGAATTATAGAGTTGCACTAATAGGCCTGCAAAATCGATTTTTTATTTTATTACGATAGCAGCTTTCGCTAACGTTGTTGAAAGCGTATAGCGTATTATTGTGTCTAAAGCAAGTGAAAAAGTTGACTGAAACAAATGAAGAATACTGAACTCGTTTTTAGATGTGTATTTTCCTAATATTGCACTGCAATATCATTATTTCAACTGACGATCCTTCTGAATTGACTTGCCTCAATGTCTACAAGGCTCATGCCTAAGGGGGACATGGAAAGTCCGGTGGTACGCAACCTTATGCTTTCCATGATAATAGTAAGGTTGTTTTCAAATTGATTGAATATGAGGCATAAAGATAATCTACTACTTCACTGTAAATGAGTATTTGATAGAATTTTAACTATGTGCAATTCAAATTACATTGTTTGTTAAAATGGATAAGAGTTATCGAAGGGCTTCCACGCATTTTCCGTAAGGGCTTCCACGCATTTTCGCTCTTAAGACACGGAGGAAGTAAATTGCGGATATGTTTAAACTGATCAGGAAACTACTTGCCTTTTAACCATGTGTAATTCAAATTATTTTGTTTGTTGAATCTTATACAATTTGCACGAAATCAGCAAATGATCTACTACATATTATGTGGACTTTACACGAATAGGTTTCTAAACGAGTTACACTGATCGATCAAAGCTTGCATGTTTGAATTTGCTTTCATAATTAAATGGTCAAATCTTATTTTTATATTTACAACTTTACATCGAATGAAACCTTGTATATATAAATATTCTAGTCAACTGATACTTAAATAGAGTCGAATCTTGTAGGGTTTCACTTGATATCGACTTAATTTAAGCATTTTCATTAACAAACTATAATTTTCATGTATTATATGTAATAGATACTCCTATCTAGTAACAAGATATAAAATCAATAATCATCCATAATATTTACCGACCGAAGATTATGTATTCAAAATCAATCGAACTCAAATTAAGATTTGACCGTTTGAGATGATGCTTAAAACCACGAAATATAGCTTCCAAGTCCCATTAGTCAAATCGGACCATATCGAGCACTCCGTATTTGATTCAATCCAGACTCGATAAATCCGACGTGCCTCTTAGTTGAGATTTCAAATTAACTCAGGTGGCAATTCAATAGCTTGAACCAATTATCAAATTGCTCACAAACCTCAACAACAATACAAGAAAAAAAAAATGGCACTCAAGTGTAACTATCAGACAACAATCACGTTGCCTCTAAGCTCACCAAGATGCTGCAAGAATTTTGCAATAAACCCATCTCCATTTTTTTCCTCAGAGTCCATATTAAGGTTAAAGCAGCAAGCTTTGCACTCAAGAATTCAAATCAAGAACCGAAACACAAGAACCACACACATCGTTTTCGCTGCTCAATCCAATATTTTTAAAGGTGCCATTCAATTTTATTGTTAATTGATCATTTATGAACTTGTTATAACCTTTTTATGTGCAATTGTTAATATTTTGTTGTTTTCTTGATTATTGGTTATGCATTTTTGAAGTACTAATATGAGCTAGTACATAGTTCTGTTTGTATTTGCGAGTATGATTTTGATTTTGTGCTAAAAAGTGATAGAACTCGAATTGAGTAAACATACCCCGTACCTATTAAGAGGCTCTTACCTAAGCGTGGTAGTGTTGGTGGTGGTGGTGGTGGGGGAGGGGGAGGGGGGGGGAGGGGTTCGACCCTGGGACAACACAGAGACGTATTCACAAATCGATCCAAGAGTGAAGTGCAAGAGGTGCTTTAAACTATTGGAGTAATTCTTGTTGGTATAATTGAGTTCATGTATATTGAAGTAGTTAAAATATATAGAACTTTTTGTACACATTTCCGTATATTGGCATTCTAATGTTATTTTTATCTTAATGTAAGAGCTTTCGTTATAATTGGAATTGTTTCTCACTCTCTCAGACTAAAAAGAATGGTTTAGTGTGTTTTCAGTAAGATCAACGCAACGGAGTTGTCTGCACTTTATAGTATAAAAATATTGCTAAGGTGCTCAAAACTTCATAGGCTGCCTGTTATTGCAAATTGTTTTAGGACGTCACACTACATTTCTGGACAAAGTAGTTGTCTGTCACAAAGTGGTGATATTGTATCACATCCAGTCGAATTCTAATATTTACTTAAGACATCTTTCTTAAATCGATTTAGTAAGCTCAACAGGCTCTTTTTCAGGATTGAAGAGGGGTCAGGGAAAGATGGAAGTTAACACATACTTGTACTTCAATAAATGTTTGTAAATAAGTGTTTACTAAGTGCAATTGTTCAACTTTTCCCCAAACTTTTCATTAAATAATTTTCTTATTTAATCAGATTACTCAGACAGTCAATTTAGTACTTACCATGGCAAAATTATAGTCATTGTGCAATATCAGTATACTTTTGTGTAGCGGTGCCTGTTAAGGAGAAGCCGACATTTCAGCTTATGCATCAGTTCTAATATACTCATTAGATACTTTGACATGTCTTGAAAAGCTTTGCAAACGGTTTGGAGGGTTGGAAAAGATGGGATCGAAGCTGGAACAAGCTTGGTGCCTGTAAGTTTAGAATTCATTGGTCTATGTGGCTTTTAGTTAATAATTTACATGTCAAAGTTATACCACATGTTGTTCTTTTAACTTTTGGCTATAGGCTTCCATCCCAAGATCAATAGCAAGAATTGGTGTTACCATAGCAGCTTCATTTGTAGCGCTTTTCGTACTCAAGTCGTTCATCTCTACAGCATTTTTCGTGTTGGTATGAATTACTCTTAGTATCGCAAAGTAGAATCCGTCCTCTTATTGTTTTTTATTTATTTTGAACATTATTTGAGTACATCTATATTGGTGAACAGGCAATGATGGGAGTCATTTACTTCACGTACATAGCGTTCAACAAAGATGAAGGACCCAAAAATGAAGATGAAAGCCTCCGCAGAAATGTGGATGAAGGCGCCACTTCTCTAGACGAGAGCTTGGAAGAAGCAAGAAGAATCATGGAGAAATACAAATGATGAGAAACACAGTACGTGGTTAGATCTCATCATTTCTGCTAATATAATTTCTTATCAATACTTCGACCGTATAGTCTCTTCATAAGTCATTATATTGGATCAAAATTTTGAGCAATGTTGTTACCTAGTTAATCTTTGATCAAGTTAGCAATGCAAGATCGAACACTCATGATTGTATTGTTTAGATTTTGCGATCGCGTTGACCATTTACTGTTATGATGTTCTAGACAGATCGAACAACGTTACTCGTAAGTTAGAAGCAACATTAATGCTTGCGTGCCACATATCAAGTCCCTCCAAGATGTGCATCTCAACTTCAAAATTTACAGATAAAGAGTTGACCAGAGAGTTGAAGCAAAGAAAGTTGAAGCAAAGAAGGCACTTATATAACCACACATGAAACGTATCTGCATTACCAATCACTACAGGGTTAATGGCACAATCGACCATTCATGTTTCCTAACGTTCACCATTTGATTACTCATGTTTTATTTTGATCTTTTTGATCACTCATGTTTCAATATCATGTCTCAATTGGTTTGTGGATTGACTTTTTTGTTGAACTCAATTTTTAGTCAAACTGATCATTAATTCGGAGGGGTAAAATAGTCAATTACATAATACCGTTGTTGAGTCCATAATTTAAAAACCCTCCGAATTAACCATGAGTTTTTAGATTTAAATTAGTAAAAAATGATTTTATGTTAATTGACTATTTTACACCTCCCAATTAAAGTTCAATTTGGCTAAAAATTGAGTTTAACGACAAAATCAATCCACAATCCAATTGAGAAATGATATTGAAACATGAGTGATAAAAAATGTCAAAATAAAACATGAATGATCAAATGGTGAACGTGTGAAACATGAATAGTCGATTGTTTCATTAAACCACTAATAATATATAACGAACATTTACAAGTGAAGTCAGAAATACTAGTAGATCCGCCACTCTCCTTGGCTCTTACCCCCACCAGATCGCGAAACTAGGGGAGGGGGATATTGTTGATGGTGGCGGTGGTATTTTGATGAAGAAAAGGAAGAAGATGGATATGTTGAGGCGAGAGGTATTTTAGTCATTTTGTAGGATAAGGTGATATTTAAGTGATGTTGAAATACAAAGTCTGGTGCAATTTTGCAAAATAAAATTACTATTAAACATCCTCAGAGTTTACCAAAATGTCCATATACAATTTATTCTTATTCAACCTCTAAATTATTATTTTAACAAAAAATTATTCTTAACAATTGCTTGAATAAATTTGACTAGTTATCTATATATATAGGCTAATTAGACGGTTGTTTTTGAATTATCGATTACTTTTTAATTAGGTCCCGGAACTATTTTTGGAGTTTTTCTAAACAACAAAATGACAATTTATCCAAAGCTTCAATGTTAAACTTGAAAATAAGAGCACAATTTAAAATATGTCAACACAACATTTTATTTATATCTTAACCTTTTAATTTGTTTCGTTATGACACATTGTAAAAAAACGCGTTTTTAAAATATACTTCCTCCGTCCCTAAAAGATTGTCACATTTTGACTTTTGGTTGTCAAACATTACAAAATTTGATCATGAATTCTCATTAAACGATAAGAAATAATAGTCTTGTGAGACCTTGTTAGATTCGTCTTCATGTATATTTTTGAAATATTAACTTTTTATGTCAACACAACATTTTATTTATATCTTAACCTTTTAATTTGTTTCGTTATGACACATTGTAAAAAAACGCGTTTTTAAAATATACTTCCTCCGTCCCTAAAAGATTGTCACATTTTGACTTTTGGTTGTCAAACATTACAAAATTTGATCATGAATTCTCATTAAACGATAAGAAATAATATAGTCTTGTGAGACCTTGTTAGATTCGTCTCCATGTATATTTTTGAAATATTAACTTTTTATAATTTTTTCACACACAATAATATATATTTATGTTTTAAATTATGTTTTGTTGACTACCAAAAATCAAAATATGACAATCTTTTTTTAGTGACGGAGGGAGTACTACAAAGTACAAACAAAATACAATTAAAAATTAAACACACCTACGATGCTCCTACCCTTTTGGCCCTTTCCATATACCTTAGTGTTGGTGTTGTTACAGACTTTTAGCCATTCTTGGAGTTTGTAGCAAAGGTAAATCTGTTGACTAAATTATTTTGAATTGCAATGAGTTATTGTAATTCATCAGTCGCTTCATATAAAATGATCTTTGGTTTTATTATTATATGTTCCATAAATTGCATATCAATAATAGGGTGTTTCAAGGTTTTGTAGTGATCGTATTTCCAATTTTCATTATCCAGGTATGAAATTGACCCTACAATTGGGGTTTTAAATTTGTAACTCAGATATATTTGAATATTATTTGGTGAAAAATGTAGCAAAAACGTAATTTTGATATAATTATACTATCAACATGATAATTTTGATTATAATGGGAGTTGTCAATTAATTTTGATTATGAAATGCTTATGCAGTAGGTTATGTGGATTTGAGCTTTGGTATCTTTCTTGTTGAGTCATACCAATATTTGAGCAGGAGTATTGATTGAGTTGAGTTCATAATAGGTTCGAAAATTGTATAACTACTTGTTGAAGTAGATATGTTAATTGTATTTTAATTTTTAGGTTTTGATGCATAAGGTGAAATCCAGAATACGGATATATGGATATGTGTGAAATCCAGAATACGGATATATGGATATGTGTGAAATCCAGAATACGATTCGATGTGTTTGTGTTATTCTGTAGTGTCTTCCTTGTTTCTAAATACTATACGACCCCCCCAACCCTGCTTAGTGCTTAGGCGGGAACTTCTTAAGATTTATTGGGGCATGTTGGTGTGATGTTCTCAGTGCTTGTCTTTGTGTGTATGCTAAGATCTCAAAGCTGATTTTTTTTTCTATTTGTGGTGAAGCTGCGCCTTTTATATGAGTGTATCAATTAAGGTTCCCTCCCTCGTCTTTTGAACAATATCAATTACTGTATGTATATCTTCATGTGTCCCTCATTAACAGTGTATTTTAAGGTTTGTGACAGTTTATTTGTGTTCGGAGATATCCAGAATAGGAGATACCTTTTGATAACTTCTAATATAAAATGTTTTGGTATTTAGGTAATTTTTTGAATAAAATTTAAAACTTGTTTTGGTGAGTTATAGGTACTTGGATAGGTTCATGCTCATACAAGTAACCTCATTGGGATGAATCATTTTATTCTTGAGCATTTTATTCAGCTGGGGTATACACCAATTGTTCTTTTATATCCATCTGAACTGGAATTGTTATACAGATTTATTTGTCATTCTGTTCAATTTTACAGGATAAAAAGGTTTTGTGACGTGCGTCTAAATAACACCGCGTCAGATTTTTGTTATTATCCACACTAGAAATATAATTCTGGATCTGCGTGTGTGAACAAGTACACAAAACGTCCATCAGACAACCCTTGTCTTTACTTTTGGCTTAAGGAGTAAATTGTATTATCCCCCAAAATAATGGCAGCTAAGGATATATTAATCATTAGAGATAGAGATGATATGAGAAAATGGTCGAGGTCCATGAGAGCCAAAGGCAGTTCAATTGGTTTGGTTCCCACCATGGGCTATCTCCACGAAGGGCATCTTTCTTTAGTTAAACAAGCTCAGAAGCATGCTGATCTCATAGTTGTCTCAATTTATGTAAACCCCGGACAATTTTCTCCAAATGAAGATCTCTCCACATACCCGTCGAATTTTGAAGGTGATATTCAGAAATTGAGGTCTGTCCATGGTGGGGTGGATGTTGTTTTTAACCCATTCAATTTGTATGATTACGGGATTGGTGAGCGTGGCCGTGGGGGGATGATAAAGAGAGGGGAAAAAGAGAAGGTAACTTCATGTGTGGAAAGTAGTGAGTTTGGACATGAGACATGGGTAAGAGTGGAAAATTTGGAGAAGGGGTTGTGTGGAAAGAGCAGACCTATATTCTTCAGAGGTGTGGCAACTGTTGTCGCCAAGTTGTTCAATATCGTTGAGCCTGATGTTGCTGTGTTTGGCAAGAAGGATTATCAGCAATGGAGAATTATCCGAAGAATGGTACATTTTATTCTAATTGATTTCGAATAATCAGCTTCTGTTTTTGGTATTCATTTGATGTTCATATGATGAAATGTCACTATGTAACATTTACACACACCAATGTTTTTTCTTGTTTTCGTTGTTTGTTCAGCTATTTAAGTGATGTTCCATACAAGTTACAAGTAAGCTTACATCAATATGCTCTGTAAGCGAGCAGGGTACTAGAACCGATGAAGATTGAGAGCATGTTTGGGAATAACGTCAATTGTAACTTAATCATTGATTATTTTAAACGTTTTGATTTTGTTATATAGCTTCTCTGTTAGATTTCGAAGCAGATTGAATCATCTAATTCTAATCATGTCTCTGTTTTGGTTATTAATTTAACATGAATGAGAATAATGTTTGTACTATTCATTGTTATGCTTTCAGGTTAGAGATCTTGATTTTGGCATAAACATAATTGGTTCAGAGCTTGTTCGGGAAGACGATGGACTGGCCATGAGCTCAAGGAATGTGCACCTATCACCTCAGGAGAGGGAGAAGGTTCTGTCTCATCCTTTGTTTAGAATTCCATATGGTTGATATAGGTTAGGGGAAAGAGGAAAGTAGATGAATTCAACTAAAAAGTATGCAGTAAATATTTCAGTACGATGAATAGAAATCAAGCTTAAAGTAACGAAAAATAATTAAGTTTCTTATAGGCAATCCATTTTAGCATTATGGTTTGCCCAGCAACTTGACGATCACATATTGATTAAATAAACATCTTGTTCTGAAAAAACCATTCTTCATCTTGATGTTGTAGGCCTTGTCGATAAGCCGATCACTATATGAAGCTAAAGAGGCAGTTAAAAATGGTGAACTTGATTGCACAAAATTGAAGAATCATGTAACCCAAACTATTCAGAAAGCTGGTGGAAAGGTAGATTATGATGAGGTAATACTTTTGAACTTAACTTATCAACACATCAATCCAATCACCGTTCACGTCTTTTCTTTTTCTTATAGTTTGGCGTTGGATTCATCACCTTGACATGATACATGAAAATGGACAAAAATGAAAAACAAATGTATTTTTGCAAAAGAAATTCATTGAATATCTACTTTTAAAAATGCAAAGGATGTTTCTAGTTTGTCAATCCTGGATTTTGAACAATGGTATATTAGGAATAGTACTAGCGATAGCGAAGCTAAGCCATAGAAAGGCGAGCAGCCCCTAGCAATAGAAAACGCCTACTTATAGCCTTCTTTATCCCCGCTAATATTTGTTTTCATCAATTTTTGAGCAGATTGTGGACCAAGAAAGTTTAGAAAGTGTGGAAGTGATAAAGAGACCAGTTGTTTTTTGTATTGCTGCATGGTTTGGAAATGTTAGGCTGATTGACAACATGGAAATAAATGTATAACATGTCTCTTGCTCTATTTTGTAGATGTTATCGATGATTCATTCAGAATTAAGGTTTAGTACTTGGTAGTACTACAATATAGACGAATAAAGTCTTATCGACTAAGTGACGTGGGCTATATGAATAAGTTTTCGTTCAACTTTATGTTGGCTCATTTCTTTTGTTAAGCTTGTAAATTTGAAGTCTTTTGATATATTTTTCGTCTAACTCTTCATCTCAGCCCCCATCGGCCTCTGTTTATTTGTAATTACAAATTTACAATAGCCTATCTTTTTAGGGGTGTGTGTGCGAAAAAGAGAAAAATGACAATTTCTTGATAACGAAAAGGTCAACTGTATCAAGCATTTCGTATGTTTTACTCTGAATATAAATATTCATATTCTCATCAATTTAAGAGTTTATTTGTGCTTAAATACGTTTTTTTATAGTACATATGTACTTTTAATACAGATATATAGGCTTATTTTCATTTTGCACCCTGAACTATTACACAAGTTTTGCAGCCTAGTACTATCGTAACCCTTAAATTGCATCCTATAAAACAGTTTCTCTCATTTTGCACCTTAAAACTCCAATTTTAGATTGAATTTCGTTTTAGAAGAAGGGCAAACTCGGAATATTACATACATTAAACTTTTGGGTTACTTCTTACAAATATAACTAAAAGTTTACAAGTAATATCCAATTAGTTAAAACCCCTCAACAATAAAACAAAAACAAGTAAAACACTTAATCCAAAAAGTACAACAACAAAGTCCATACACCTTCCTTGAACTTCAAATTTAACAACCAAACATAAACAACATTTTCAAGAATACATAACAACAAAGAACCGGATCAACCGGTATAGATGTGAATATGAACAACCATAATGAGAATAAGAGATGAGTAAAGATCGAAGACCATATATTCGGAAGCTTTAAAAATATCTTTAAAAATTAATATATTTCTTGAAATTGGTAGTAAAGATTGAAGCCTTATTGAGGTTGCGTTGAAGTTGGAAGATGGGTAGTTGTTCGTTTTTGTGGAGATGTTATCGAGATTGAATAACAGATGAGTATAAGCTTGTAAACAAAACCAAAGATGAAAGAGATGGGCTTTTTGCGCTTTTCTTGCTTTGGTGATTGTAGATTGAAGAAGATGAATGGGGTGGGGTTGATTCTTAATTTCCAAGTTTAGTTGTTAAAACAAGTGTCCCATAAGTTTAATGTATGTGATATTCCGAGTTTGCCCTTCTTTTAAAACAAAATTTAATATGAAATTGGCGTTTTAGGGTGCAAAATGGGACAAAACCGTATTATAGGGTGCAATTTGAGGCTTACAATAGTATTAGGGTGCAGTTCGAAACTTTCATTATAGCTTAAGGTGCAAAATGAAATAAGCCAAATATATATTGTTAAACACATAGTACAAAGTACACATATATTCCAAAATAAAGATATACACATTGACATTTTCATTAGTAATATATTTGTAATTAAATTCGTGAATCGGGAGTACATTTGTACTTTGAATATAAATATACATAGTCTCACCAATTTTAGAGTTTATTCGTACTCAACTATGTTTCTTTAGAGTATACACGTACTCTGTTAGCACCAATTAGCACGTAATTAGTTGACACCATATGCAAGCCTCACACCTACATCCGTTAGTTATGTGGTCAATTCCAATAGTTTCCCGTAAGTTTCAGTTGTGAACCTCGTAAGTTTAGGCTCGATTAGCACGTAATTAGTTGGCACTATATGCAAGCCTCACACCTACACCCGTTAGTTATGTGGTCAATTCCAATGGTTTTGAACCTCGTAAGTATAATTATATTATTTTAATTGATTCGTTGTTTTGTATGACATTCGGCTCGATTATCAAATGTGATGTAGAAAATTAATACTCCCTTCCATTTCATAACAATTCTGATAGCTTTTAAAACGTTTCTACATCTTAGTTATCTGAAACCATTTCTTGAAACGAATTTTGCTCCTTCATCATATCAACATTTTTTGTTGAAATGGATTCTTTATAGGGCAGTCAATACAAAATTTTGATTGGTATACTTACAAATAACCTAAACACTACTAAAACCCGAAAAATTAAATTGAATACACAAGGATAAAAGTCAACAAATAGTCCATATTTATTTAAATATGTCAAATATGATCTTCTGCTACATTCGATCCCTGACTTCATGTTATATTGTTTTGAAATTTGTATATCTTACATGAATGACCATATCGTAATTTATAACCGTAGTACCGATTGCCTCTATAATACATGATGAATTCAAAAATAGGACGCATCAAAATAAAATAAAAAAGATTTTCTAAATATGAGAATAGATCCCAATCGAGTCGAAAATCCTTTTGTAGATCCAAATAAGATGTGGATAAACCCTTGTAAATCTAAGTTGTTATAAGACACCAATACAGTACTCAATATCAGCTCCTTCGGGCACATAACGAAATGATATATGTGATGTTGATTCTCTGCTCTCTATTACAATGAGGGAAAACCTTCAAGTCTTCTTGCCTCACCAAAAGTTATTGTCTGAATAAAAAAAAACAAAAAAATCCTCGGCAACAATGAATATCGCTTCAACAAGCTTTGGTTCTGATATATTTTTGTCATCTACAACTTTGCATAAAGAACCCAAGCTTAATCTTCGAAGAAAAGGGTCAAGAAATGTGATCTTTCCTCCAACATTCAAGAAGAGATTATACCCACTTACAATTTTTTGCAAAGGAAGCCAAAATTCAACTCCTAATGATGCAAATGAAGCAAAAGATGATTTTGTGACAAGGGTTTTGAGTGATAATCCTAGCCAGGTGGAACCCAAATTTTTAATTGGGGGTAAATTATACACATTGAAAGAAAAGGAAAATTTAAGCAAAATAAAGTTTGATAATGGGTTGGTAGGGATTTTGAAAAGAATGGACTTTTTCAAAAAATTTGGAAAAAGAGAAGGGGATGAGGTCGATTCGGTGGAGTCCAATGAGGTGTTCTTGAAGGATATTTTGAGGGAGCATAAAGGGAAGCTTTATGTTCCAGAGCAGATTTTTGGTGCTAGTCTATCTGAAGAGGAGGACTTTGATAAGAATGTGGAGGAGTTACCAAGAATGAGTGTTGAAGAATTTTTGAAATTTGTTAATAGTGATAAGGTGAAGTTGTTAACTTTTAAGGAAGATAGTGGAGTTGGGGTTGGTTATGGGGTGAAGGATTTCATTGTGGAGTTGAATGAAATACAGGGTGAAAAAAGCTTGCATAGAACTAAATGGTAGTTAGTTTAAATCAATGTTGAATATGTTCACTGTTTTAGATGTTTATGTTAATGTAATTTGTGTTTAATTGGTTGTTCTGGAATTTTATGTCAGGTCAATGAGGTTGGATCAGAACCAAGCTCAAACACTTCTGGAGACTTATACTGGCCCGAGATATGGAGTCGAGAAACAGCTTATGGTATTTAAACGTTCACTTCTTGGGGCAAGAACGGGCGGATGGGTTGGATTATGATAAATATTTGTTATGGTTTGTATGATACAGATACTTGAGTGATGTGCACTATTTAGAAGTAATGTCTTGAACTACTGCTATTTTGATTCTCAAATATAAATATAAGTTGACAAGTTTATCTATCACCATGAGCTGTACTTTGATTTTGCTATTTGATGACTAGTCGAGACAAATGATATGGTTTGAGATTGTCGTTCCTATTACTCGCTATATTAATAAAAATTTAGATCTATTACTATAGAAAAATCTTGCAAAACTTTTTACAAGGGCACGGCTTCAGCCCTGACATCTGTGTTCATATATGCAGTCCTGGGTTGGAAAGCCGACAGATTATCCTCATCCTATAGCATCTAAATTATCAAGTAGAGTGATAGTCGAACTTGGAGTCCTAACTGCTGCGATGGCAGCTGCTGCAGTTGTTGTTGGAGGGTTTCTAGCGTCAGCGGTATTTGCAGTGACCAGCTTTGTGTATACGGCAACTGTCTATGTTGTTTGGCCATTGGCCAAACCATTTGTGAAGCTAGTTTTTGGTTTGGTCTTTGGTGTTTTAGAAAGAATATGGGAAAATGTGGGCGATCTATTGGGCGATGGAGGAATATCCTCGAAATGGTATGACCTTTATACTTTTGGTGGTGTGTCAGCAAGTATTGAGATGTTAAAGCCAATACTCCTGGTGCTTTTAACTATGGTTCTCCTAGTGCGTTTTACTCTTTCGCGAAGACCAAAAAACTTCAGAAAATGGGTCAGCACTCTCCTGTCATATTTTACATGGTATTCAGTTTATCAATTATTGGTAAATTACCCTGAAAATTTATCATCAAATAATAATTAATTCAGGATTTATGGCAAGGAATTGAATTTTCTCAATCCAAAGCACAAGCTCGTGTTGATGTGAGTCCTCAAGTTTCTAATATTCCTCAAAGTTCGGAGTTTCCTTGATAAGCTACTATAAAAATTCTGAAATTAATTATTCTGCAGGGATCTACTGGAGTAACATTTGCTGATGTGGCAGGGATAGAGGAAGCAGTAGAAGAACTCCAAGAGGTAAAACTTTGTTAGAGTTTGAACCTTATATCGATTAGGTAGTTTCCAGCACTAAATGGCTGGCTGGCTTTCACCACCTTCTCTCTTGAAGGGTACCTTCCAATCTATATATTTTATGTCTGGCTATGTTGACTTATGAACGATATATTCATCAGTTTGACATAAATTGATCTAAATCCATCATTGTTTTTTGGGGCATTTGATTGGGCAGTACTAAGTTTGACATTAATTATCTGGGGCATTTGATTGGGCAGTACTAAGTTTGTAGAATGGTAGTAATACCCAACTAGATGTGAAAAAAAGATAATGGTCACAGCCACCAGAACTATGTAGTCTCTATGTAAGATTCTAGTTTTTTTCTGGAACTAGCGATATAGGCATCTTATGGTCTTACCTTACATCCATCACTATCACTTACAGAAACTAATATTCTTCAAATGTCTGAACTTTGGCTATTACTGTCCTACTGCTCTAGGTCTATTCGAATCAACCCATGGCTGTCAATTCGGAAAATATACTTATATGACAGCCTTTTATCAATTTCATCGTGTCTATTTACTGGCTGACACAATTATGTTAGTTATCTCGTTATATTTTTATTGGAGCTTGGGTAAATTGTTTTTGCTTGGGAATTTACAAGTTGCACACTTTTTAAGCTTTTCCTGATCTGTTTGCTGGTTTCTGCTGACAGTTAGTTAAGTACCTTAAATATCCAGAACTGTTCGATAAAATGGGGATAAAGCCACCTCACGGTGTACTCTTGGAAGGTCCTCCTGGTTGTGGCAAGGTTAGTTTTTTTGTAGGGACATCTTTTCAATCCCGGTTCTGGGCAAAACATATATACTAATGCTTTATCTGAATGATTTGGCAGACCCTAGTTGCAAAAGCCATTGCCGGGGAAGCTGGAGTTCCTTTCTACCAGATGGCAGGTTCAGAATTTGTGGAAGTTTTAGTTGGTGTTGGTTCTGCTCGTATCAGAGATTTGTTTAAGAGAGCCAAGGTTTGTGCTTGTAATATGATTTATATGTGTCGTACAATTTATTTATTCGGGTTACTCATAGTTTTGGAACATAAGGACTCACATGTAATTGAACTCTTAAAGAATTGAGGAAAAATATGCAAACAAAGAGGAATATAAGAAATAATCATTACATTAAGGAGCTCATGCCATTAGAGATGGAGTATATTTTCGGTTATATTCTCAAAACCGTTTAACATTAGTTTATTTTTTCAACTAATCACTTTTTTCTTGTTCCAGGTCAATAAACCCTCGGTTATATTTATTGATGAAATTGATGCACTTGCAACAAGGTATGATGATTTGGATTATGTCAATGTTAGTTGTCTGATCTCGTCTCTTCTTCTTCTTTTTTCTGCTTGATAAGTTGATGCTGCTCTTTGTATTCTTTTGTTTCCTTGATAAGTCTTATGCTGCTCTCGTATATTTGTGCCTATTAATCATCACAAGCAAATGAGAAATGATGTAGTTTCCACCTACTTGATTTTATCAGCTGTATATACTGCTGTAGGAGGCATTTTTGTCATTCTAAGTGGCATGCTTAATTTCATAAAAAGCCACTTTTGAATGAATTTGTTTCGTGGGGATGACGTCAAGTCCGCATGGCCCTTATGGCCTGGGCCACACACGTGCTACAATGGCAATTACAATGGGAAGCCAAATTAAAAAATATCAGTATTACGTAGTAGCGTATAGCATAGCGTCATCAGTGAAGCAGGGCAGTCATCTATAAGGTATGCTTATAGCTTCATAAGTGACTCCAGGGATTAGGGTCAAGGTTGAATGATTAGACAGTCATATTGAGGTGCCCGGCCTTGGAGACGCATGAAAGCCAGGTAGCAAGCTACCTTAGACCTTAGTGGACTTCCCCCTTGTAAAATTGAGTTAATATCATGTGGACGCTAGTGCAGCTGTTGTGAAGTTATAATGCATAACCAATTAAGTTATAATGCATAACCAATGGTTCTGTACAACCCTTTTGAAGAATGACAACCAGAAGTTGAAAAGCTTAAGTTTCAATTTCTGATGGCAAAAAGTCATATTGCCTTTAGTACCATTTGCCAGAGTTGGATCCCAATGGTGCCAAAGGAGCCTTTATTCTACTTTTTATAAATTCTCCTTGTTTGGTGCTTTTAACAAGCATGCCATTCCTCTGAAGACAAGAAGAAATAGAGTTTTCTTCGTATCATATAAAATTGACACATGTAACTATAGATCATAGCTTCATATTGCACTTTTCAAAATCATTAGGTTTATAATTGTTGATTAAAGGCATGTACTAAATCTATGGTAGAGGTCTTATCTTTTTCCACTTTAGTTTTCCAATATCTGATTCTTGTGACATTGAATGGGTTCTGACAGTATTGATTTTCCAATAAATAGGCGTCAGGGGACTTTCAGCGACTCAACTGAACCCACATACAATGCAGCTACCCAAGAAAGGGAGACCACTCTCAACCAATTGCTGATAGAGCTAGATGGTTTTGACACAGGAAAAGGTGTTATCTTTTTGGGTGCCACAAATAGGAGGGATTTGTTAGATCCTGCTCTTCTGCGTCCTGGTCGATTTGATCGTAAAGTAAGCATTTGTTGTACTTATTCATGTATTGGCTTGTGTCAACATACTATTGTAACGGTCAGTTTTGTCTGCTAAGTAACTATTTGTTACACAATACACGACTTGAGCATTATTATATTTTTACCATAGATTAGGATTCTCCCACCCAGTGCAAAAGGCAGATTGGCTATTTTGAAGGTCCATGCACATAAGGTGAAATTATCAGATACTGTTGATTTGGAGACTTATGCCCTAAACTTACCTGGTAACTCTCGTTTTCTTGAATTAAACTCTTTATGGTTATTCTCTTAATTGTTAGACTGAAATGAAATCGTTGGAAAACTAGGATGGACAGGTGCAAGATTGGCTCAACTCCTTCAGGAGGCTGCTCTTGTTGCAGTTAGAAAAGGCCACCAAGCAATTTTTCAAACAGATCTAGATGATGCAGTTGACAGGCTCACTGTAGGACCAAAACGTGTTGGTATAGAATTGGGTCATCAGGGACAATGTCGTCGAGCTGTAACTGAGGTGGGGGCTGCTTTGACTTCGCATCTTCTAAGGCAATATGAGAATGCAAAAGTAGAACGCTGCAGTCGCATATCAATCAACCCTCGCGGACAGGTTCTCTTTTGTTACTCTCCTTTATCTTCCACTAAGAACTAACACACGAAAATATAAACTAGAAAGCTCTGAAGCATATTCTTGTTTAGAGAAGTTTTCGTAAGTATTATATCATGCTCTCAACTGAAATTGATGACGCAGTCGTTATCCCAAGCTGTATTTGATCGTCTTGATGATGAGTCATATATTTTTGAGCGCCGGCCCCAGTTGCTACATCGCCTCCAGGTATGATCTCCTTATATTTTGATATGGTGATAATTCGTTATGTTTTATCCTCGTTTAGAAAAAACTAATTTGATTGTTCCATTTGGAAGGTTTTAGTTGGAGGAAGAGCTGCTGAAGAGGTGATATATGGAAGGGATACGTCCACAGCTTCAGTTAGCTATCTTGCTGACGCATCTTGGCTTGCACGTAAGATCATCACAATGTAAGTGTTCTACTTGCTGTGCTGGGCTCATTTATTTGGCTGATATACCTTCGCGTCATACTTTCTCGTTTATTACTTTACGTAGATGGAATCTAGAAAACCCCATGGTCATACATGGTGAACCACCCCCATGGAGAAAAGGTCCCAAGTTTATTGGTCCAAGATTGGATTTTGAAGGATCCCTTTATGATGACTATGATCTCATCGGGCCTTCTGGAAACACCGATATGGATGATGAAGTCGCAAGGAGGACAGAAATGCTGGTGTGCGATATGTATGGAAGGACAGTAAGTCTTCTGAGGCAGCACCATGCTGCTCTGCTTAAAACTGTTAAGGTAAATTTCTTTCAGCTGTGTTGATCCGTGTTCTCTTCTTCTGCACACACATATTGATAACTGTTAAGCTTCGTTTCACCTTCTCTAAAACAATCTTATATTAAGCCATTGCACATTGTATTTTTATCTTTTGTTATCTAATCTACAGGTCCTCCTGAGCAAGAAAGAAATCAGTGGAGATGAAATCGACTTTATCCTAGACAATTATCCCTCAAACTCACCTGCAAGTATTTTGCTAGAGGAAAAAGATCCTGGGAGTATTCCATTCTTTGAACGAAGCCAACAACAGGATGATACAGGGAAGGAGTACAGCATGATAACTTCATGAGATTACATGGGTTCATACCATCGCTTCATCTGTTTCGTGGTAGAAATTCAATCTCACGGATCGCATGTCATGTAGCTTGTATTTAGAGGTCCATTAATAACTTCATTTGTAACAAGTCTTGATATGTTCCTTGTTATAAATTGTAAGATTTGTTCAAGCATAGTATGAAATTTTGTAAGTGTTATAAGAAAGATTCTAATTTGAAGGAATTATTGCATTTATAGTTAAACTATTATGGAAAATTAGATTCCATTCATGGTTGTAAACATATCTGTTAAATTTTTCATATATTTTAATTTTGTCCGATCGAGGAAAAGTGATTACTAATGTGTTTGAGATGTATAATGTTGGTGTAAAGTATTTTTCATATTGAAATAGGATATGATTGAAATCACCAATAAGTAATACGTTTGTTTATCTAAATAATCTATAAGAATTTCTTCAAGATTGGACATGATTGTGACAATATATAAGTACTAGGGAGGGGGAGATTCCATATTAATTTCAAGAATAATTAAATGCTTGTTAATATGAATTAAATTATGCTTAATCTTAGAGGCCAAACCTAAACCAAAGTCTACCTTTTTTATAGGGTTAAAATATTAAGTACCATGATAATTTAGAGAAACTACAGTAGTATTCATAACAGTTTTAGGACATGTAGTTTTATAAAGGAAGCATAAATCAAATTTCTTAAGGATAAACTAAAAGTTTTAGGAAGTTAAACTATCGAAGGTTAGGAGTTCCTCAACAATTTCTAAAAAGAATTCTCATAATGATGTTTGGGTTGTTTTGGAACAAATGAGAGAAACACTTACATAAAAGAATAGAACAATCAGTGACGGTGAAGTGCTCGCTTGTCATTCTAATAAAATGATAAAAGAGAGAACCTGATCCAGAAGTATAAGCATGGTCTATGGTAACATTGATCCTTTACTTGTTTATGAGTTTGACCCTTTTTTATTGGGAGTGTCATATTCGTCTATGAGTTTGACTTTAGCAATCTTTATCTCTTCCTTTGCAAATTGAGTCTAAGATTTTCGTTTTGTTGCTCCTATTCCATAGTTGTATTTCATTGAGTCATTGAAATTCGAGATCTTTTATTTTTTTCAAAGTCTGGTTCCAACAGTTTATGTCGTTTTTCTTTTTGACTTAATGTGACATGTTTAGAAGAGTTTATCCCTTCCATCATGATAGATAATTTCCAGTTGAATCTTGTATAATTTGATTCATACTTCCTTCCAACTGGTGAAGTGCTCGCTTGTCATTCTAATATTTTGATCTGGTAGTGGTGGTCTGGTGGACACTTCTTATCATCTAGGTTATTGACATCCCTACTAACAACTCTTTCTTCCTCATTCAATTTATCACTTTTATTGATTGGACTATTGATATCCTTGTCTACAAGTAGTTCTTTCCACAACAAATCTTTAACAGTATCGTCTGAATGATTTTCATCCCAACGAACAATTTCTTCCACTTCCTCCATTAACACATCACCATTATCCACTTGTGCAATCATTCGTATGACATATTCAACATTGTCTTTAACTCATAAGGATCCCAATTTACCATTTTCTTTATTTTGTACTAGATTTTCAAGCTCTATCAAAACAAAATGTTTGTAATATCTCCACTCCGCTTTCATAATTCATATCCATCGTGGAACTTACGTCCTCTTTCATTCAACAACAATCTTAAAAATTATATTTGTCTTTTATTTTTTTAGAACATATTATCTGTAGGATTTTTAATTTTTAAGTTCTCACACATCCTGTATGATGGTGACAAATTGATTGAAAACATTCACCTGGTCTTGCATATAATAATATTTTGTGGTTGTTGTGAGCATCATAGAGATTGATGCTTCTTCAGGTAAAAGTTGATTCTTTTGGAGAAGACTGATGCTTGCTATCACCACAACTGAACCCTGGTGAGACTTGGATGGAGTTGATAACGAATCAGATGTGATAGCCGCGGAGGTAGCAAAAAAAGTTGAGTTCTTGATCTAGCTTGTCTGTGGATTGTGGTAAAGATAAGTTGCTTAATGAAGCCTAAAACTAAATAATAGTTCGGTTAATGATCTTTTAGAGTTCACTGAATTAATTATGGTTTTAGGCTTTGTATATAGTATAGATACACTGAATATAGTAATGAACATTGAATAACATCACTACTTTGTCAATTATAATACTGTAGATACACATCAAAATATCAATATGTCTTTGAGCTTTTATCATTAAGATCCATGAGATTTGTGAACATTGAATAACATCACTTCTTTGTCAATAATAATAGATACACATCAAAACATCAACATGTTACAGTGGTTATGTCTTTGAGCTTTTATTACTAAGGTCCATGGTTCAGATCCTAATAATCTAGCACTAACAAGTTTAGTTTTTGGTTCAACCATTACAACACTTGCACAAGACTCAAACATGCCCACGTTAATATCAACGGGTTACTGTTAGGCCATCAGGGCTCTTGAAAAGTGGACCTCGCACCGAAGATAGACCTAACATTCACAAGCTTGGGCCCATCGAACCTAGTCGGGCAGGTTTGCTACACATGTTTAGTGGTAGGCTCGTTAGGCGTTAAGGTCATTTCAACTAAACTGGCTATGATAGTAGGCTGGTTAGTTTAAACTGACCACAGTAAGAAGCTCGTTAGGTTTAGGATGGGACAAGTCAATCTAAGGCTAGTGTTGCAAACGAGTCGGGTTCTATCGGGTAACGGGTTACCCGACCGGATTTCAATTTTACCGAGCCGGGTAATTACCCGGTACTAACGAGCCGGGTAGCAAACCCGTTACCCTCGTATCGCTCGATAAGGACACAAACGGGTATTGAGCCGGGTTTTTTGAGTCGGGTAACGAGCGGGTGCCCTCGGGTTATCCCCAAATTTCTATTTAAAAAGAAATATTTTAGATTATTTGCAACAAAATTTAATTGTCGAAATGCAACCCTGGAAATTCTTTTCAATACTAGTCTTATATTGGTCAATGAAATTAATTATGGTTAAAGTATAACATATATATTATATAAATATAAAAAATAAACGAGCTGGTAATCGAGCGGCCCCGAGTATTCCAAATCGGGTGTCGAGTAAAAAAGATTACTCAGTATCGCTCGATAAAGATATGAGCGGGTAATGGACCCGAGTTTTTTGAATCGGATAACGAGCGGGTTCCAAATTACTCGGTTCTTTAACAGTACTATCTATGGCCTTCATAACTCGATAATGCAAGGGCCAAGTGACATGTCTCATCATTACTTGTCTCCATCTATTTAACATAAATCCAACATCTTTTCTTGGGAATTAGTAATAAAGTAAGTTTCGAACTCACAACCTTGTGGTCACTAGCAAATAGGCTATTCCATTAACTTAACGTAGATCCAACTTTCAAAAGCATATCTTCATTATATTTCATTATGATCTACTTCGCCGTAAAATTAAAATTGTATTGTAACAAATACCCAAATCATAAGAAGCCTTACCAATTAAGCTGTACCCGACGTTCCCAGTAAGTATCTTGCCAAGCTATGCATAGTGCATGTGGTATGTTGATATCTCCATGTGTCACTTTCTCTCATTTTTTTTTATCTCTCTTCCTTTATTTTTTAACTTGATAGCGTCACTAATAATAAACCTGTGCAACTAAAACTCTTAATCATTTTTCATTTTTTAAATTAATTTTCTTCTTTAATGGTTTCAGATCTTTTGATTCCATAAATTTTCAATAAAATTAATACGAGTAACATAATTGAATAATACCTACCTATAATCATAACTCAACTTAATTAAAGCCATTAAACTAAATTAACTTTTTCCACTAAATTATTTTAGCTGTATAAAGTGTATGTAAAGTTTAGTTCCAAGATTTTGCAGAGAAATTCAAGATGTTGCAGAGAAATTATTGCTAATTGTTATAGGTGATTTAGTCTATCTCCAATGTTTTGACATATTCAAAGTGTGATGGGATTTATGGACATTTTATTGAGACTATTTTGATATTTTGGTGCTTTAGTGAATTTGAGGTTTGTTAAAGTGGCGATCTTTCATTGATTTGTAATGTGGAGTATTTGATCTGTTAATTGTGTAACTTCGTTTTGATTTTTATTTATTTATTTGTTGAGCATACTTTATTATGTGAATTTCGTTTCGATCTTCATTGTTTTTGCATTTTTGGGCATTCTTGATTATGCACGTTTCGTTTCAGTTTCGCTTTTTTTTTAATTGAATTATGATAAGAGTCTATGGTTCCACTCTAAATGTGCATCTTAACCCTACCCTCACGTGTAACCCAATCATCGGTGTAACTTTTATCGCCGGTATTAACTGCCGGAAACAACATCGGCGGGTTACACGTTCCTCAATAACTCGGCCTGGCTCATGATACCATGATAAGAGTCTATAGGGTCCCTCTAAAACCAATTGGCTATAGAGGGAGTAGCCAAAGATCTTATATATTAACCCGGGAGGAACTTTCGATGTGGGATGTGCATCTTAACAAATTATTTGGCATTCTTGATTAAATAAATTGCTTTTTCGATTTTCCTTCTTTTTCCGAAGTGTTGGGTATTCTGGATTTTGTGATTTGTTTTTTTAAAATAATCTAGTGATCAATTTGTGCAGGATTTGAGTGAGAAACTGCTTTTGAGGTCAATTGTGTTCTTATATTTGCAGCTATGGCGCAGAGTAATTGGGAAGCCGATAAAATGTAAGAGTTCTCCTTTTTACCTCTTTGTTATCCTAATTCCTGTTCGTCTCGAAAGGATTGTTGAGTTTGATTTTCATTTCCCAAAAGCTAATTGAAACCCACATTTTTAGAACATTGATGAAAGTAGCATTTGTTGTGTTTCACTAAATATTATACACGTATATAAAGATAATGCAGTCCAAAATTTAAGAGGTCAAACATCCCGATTTAAAATTGGACAATCTTTTTACGGTAGACGGTGTAGTTTACCATTTTTAGATAGTGCCTTTATATTCTCTTTGACGTTTCTATGTATTTAAGTGTTGCTGCTCGAGCTAGGATGTATTATCTGTATGTAGTTTGCATTGATGAGAAAGAGCGATTGTAGTTGACAGGCTCAACTGTATGAGTGGCAAACAAAGGGATTATGTTGGTTACTTTTCATAGAGGCGAAGCTTGGATATATTGTTTGGTGTCTGCCTGTTAATATTTTGTTATTAGATATTTCTATTCTGTTGGCTAACCATTTCATTCTCTTTCTTTATCTTTTTTGGTGTAGGCTTGATGTGTACATTCATGACTACCTTTTGAAAAGAAAGTTGCATAACTCAGCAAAAACTTTCATGACTGAGGGAAAGGTTGCAACGGAACCTGTAGGTAATTAACTAAGTTAACTTGCATAAGTTTAAGGTTTCGTAGGAAGAATATGAAGCTTGTATAACCCAAAATGGTTCAGAAAAAATCTGCAAGAGGTTACTAAATAGACCCCCATAAAAAGTGCTGCCAAGTTCCCTCTTGGTGTATGGTTTTACTAAGTTCCATTTAGAGAATAGAAATCGACTCAAATAAAAACAATAGGTGCTTGGATACTTAAGAGTGCCTAGTGCCTACATAAGCTATTAGGTCAGCTACACTGGTTTTGTTTAAATTTGTTAATACACATGCTCTTTCGTTTTAGCCATTGATGCACCAGGAGGTTTTCTTTTTGAATGGTGGTCAGTCTTCTGGGACATTTTCATTGCCAGGACGAATGAGAAGCACTCAGAGTCAGCGGCAGCATACATTGAGGTGTCTTGCTTTTCTTTATCCATTTTGCACTGTCTCATAACTAATGAGTATTATTTTCTTGTCGTTTTTCAAAAGAACATCTTTCTCATTTGTTCTGGTGACAGACACAACAAATGAAAGCAAGAGAACATCAACAACAGTTACAGATGCAACAGTTGCAGCTTATACAACAGCGTAATGCACAGTTACAAAGAAGAGACTCTAATCATCCACCTCTGGGAAGTCCTATGAATGCCATGAATTCTGATGGGATGATGGGGCAGCCATCTGCTAGTGTACTAGCCATGAAGATGTATGAAGAGCGAATGAAACACCCAAATTCAATGGATTCTGAGGTTTCTCAAGGCCTCGTTGATGCCAGTAGAATGGCTCTTCTTAAGTCGGCAACAAATCACCAAGGGTATAACTAATGGAGAACTTATATTCACCTACCAAATGCCAGTTTGTTCTGAAATTTGTAATTAATTTAGTTGTCCTGATGAACAGACAGTTAGTACAAGGCAGTTCTGGCATGTCTGCAGCTTTGCAGCAAATGCAGGGAAGGTCACAGTTACCTGCTGTAAGTTCCTTGTGCCCATCTTGCCTTTGCAGAGTTTTGCGACTTTTTATTTTCTTTATGAATAGATTTTCATACAGCCTTATCAAGCGTTAGTTTGCACATTTGAACTCCAGACTACTTCGTAACTTTTCCAGGACACTAAAAGTGAAGTAAACTTAGGGGGAGGCCAGAGGTCATTGCCTATGGACCCTTCTTCAATTTATGGCCAAGCGATTCTTCAATCCAAATCTGGTCTTAGTGGTGGAGGTAAAGTCTTAGAGGTTCCCTTTCAGATACCAGCATCCTTAATATCAAATCTCCTAAGTCCTAAGACAGTGATGTGCATACGCAATGTTGTAAAAAAACAGCATGCCCCTTGTATTATTTACTCACTTGTTCCTGATTCCTTGTATTTCGTAATAAGCACCTTACCTCGTGAGTTATAGAACTTTCATACTGCTCCCTATCATCCATTTTTACATATAATAATTGATAGTTGTGTCACACAAGCCATCCCTCTAAAGACTAAAATTTTAGACCGTTTTATCCTCCTAGCAACCTATTCCATTGGAAGAGGAGAGGGCATTAAATTTTTTAGATATCCTGTATCTACAGATTATATTAGATCTCTTTATATATTGTCTGGAAGTCTTTGAACCCCATTTTCCTGTCCAATCATGCAACCTATCCCCCTTTCTTTTCAGCTACACACTTACCTCTTGATTTAGTTTCTCTCTCAAAAAATTATTGCATACAACATGCTACAAAGCCTTTAAAGAGGCTTCCAAGATGTTGTTTGCTTCACCTGCTTTACACTAATATCATTATTTAAGCAGCAGTACTAAAACATGTACTCATTATACTTCGGGAAGTTTCTTTTTTTGTTGCAATATGATGAACAGTAGATCAGGCTACTAATATTTTGTTCACATGTTTCATTTTGCTAGATATTTTCAAACGATGTGTTGTAGGAGTACTTCTGTCTCTTCCTTGTATCTTGGAATGCATTTCGTTTTCAGTCCGGAATTACTCTCTCCCCTTATTCATGTTGTAGAGTATAGCATGAGATAAGAATTAAGCTCGGCCGCTGAAGTTGTTGACTTGTTTTGCCTTCCCTTTTTGCAGGATTGAATCAAGGTGTTACTGGTCTCCCATTGAAGGGTTGGCCCTTAACAGTGAGCTCCCCTCTACCTTATCAGCTGTAAAGTATTGGTCAATTCTTCTTTTGGCCGTCACTTAATGATTATCCGATAGATGTAAACCTTTCAATTGTATTGACTAAATAAATTCGGGATTTCAGTAGATACCTCAAAACTCACCAACTTGTTTCCTCCAAATATTAATTGAAATTCTAGTGAGTAAGATTAAAAATTCTAGGTTACCCGCTTAGAATTCAAAGTCAGAAAAAGTATCAACTGATTGTGCAACATAAGTTTCCATGTGCGTCAATGTTACTGTCAAGGGTTAGTTCCTTAATCTCTTCCATTGGTTTTCCTGAAACAGTTTAAGTAGTTCTTGGTCTATATTCTTGATAATCCAGCAATTTCTTCGGAAGATCTTATTATGAGTGGGGAAAATCATGTTTGTGATAATCTAGAGGGGAGATATGAACTGACGAAATAAGGAAATAAAAAGAAGGAAGTATGAGGCATTGGAATGAAGAAGTCTCCTTTTCCCCTTCTGTAGTATAATATTTTAGTGCCTGCATGACTAGCTATCCTTATGTAGAAGGCAATTCTAACAACTTGTCTGTAATTTGAATTTCATGGTCTGTACTCTTTACAACATTTTGTTACCATAGTATAAGGGCGACACATTCTCCTTCATTGAACTGTTCAGGAAGTGTGATTCTTACTGTTTAGTACTTGTAAATCATATAGGGAATTGACCAGCTACGACCAAGCTTAGGTTTACAAGTGCCGAAGCCCAATTTGCAGACCCAAAATCAGTTCCTTTCTCCCTCGCAACAGCAACAAGTCCTTGTCCAGGCACAGGGGAATATCGGAAGTTCACCTAACTATGGTTTTGGTGGCTTACCAAGGGGCAATTTTACTGCGAAAGATGGCCAACCTCCTCGAAATGATGGGTCTATATGCTCTCCAGTGCAATCAAACTCACCCCAGGTACGGGATCATTTTTCTACATTACCATTCTCTTCTATTTTTCCAATTGAATCCATCTTTTTTAGGTTATTAACCAATAAATTATTGCCTTCTCACTTTTAGAATCTTGACGTGAGCATTCTTCTCAGTTCTCACCATCATCTTAATTATTAGAAAATATTAATTGGAGGTGTTGAGGCTTTTGCAACATCTTCCCAATTGGTAATTTGGGTACTTGGTTTTCTTCATTTGAATCTAAGTAAACAGGTTTATGTCCTAAGTGAGAAGGAGAATGGCGTTCCATCATTTGCAGATGTTTGGTAGAATATCTAGTGAAGTATCTTTTTTCTTTTGAAGTCCGGATTGTAATTTGAGATGTTTTTTTAACAACTGAATTTTAGTGCTACTGTTGTGGTGCAATTTCTTACTTATTTAGAAATTTATCTGTGCATATTTGCCCCTATTTTTAGGTGAAGATGGGCCAGATGCAGCAATCATCTTCTCAGCAACAGGATGCACTACAGCAGCAGCAGGTTTGTCCTCGTTTCTGCATGTATAATTGATGTCTTGTTTAAGGTTTGCTTGATTGAGCTTTCCGTGGGCTGAAAGTAAGAAATATCTAGTTAGATATGTTATGCAAATAAGCTAGTACATAGATCTTATATTGCTATAATGTACATCTATATATTGGAGAAAAAGCGTATCCAAACCGTCGCAGAAAATCTACTGGCTGAACCACCAAGTTATTCAAGTTTCGAGGCTATTAGAAACACCTGCTAATCTTTGTTTAACGAGATAATTTTTTTTTCTTCTCAATCCATCTTATTATGCTCCTGATTCATGCCCAGAATAATAGGAAAAGAAAGCAGCATTCTTCATCTGGACCTGCCAATAGTACAGGTACAGGAAATACAGTAGGCCCTTCACCAAGCTCACCAGCATCAACTCATACACCTGGAGATGGAATGAATTCAGCTAGTAGCATGCAACATGTCAACAGCGTGTCCAAGAGCATGATGATGTATGGTGCTGAAGGAACTGGTGGTCTTGCATCATCCACAAATCATTTGGTAGGTCAATCACAACTTCTCTTTCTTGGTCTGTGAACCGTATATCTACTACTCCTTCTATTTAAATATAAGTGATAATATTTTTTGTTTAAACTTTTCTATGAGAGTGGCCTATCTATATTGTATAATAATTTGTTTAGTGGTTTGAGAATCAATGATTGTTTTGCTTTCTTTTGAATTGTATATAATTGGAGATGGTACTCAAACATTCAAGTAATTTCTTAGTGCAGGATGACTTAGATAATTTTGGAGATGTTGGTTCTCTAGAGGATAACGTGGAATCATTTTTGTCTAATGATGGTGGAGATGGTATATATGGTTCTTTAAAACAGACCCATGCTGAGCACAAAACCGAGCCTTCTAAAGGCAAGTCATGACCATAGATAATTTTACAACTTGACAGGTCACGTGTGTTACCAATATTTATTTGTTCCCTTTCAGGTTTCTCCTTCGGTGAAGTTGGTTGCATAAGAACAAGAAACAAAGTCACTTGTTGCCATTTCTCCTCTGATGGAAAGCTGCTTGCTAGTGCTGGTCATGACAAGAAGGTAGTTGAAATTTTATCGTGGCATCATAGACTTATAGTAGATGCTATAATGAGGGGTGCAAACTTACCTCGTCGTTCAAATGCCCTCTATTTTGTTAATGTTTGTATGTTAATGATATAGCAGACGCCATGGAGATTTTAATACTGATTTTAGTTTTTTTTGCCTTTTTTCATCTATAGAAATCTAATATTGTGTTCCCATTTGGCTGTGTCATCAGGCTGTTCTATGGAACATGGATACTATGCAAACAGAAACAACTCCAGATGAGCATCAGTACTTAATTACCGATATCCGATTCAGGCCCAATTCGACTCAACTTGCAACTGCTTCATTAGACCAGTCTGTGAGATTGTGGGATGCAGCTAATGTAATTACCGCAATTAATTCTTCATGATTTTCTCTTAGTAGATTGTGGAACATCGATACTTCTTCTTTGCTTCCTTTTAAGATGATCCCTTATGACGATGGGCAATGTCATGTTCCAGACCATCAACTTTACATATATATTACCCCTTCAGTGACCTATATTTTTCATCTTCATTTTGTATTATTTTTCATCTTCGAAGGCATTGAGAAATGTCATGTTGTATGTGTAGTAAAATTGCTAAATATACTTTTTTGTTGTTATGGCAGCCCAGTTATTGCTTGAATGCATATACTAGCCACCCTTCTCATGTGATGTCCCTGGATTTTAATCCTAAGAAGAATGACCTATTTTGCTTCTGCGATAGTAACAACGAGATCCGTTACTGGAATGTCAGTCCATTCACATGTGCAAGAGTTTCAAAGGTTCGCAATAGATATATCCGTTTTATGTCAAATATCCTTGCAATTTCTCAACTTGTTTCTCTTTCTTGTGTGTTTCTAGCAAGGTGGAAGTGCACAAGTTCGATTTCAACCAGTTACGGGACATCTACTAGCAGCGGCCTCTGATAAAGTGGTTTCGATTTTTGATGTCGAAAGTGATAGGCAAACTCATGTCTTTCAGGTTTTTCTATGGATAATTTGTTTTAAATTATATTCAAGAGTAAACTCTGGTGCCTCTTCACCTTTTAATCGAAGTTTAGAAATCATGGCTGAGAAAATCATATGTTTTTTAGCAGGGACATTCAAGTGCAGTAAACTATCTTTGTTGGGATCGTACTGGAGATTATGTGGCTTCTGCTAGTGAGGATTGTGTAAAAGTTTGGTCATTGACCTCTGGGGAGTGCATTCATGAACTGAACTCAAATGGGAATCAGTTTCATTCTTGTGTTTTCCACCCAAGTTATTCAACTCTCTTGGTGATTGGTGGGCTACGGGTAACTGCTCTTTGTGATGCTTGAGTATTGTTTTATCTTGTCGCTTTTTATTTCATGCAATCGATAAGTATAGAACTTCTTGCTATGCACATCTATTGGTACTTCACATCGTTGATGCCTTTCGTTGTTTATTTCATGCAGTCGTTGGAGCTTTGGAACATGTTAGACAATAAAAGCATGACTGTCCCAGCACACGAGAATATTATTTCTTCACTTGCTCAGTCACCTGTCACTGGAATGGTTGCTTCTGTAAGTCACGACAGCTCTGTCAAGTTATGGAAATAAGAGAGATATTGAACGACATACTTTAGTAGCATATGATGACTTATTGGTCACCCTTTCTCTATTGTACTGCATGAGATTCTGGTTAGGATACATACAGTATTTGGGCGTTAAGAAGCTCCTAATATATAGCGAGACGAGTGGGAAACTTGTTGCAGTAATCTAATGGTTTTCTGCCAAAATTGGTGAGACTTGTAGGTATTCTCAAGTTTGTAAGATGGCACTTGTAGTTATTGAGCTTCTTCCACATGACCATATATAACCAATCATCTATATATGAAGAGATATTGTACTTAAAATCTGAAGTTGGTTTCACCATATAATTTTTCGGGTTCTTTTTTTTTGTAGTTGTATTGAAATAGTAGAATATACATACAATATCATCCGTGATATCGAAGAATTTTTCGGTTTTTTGTGCAGCCATAATTGTTCAATGTTTAATTGTTTGTGTTTGGTGTCTACTTATAATGTAAAATTGTATTACTATCAATTCATCATAATTCTTGAAACAATATCAAGTTCACAACATATGTATGTGTGACATTCAAGTGGAAGGAGTTTTGATTTTTACACTCTAAATATTGAATACTATATATGAAAAACATGTGAAATGTAAAAATCGAACGTTTAAAAGATGAATAGGATTGAAGGTAACAACTCGTTCAATTAGGCTCAGACAAGTCGGGGGTGAAGCCCGGCTCGATCTTCAATGAGCCTAGCCGAGGCCCGAGTGCATGTCTTTTGGTCCACAACTTGCTACCTCGGCTTCATATATATTTTTTGTTTGAATGGATCGGTCAACACCCCTAATCATATCTCTCGAATAAAATTAAAATTTGAGATCAGAATCTTTTATTACACTTTTGTGAGATATTATTTGTTTCACTTCTATTAGATGTCCATTTTTCACAATTTTCAAACACCATACTGATCTAATCAAGTTTCTATTGGTACATACTATTATATATAATTTAAAGTAATTATCATTTACGTTTTTATTTTTCAAGGCGAATATTTGGCTATAATTAAAAATTGAAAATACAAAATTTTTATCGTAAACAAAAAGTAATAAGTCATTTTGAATTGGAAGTAGTATAACAGCAAAAGAAAAGAGTGTAAACAACTATTTCCCCGTTACTGCTCAGAGGATAGTCATTTTGAGATCCTATCAAGATTTAGATTATACTCCCTCCATTTCTTTTTAGTAGAAGTTTTCGTTTTTGCATGTCCAATTTTGACCGTCAATTACTTTTTATTCTTTAGTTTAAAAAGCATAAAATTTATATCGATCAATTTATAGAGTATCATAAAACTATTTTTTCTTATAATTTTTTATATTGTAATTAATCAGTTATTGTTAACCAAAGTTAGACACGGAAAAACGAAAAAGTCTTGTATTGTGAAATGGAGGGAGTAATAAACCTTTTATCTCGTATTCATTAATTCAAAAATATAAAATTTATAAAACTAAATTCATTTTTGAAGAATATTATCAAAATATTGCGTTCTTATAATTTTCTTTAACATATACAAAAATTACTCGTAACTAAAATGAATTAGATGTACTATATAGAGTATGACTAAATTAGGCGGCTTCAGGCATAACTGATAAAGAGCTATAATGTTAAGTAATTGCAACTTCGTCGTTTCACGTAGCATGAGTTGGATTGTTTTAAAGCGCAACCACTCTTAAACACAGTTAAAAGACAAGCTTTAATCCTAATGAGATGAGGGTAAGACCGCAAGATATCTGGGTATGCGGGAACCATTAGATGACGGTTTCATCCTTTGACTTAGTCTTACATAGGGGTGCAAAATAGCTGCCGCG
This sequence comes from Echium plantagineum, assembly GCA_003412495.2. Lineage (NCBI taxonomy): Eukaryota > Viridiplantae > Streptophyta > Magnoliopsida > Boraginales > Boraginaceae > Echium > Echium plantagineum. The sequence goes on from CM016564.1 coordinate 28,174,805, forward strand.
CGAACCGAACCCTAAAATATTGTCCTTATTTAAAGGCTCCATTTCCCTCCAGCTTTCCCTCCAATTTATGCAAACACACAAACACGCACTCGACTCATACGAATCCACCATGGGCAAATTCATCAGAAAGGCCAAGCTCACCTCAGACGCGCCCACTCTCGGCGTTCATACACGTTCCAGGACCCTAACACTCGCCGCCGCCGCCACTTCCGAGCCGGAGTATCTCCAGCTCCGGTCACGCCGCCTCCCGAAACCTCAGCTGTTGCTTGAGACGAAGAAGAAGCGCAGTAATTGTTGTAGTGGTGAGGAAACGGTCACTATCAATCAACAATTTCGAGAAAGTAATCTGGGGTCTCAACCAATTGAAAGGTATACTCTTTATTTCTCTTTTATGCTATTTTTTTGTTTTTGTTTTTTAATTCAGAGTGTTAATTTGTTATATTTGCATGCTGGGTTGTTTATGCAATCAAAATTAGCTTCAATCGTTTAATATTTTTGTTAAGCTACGCTCGTGAGATAGTGTTGAAGTTTTCTGTCAGAAAGGTGGATGTTTATATTTATTTTTCTTGCAGATAAACTAATAAAAATACGAATTCATATGAAACTAAGATTCGTATCCATCTATATATATATATATATATTTTTTTTTTTTTTTTGTAAATTAGCCATGGATATGAGTTTCGAATGGTCACTAGCAAGAGCCTTTTCCACTAGGCTATTGTATCAATCTATATTTTTGAAATATTAACTTTTTTTCTAACTTTTACACTTGTAGAATTAGATATATTTTCATTTTAAGTCATGTCTCTTGCCCGTGAAAAGTCAAAAAAATATCTTAAGAAAAAACAAAGCGAAGATCATATACTGGGTTGTGCAAGTAATTGTGCTTTTTAAGTAGGAAAGTTGATATATTTGTTTATGTTGTAGTCTATTTGGTGAAAGTATATGAGAAGATAGTATGTATATTAGTAACACGATAACTTGATCGAAATCAGAACTCTTTGTGGCGATTAAGGTTATAAAGTTTGTTGATTCTGAGATAACAAACATCTGTTTGAGATGGTGGTAGTACTAACTTTTGTTTGCCCCACCAATCATTATATGTAATATACTCTTCGTTATTTAATTTGGATTTTGCACAAAGTTGTGCTTTCTTGCTTACAATGTTTATTTTGTTTTGTTTAGCTGTGTCAGACTCATAGCACATTAAGGGAAACATTTTCTTGATCAACAGAATACTAATTAGAGCAAGTTACCTTCGACGATAAAATTTGTAAATCTTGATGTTAAAAAGAACGAGTGACGAGTCCCAATTGTACCCCGATTGAGCTAATTAATAAATGTTTCCTTTGTATTCATCTGTTGCAAAGGCATCTCGATGGAGAAGTTACTTTACTTCATGACAAAAGGTTGTCCAATTGAAACAGGGATTTACAGGTCTCGAGTTCATTGCTACTATCCATAGAGGAACTCTTCTGTGGCAGCATTAAATTTATTTCGTGATATGTTTCGTGGTAATATGTCTTATTCATTTGGCCATTGGCCAAAGTGTGTAGTACACACATAACTATGTTAGGTACTATGTTAGGTACTACTTGGGTTTAACTGATTAATAAGGAGGACCACTTCATTTTATTGTCTTGTAATTAAAGCATTGGGTTGACTATCTCGCCAATTACCCCAGGCGACATGTCTTATATTTGGTGGGTGAAGGGCCTATTATATTTTGACGTTTTGTTGATTTTGTTTTGCATAATTGGTTTATATCATGGTTACACTTAATCATGTGTTTAGTAGGATACCTTTCTACATTATGGTCTTTTGCATTCACGAATCCTTCGATTTGCTGTACTTATTTGATATGTTATTCCATCTCCAGTGCTGTTAGAGAAGGTAATCCTCATTCCAACCTCATAAGCGATGTGGGCAACATCTCCACTCCTCGTTTCTCAACAAGGTACCCAAGCTCCCCTGCAGAAAATCAAAGAGCTCAGAGCACAATCCTTACTGGAATTCCTTCAAAGTGTGAGCTGGATGATCTTTTTGCATATTTTGAACAGCAACAACAGCACTTCTTCATGGAGAAGTATGGTCTTCATAATTTCTGTTGAACACGTCTCATTGGCACTTCAATTGCCGTAACTACCATAATTTCCCTGCTAACATGTGTTGGTATTCTTTCCTTAAATGTTACAGGTATAACTTTGACATCATTAATGATATACCCCTCCCAGGACGTTTCGAGTGGGTGAAGGTCGATCTTTAACCAGTGGAAGAGTCCATATACGCTCCCTACATGTCTTCGCTAATGTCGAGAGGAGTTTAAACCAAGCTGGAAGACCAATCTATCACTCTTGCTACTGTAAAAATTTATAGCGCTTTGACATGTGAATTTTTTCGTGTCTGACGTAGTGGAACTGGTTAATACTAACTGAGTAACCGTTAGGAAGTAGAATTAGCAGCAAATGTACCAACTTTGCAAGTTTTATTCAATCATAAGGTTATTTGGTTCCATGCTCTATCAGTGTTATAATATGTACTCAACAACATTGAGATGCAGTTTATAATGTTTTCATAATTGTAGGGGTGCGGAGGAAAACCAGAACCGAGCTGAACCGAATCGAAAATAACCAAATTTTTCGGAACCGATCGGAACCAAATCGATTTCGGTTCCACCTTTAAGGGAACCGAACCGATGACTAATTTTATGTAGAAAAAATTAAACTTAGTAAAGGATAATTGGCGAAAAAAATTTAATATTGTTCATTATTAGTGTGATATAATAAAGCTGAAGATATTGCCAGAACAATTTTATTCTACCAAAGTTTGAGCATATTCCTGTTTTAGCCATTCAAGTCAACAATTTAATTTTATCATTTGTATTTACTACTATTTAATATTTTTTTGCAATTAAAGTTAATTTTGAAAATCAACAATAAATAAACACATTCCATATTTTAAATACATGCAGCTTCAGTATTAGTAAATCATCATTATTGCTCGCTTGGTCAACTATAGATTAATTATTACTGAAGGAAATAATTTGCAAAATATTTTTTATTTGAATTGAAAATAACAGGAATTAAACATTAATATGTAAGATCTTTCACTATCGATTGAAAAAGAAAGGGGTGTACACAGTAGTTTGTAATTTTTTTATGCACAAAAGTTAGCAATGAAATAAGTAAGAAAAGGTAATCTTAAAATATATTTGTTCAATATGCATGTTAAATAGTTGTAGTAATAATGCCTATTAAAGATGCATATATTTAAAGGGTTTTTCTAAAATGTGCCCTTAGGGCACAGGTTAAGAAACTGATAAGGGAACACAATTGCTAATTAATTGTATTTGAAATTTGAATATTACCTTATATGCTTATGAATATTACCTTATATGCTTACGGATGTTAAATTGTATTACCATATTAAGTGCTTAACATGTGCCCTTAGGGCACATTTTAGAAAGACCCTACATATAAATATTAATTGACTTATAAATTATTTCAAAATGATAAATATGTATAAATAAATAATATAAATATAATAAACATAAAAATATTAAAATAAATATCATAACCTCCAAACTTTCTAAACATTCTTCTTGATTTATTCTGGTAAACTATACCCCGAATAATGGATGAATGATTTTGTTTGTTTCTAGGGAATTGATTATCTCATATTTGAATTCACTGTTTGTTGCGATGTATAAACAAATTGTCTTCCACAACTACAAATAAACAAAAGCCCAATATCATTATTGGGGCACACAAGTGAATATTTTCCCAAATAAATCATTCAGATAATAAAAATTTATGGAATCAAGCTCCAATCAATTTTACACCATGAACATTATAGTCAAATAATTCTTATTGAAGAAATACAAGAAATTGAAAATATAAATATTTAAATATTTTTACAATATCAATTCTATATAGAATAAATAAAAAGGGTTAAATTTTCCCCTTATTTAATTGAGTGACTTGTTTTTTTGCTTGGTATCTATGAATAAAAGTTTAATTTGTTTTGGAGAAGAAGAAGGTTTATAGAGAAGAAATTGAGAAAGATGAGGGGAGGCAAAACAAACGTGATAGAAGAGAAGAAAAAGAAAGACGTGAAAAAGATTGGGAGAGGACAGATATGGAAAATTAATGTTAATGCCTCCTGAATTTATTCACACAATAAAATTAAGTTAAGATTTTTAACTTAAAATCTTATTAAAGATTTGACCAGATCTGATTTGATTCAGTCCTTAAAAAAATAGTTAACGAACAAATTTAATAAAAAAAAATTGCCTGAAACCATCTAGATTCAGGGCGGACCTAGGGGGGTAGGGGCACCGGCCCCCCCTAGGTTTTTCGGTATCATTTTTTCTATATGCGATTTTCTGAATTTTTGGATATATAATAAAAAATGTAAGTAACATAAGTGAAAGTGTAGCTTAGTTGGTTAGCTCAATTCTCTAACATGTAAAGGTCTTTGGTTCAATCCCTCCAAGCTTCATTTTTAACATATTTTAGAACTTTTTTTGTATTTTAACTATTTTTTATTTATTTCGGCCCCCTATTTTATTTTTTTCAATGTTGGCCCCTCTTTATTTTTTTTCCTGATTCCGCCCCAGTCTAGATTAAGTTCTGAAATTTTTTATCAAACACCCCCTAACTATAAATACTAGGATCTCTAATTTAGTTAGCACAATTTACGATTAGTACGAGTGATTCATTCCTTAATTTAACAATTTAGACCACAATTTACGATTTTGGAAATAATAAATTAAGAATCAAGCCATATTCATTGCATTTATTAGAAGATCTTTAATTACCAATTATATTTATAGTAAATAAACTAAAAAACCCTCTTATAAATACCTACTTTTGCACCCTGTCATACGTACTTCATACATTGTAATAACAATTCTATTAGCTTCCCTTATTTGCAGTGTCTTTTGATGGAGCATGCAAAAAACGAAGTTATGAAAAAGCCAAACCTAGGAAGAAGAAAGGTAGATATCAAGAAAATCGAAATCAAAAGTAGCAGACAAGTTACATTCTCCAAACGTCGCAAGGGACTATTCCGGAAGGCAAGTGAATTGTGTTCACTCTGTGGCATGCAAATTGCGATAATTGTCACGTCTCAAAAGGGGAATCTGTTCTCCTTCGGGAACCCTAGCGTTGAGACACTCATAAATCGTTGCAAAACGAAAGAAGAACATTACGACGAATCTTATCAAAGAAAAGTTGAAAACTTAAACTTGAGTGGAGTTGTGGAAAAACTTAAGCAATTGGAGGATGAAAGGCATTATCTAATGGAGCAAAAGAAGAAGAAGGGGGTAGTTGTGAAGGTTAAGAATAATAGTAATAATGGTATGGGAGAAAATAAATTGTGGTGGAAGAAAGATACTAGCAATATGAGGTTGGATGAACTTGAAAAGTTTAGAGATTCAATTGACACATTAAGAAATAATATTAGAAAGAAAACAGATGAGATGGCGGGTATGATGATGACTATAACTCGTAATTCTCAAAGGATGAAACCATCATCTTATTCTGAAGTACATGAGAAAAAGATAAATCGCGATATGTATCTGAACTGATTATGGGATTATAACTCGATAATTCTCAAAAAGTAGTAGATTTGTTTGACTACTTGATAATTTGTAGTTTATGATACAGTTGGTTTTAATACTTTAAACAGATTTGTTTTGATTTTATTTGGAGGAGGGGAAGATATTGAACTTGTTTGGTTAAGCTTTGATTTATTTAGAATGTTATAATATTAAATGTTGGTGGCTCTTGCTTTTCGTTATAATAAAGTTGGAATAATACTTATGATTTGTTGTGGATGATTTTGTATATTAAACAACCCCTACCAATTAAGTAGGGGTGTGCACGGTTCGGTTCGTTTTAGTTTTGGATAAAAAAAGAAACTGAAGCGACCTAATCGGTTATACAATTGACGGAACCGAAATTAGTTCGGTTCTAAATGGTTGGGTTCATATCGGTTCCAGGTCGGTTCCAGTTCGGTTTCGATTTTGGGCCGGTTTGAGAGGGATGTTTTGGACCTAAATATGAGCCCACTATTGGCCTTGAAATTTTGGTCTATTCGTTCCTACCTAATATTATTATTAGTTTTGGACTCAAACCGAAATTAATATTGTTATATATTAGGTACGACTTAAAATTAAGTTCCAAAAATATATCTAATATATATAAGTTTAACTAGCTCCTTTTAAAACTAATTTTGAAATTCGTATACACATTCATCATGCGGTACCACTTTATATATATATATATATGTATCTATATATTATTAGCTTAAAACATATTTACTTATCTATTATTATTATATGGCTGGCGATATTGCCAGACCAATTTTGATTCTGCCAGAGCAAAATTTGAGCATGTCCCTATTTTAACCTTTCAAATCAACTATTTCATTTTATCATAAGTATTTACTATTTAATATTAGAATTAATTCTGGAAATCAGGAATAAATAAACACATTCCATATATGGGGCACATGTTAAGCACTTAATATGGTAATACAATTTAACATCCGTAAGCATATAAGGTAATATTTATAAGCATATAAGGTAATATTCAAATTTCAAATACAATTAATTAGCAATTGTGTTCCCTTATCAGTTTCTTAACAGGGCACATTTTAGAAAACCTTTTAGAAAAACCCTTATAGGGTCTTTCTAAAATGTGCCCTAAGGGCACATGTTAAGCACTTAATATGGTAATACAATTTAACATCCGTAAGCATATAAGGTAATATTCACTCTCTCCTACATGAATTAAGATTCCTTATTTACTAAACCATAAAACCAAAACCTTTTACATTCTACAAGAAAATTTCTACAAAATCTCCAACAATTTTTTTCGAAATTTAGCAATTAGTTATTTATTTATAAAAAAATTGAGCTTTTTGAAAATAAAATCACTCACAAAACTACGAGAGTTGAAGAAAGTATTCTTTTTCTCCTTTAAATATAACAATTATTGATATATGCATGCATGTGGTTAAAAATCGAATTATATGCAAAATATGTTAATTACTTGAAATACATTACCTAGTTGGTTATAACAAAATGATTTACCAAAAGAATTAGAAGTATTTAGATTTTTTAAATTTGTAATAGCTTTAATTTTCTTGGAATATAATATTAAAAATTAGAAGTAACTTTATGTAATTTGACCAAATATTATAATGTTTAGGTTAGAATATTTTGACACTATTATGTCAGTTAGCCAAATAATTGTATTGAATAGAATACAATATAATAGTATCCAATGATTTTGTTGTATTGATTAAAATACAAAAGAATATTGTCCAACGATTTTATTGTATTATTTAGAATCAATTGAGTGATGTCCAATGATTTCATTGTATTGATTATAATACAATATAGTAGAGTCTAATGAGTTTGTTGTATTGATTAGAACAAAATAGTGGCGAATGGTTTTGTTGTATTGATTAGAATACAATAAAACATTGTCCAATATTTTTGTTCTACTGATTAGAATATACTAAAAAAAATGTCCAATGGTTTTGTTCTATTGGTTAGGATACAAAAGAATAGTGTCCAATGATTTTGTTGTATTGATTATAATATAATTGAATAGTATCCAATGATTTTATTGTATTGTTTAGAATAAAATAGTTAATGTCTAATGGTTTTGTTGTATTGATAAGAATACTGTAATACCCGGGCTAAAGTGTGTGACTTGTTTGATATGATTTGATTGTTACTACTCATACCATCAAGATGCATCTTCTTTTCGGTAGCCCAACTCATAAGAACTCCAAAGTTAAGCGTGCTTGACCTGGGGTAATTCTGGGATGGGTGACCCACTGGGAATTGTCCCGGTGAGCACGTGAGTGAGGACAAAACGTGTTGGAAAGACCCGTGGTGGTTTGTGAGGTCAGTCCATCAAATCAAATAACGTTCCGACCAGGTGTTCCAGGGCGGGGCATTACAAATGGTATCAGAGCGGAGCCGTTCGAAATTGTGAGAGTTAGAGTCTCACCCGGACGGTACGGTGCTGAATGTGGATGTGGCTCAACGAGGACGTTGAGTGTTTAAATGGAGGAGATTGTAATATCCAGCCCAAAGTGGGTGATGTGACTTGTTTGATATGATTTGATTGGTACCACTCATACCATCAAGATGCATTTTCTTTTCGATAGCCCAATTCATAAGAATTCCAAAATTAAGCGTGTTTGACCTGGGTAATTTTGGGATGGGTGAGCCACAGGGAAGTGTCCCGCGGAGCATGTGAGTGAGGACAAAACGTGCTGGAAAGACCCATGGTGGTTTGTGAGGTTTGTCCATCAAATCAAATAACGTTCTTACCGGGTGTTCCGGGACGGGGCGTAACAAATACAATAGAATGGTGTCCATTGATTTTCTTATATTAATTAGAATATAATTGAATAATGTTCAATGGTTTTGTTGTATTGTTTAGAATACAATAGAATAATGTCCAATGGTTTTATTGTATTACTTAAAATACACTCGAATAGTGTCCAATGATTTTGTTGTATAGTTTAGAATACAATAGAATAATGCCCAATGGTTGTATTGTTTAAAATACATACTAGTTGACCAGGCCCGACACAAAATCTTATAACTAAATCTAGTATTAACTTTTAGAAACTTTTATATATTTCGATTTTAATGTACATGTAGCATAAAATTGTGGCTACCATAAGGCAAATACCACAAAAGTAGACACTTCAATGTAAAGTTAGTTAGCACAGAAGAATATAAGCATAGGATGTGAATCAACTTTTAGCCACTCGTAAAAGCATGACCAATAAATGCATCATTTTTAACACATACGGAGTATATCATAAGCCTGGAAATGAGTTTATGTAAATTCATCGTGAGCCTCATCATGACCTCATGGTACCATGACGGCCACGATGGATATGTTTAAGACACAATGGTAGGGGAGGGGGGTCGAACTGTTTTTGCAGGTGGAGGCGAGGTTGGGGAGGAGGGTTTTGGTGGTGGTGTTGTTGTTATGAAGTAGAACAAAAAAGAAGAAGAAGGGGGAAAAAGAAGAAAGAAGGACGAAGATAAAAAAGAAGAAGAACGAGGAAGATGAAGAAGAAGAAGAAAAGACGAAGAAAAAGAAGAAGAGGGGGAACGACTAGGATTCATTAAGGGTAATTTAGTAAAATCATGGGATGAAGAGGGTATGGAAGCAAAAAAAAGAGCAAGGGGCAAAAACTGAAAAAAGAAAGGAAAGGGGCAGTCTTCAAAATTTTCAAAACCAATATAAATTCATAATTATGCCAAATGTTTTGGGCGATTAGGTTCCTATAATTTGAAGAGAGATAAACGAGGCAATACAATTATTTTTCAGGGTCAATCATGCAAAACAGATGAATGTGTATAGACACGAACATCAATAAAATCATTGTTTATCTATTACAAGCAATGAAATTATCTTCTATAAGCAATTTCAGGTTCATATATAACTATAACTATAAATAACGCAAAATAAGAAAAGACATCTGGTTTACTTTATACTGATCACATAGGTTGTTGGCATTTCTTAGCATTTGAATGTTGGTCATGTGTTCCATCGTGATCAACCGGTCACGATGGCGGTCCCGATAGAGGACTCGATTTTTCGAGTTGTTTCGTCGTGACCTTCCGTCATGACCTATAAGCCACGATGAAGGTCACGATGATGACAACACCCCCTCCCCATTCTCACGTTAGCAGCCAACCAGCAAGCAAGCAGCTGCACTGCCTTTCCCCAGAAGAATCCAAACGCCCATCATCTTCCTTTCACAATTCCAATCGGCCACCACCGGCTCCGACCTTCCCCTCCGAACTATCTTCTTTGTAATTACTAGTTACTTCTTTATTTTTTTGTGTGTTTATAATAACAAACAATAATGGTGTGGTTATTTTATTTCTTAATTTAAAAATAAACGTCAATTAATTATGGTTGATTTTGTTTCTTGGTTTAACAAATCAAATCAAGTAATTGTTGTAGATTTTATTTTTAATTGTTGTAGATTTTTTATAATCTTTTCTGATTTTGGACACGGATTTCAGATATAGTCGGACCGGTCCGGTTCTGGATAAACCGGTAACCTGACCGGTTCCAACCTGTTTTGGTCCGGTTTTGAATTGATATCCGAAAGTATGTTTTGGTCTGGTTCCGGATTGACCGGAACTAAGACCTGTCCGGTCCCTCATTGGATGAAAATCGGACCAGTAACATCACTAGATATTAGAACCAATGAACTTGGAAATGTTCAATATGAACATGGTTCATACTGATCAAGTGGCGAGGCTCTTGTACTAAGGAGAATTATAAGGGCATGCACAAGTAAAGATTTCGGTTCTGATTTCTTTATGTATCTCATGGAAGGTAGTAGAAATATGGAATCACTAGATAATTACATCCCACATTGCTAAAATTTGAATTCTGATCCGGTTTCCTTTGAGGAGGCTATGATGTCTCCGGATGCTTCTTTTTTTGAAAGGAAGCCATTGATAATGAAATGGATTCAATCATGGCTAATAGAGTATGGAAATTGGCTGACTTACATCTTAAGTGTAAACTTGTAGGATATAAGCGGATTTTTAAAAAGAAAATGGAAGTCGATGATACAATCGACAAGTTTAAGGCTAGGTTGGTAGCCAAAGGATATTATATTAAGGAGGGTATCGACTACTTTAATACATATGCTCCAGTTTCGAGAATATCAATTATTAGGATATTAATAGCCCTTGCCTCTATGTACCATTTGGTGATTCACCAAATGGATGCTAGTTGATGAGTTGTTTGATGTATGTCATGATATATACGAGGTCGGATATTGACTTTGTTGTTGGGAAGTCGAGTAGGTATACTCATAGCCCGAGTTATGTACATTGACATGCTATAAAAAGGGTATTTAAATACCTCAAGAAGACCATGAATTTTGGTCTAGATCATTCTGTTTTCCATCGTGCTTGAAGGATATTCTGATGGAAAGTTGGATTTTCAACTGTGATCATTCATCCACATCAGAATGGATTTTTACACTTGGTGGGGGCACTGTTTCTTGGTATTCAAAGAAACAAACATGCATAGCCGATTCATCCATGACATCTGAGTTCATTGCATTAATTTCTACATGCAAGGAAGCTAAATGGCTTCGAAATTTGTTGTATGAGTTGCCTTTGCGGCTAAACCGATGTCTTTAATTTCACTTCACTGTGATAGTAAAGCGATATTTGCAAGCGCATTTAACATGTTTTATAATGGTAAGTCAAGGCATATTGACTTAAGGTATAGTTATGAGAAACCAAGATTCTAGATGGGGTTATAACTGTGAGTTTTATAGGTACATATGAATATTCTGAAACAAGGGATGGCTTTAGCATGATTTAAAGAACTATAATTGGTGGCACCTCAACTTAACGCTTGATAGATACATCGAGTCTTAAGTTCAATGAGATCCAATACACCAACTTGTGGTGGCAAGCACATATATATTATCCCGAAGTAAGTGCTTGATTTCCATAATGAAAAGGAAGGATGAGTATTTCATACTCTTAATGAACCTTAGTGATGTTGAATGATGTTTGCTTATAATTAAAAAGGTGTAATTGAATTGTGAACTTGGTTAAATAAAGTTTACAGGTTATCATTCTTGTCACTTTGATACGTATTATGGGTATTGATAAGGTTCACCTATATGAGCTTAAAGTGAGGCCGCTTTAGGGAGTTAGTCAGACTTGACTTCTCAACACTCATGAATGGATACTGGATGCATGACCATACTGTGTCGGTTTCAATTGTATCAAGGGTAAAAGAATCTTGTGTGTGTCATGTAATTAGGTAGTCCGAGAGGATAGATGGTTCAATGCTCTGTCAACCACTCTATGCTGACTATTTAAAAGAAGTGTTCACTAAGATGAGGGTTCAATCGCCATGCACCTTCATTTATGCACGAGATTGGTGTGTTGGTATTGTTGGTATTGTTGGTATTGCTCAGAAATGGTGGGGGATTGTTGACATTTCCTTAGCATTTGAATGTTGGTCGTGTGTTCCACGTGATCAACCGGTCACGATGGCGGTCACGACAGATTACTCGATTTTTCGAGTTGTTTCGTCGTGACCTATAAGTCACGATGGAGGTCACGATGGTGACTTCTGGGCGGTTTTTTTAGAACCATTTTGTATATTTATATACAAGAAGTGGTTTTTCTCAAATGGGTAACAAAACAAGGAGACATATAGAACGAAAAGAACATATCTTTTGTTCAAATGAACATACCCCAACACACATATACACTTGATAGTGTTGTTATTCTTATCTATACTATAATGTGAGAGGGGCTTATTTGGTGAAGCATAAATGTTCAATGAGGCTATCCACTTGGCACTATTGCATGACCAACATTCACAATGGTTCAATTATTGCCTGTTGAGATAAATCACATCCGTGCGTTCCCAATATTCACAATGTTTCAACTAATCTTTTGGTTGAATTTATTCATTGAACAATAAATTGATATATTTAAATCTTGGCTTTTCGTTTTCAGTGGTAATAAATGTTTACAATTGTCATCTTTTTAAACTTTCATAATGATAACAAAACTAATAACGCTATATTAAATATTTTTAATAAGATAAATCTATATTTATAGTGAAAAGATTGTTGGAAATTGATGTGTCAATTTCCTCAATTAGTGCCCGTGAACTATATCATCTATATATACGGTTCAACAACCGATAGTTATCTGAACTATCAGTAGTCTCACCCGAGATAATGCCGGGGGTCATCGAATGGCAGACTAGGCTCTCACGATGATCTTCGGGATTCGTGTATACGGTCTTATACGTTGAATCCCGATGCCTTCGTTACTCGGGCTATGAGGTGACACACGTAACAATTACCGAAGATACTTTCGAGTAGTGACCCGAAAGTGAATAAGGGATTTGATCCATATTGAGGAATTTCGGTTCGATCGAGATCGTGTCCCGACCGAACCGATGGTGCGCCCGGAATTGGTTCCGGACACACCATTTGGGGTTTATGTATATATATATATGTGAGATATATATATATATATTATCATTTATTGAAATGATTTAATTAATTAATGAATTAATTAATTAAGATATGATTTAATTAATTAATTAAGATTAATTAATTCCATCATCATGAATGGTTGACATCTTGGTGGCTACTTTATGCCTTGGGAAGGCTTTGTAAGTCTTGGGAAGAACTCTTGTAAGAGAATCTTTCATGGACCAAGAGGCATTAACCATATGGATGGTTAATGTGTTTGGTTAGTGTATAATGTGTTTCATCATCCATTCTATATCATAAGATGATATAGAATGGGTAGAGGATCAAGCTAAGTATCACACAACTCTTGTTAGAGAACACAAACAAACATACACACTTCATCTTCAAACCCTCTAGCAAAACTCTAAGTGTTAGAGTATAGAAATTGTTCTATAGTTTGCTATAGTAGTTAGACTACACACTCCTCAATAACACACACTAGTCCAAGTGTGTCTTATTGCTATCTAAAGTATTGGTGTGGACTATTTCATAGTAGTTCCATATCACCTTGGTGATAGAAATTTCTTCAAGAAGAAAGCAAGGAGCAAGGTGTGGGGATAAGCACTTGAAGATCATATTGCTTCCGCTCACGCTTCAAAGGTATATCTTTGTAGCCACACTCTTTGATTATGTTAGTTGTAGCATATTCACACTATCTTTAAACATATAGTTCTATGAGCTAGTTCTATTGTGTAAGTTCTAACGATCAACGAATTAGGGTTTTCTAGACATATGAACTATCGTAGTTCATTGTGTCTTGCAACCCCGGGATATTCCAACAAAGATGAGATCGAGATCGATGTTTTGAATGGAGAAAAAAGATAAATAGTGAAAGAGGATGGAATTATTAATAGATGTTAACCGGAGAATTGGTACTTGAAAATCCATGTAAATGGGGTTGTGCACAATTTTTTGAAGGGGTTCCCAATGATTCGGTTGTAGCTTACCAATTCATCTATTGGTATCTTGGTGTGGAAGTATTTCAACCTATTTTGCATCCACTCACACTTTCTATGTAAACTTAATTCCTTCCAGGGTTGTTCCTAATCCTAATATTTTTCATATCTGTAATCTATAATTTATATTTATAATTTATTGTTATAAGCATCATGTTCTTAATTTTATAATTTCATATTTATTATTTATTTCATTATTTATTTGTCTTATGTATTTCACATGTATAGATAAAGTGGGAAATGTAGAAATGTTTGGTGAATCGTAGAAAGTCATGCAAGCTAGCCATGTAACATTATAATTGATTGACACATGTCCAAATTTAATTAATTAACTTCAAAAGTAGCTACTCATAATTTTATTTTATTATTTTTATTTTTATGTCCAAATTTAACTAACCCACTTAAAAAGTAACTATTCATAGTTTCATTATAATAATATTTACTATAAAATAGTTATTACTACTCTACTACTACTTTACCTTATATATAATGTATAAGTTTCGTCATAATTTAAATTAAATTAAAATTGATATGATGCACAAACAATAATTGTGACAAAAATATATTGTGTTCATTATTTTTTTATAAATGAATATTAACTAAACAAAATATTAATTCGCACAGGCATTGACTGTGCAGCCAGAGACTAGTACATTATGATATTCTAACATAGGTTTCTTGATCACAAATTATTTCCATCTTCACGAATTTAAATAACATATGATAATGAGGTAGGAATGTAGGATGCGCGAGGCTGCTCAAACAGTTGATTGTGTATAGACACGAACGCCAATAGCACCACCCAGGATAGCCAGTGGCACCACGAATCGGAAGAGCTTAACGACGAATTCACTTGTTCTGTCTGCATTGGACAGTGGCTGCTCTGGTAGTTTGTACTTATTAACCTGTTCTGGGATCGTGGATGAGTCAACGTCGCCAATGTAGTATTCAGGCAACAGTGCTCGCGCGCTACTACTGTGTCCGATGTCCTCAAAAAATTTGGTCGCGTCCTTTCCTGCAAAATATTATTGCAACATTCTTAGGATCAAGAATCAGGGGATATGACAACATATAGGTTGCTGGAACCATATAACCAACACCGTTTCAAAACAAACTGGATAGCAATGGGATTACTCGAAAAATACGTGCACACAAGATTAAGTTAAGCAGTTTCTTGAATACCTGTGGCTGAGAACAGAACGTCATCTCCTCCTGGATGTTCTTCGACGAATTTGGTCACATCATAGACCTGTATAAAAACAATTCAGAACCGATGATTGAAGGATGTTTCGTAAAGCAATTAGAAGCCATTTGCTGACCATATTAAGGAGCAAATTGCTGAAATGGTCCCCGATAGTATGACCGAGTTGCACTTTGGTCCCCAATAGTTACACGGTTTCACGTTAGTCCTCGAAAGTGGTCAAAAAGTTGCACTTTAGTCCCCACGTAAAGTTTTATGTTAACATTTCAGGTTTAGGAGTTAAAATTGGGGTCAAAATATAATTTTAAAGATTTAAAGTTGATTTTTTTGCCCCAATTGGTGCCAAAATGAAACTCCACAACTCCCTCCCGCCAAAATTCCCTTTTTTCTTCACCCCAATTAGTGTTGTGGAGTTTCATTTTAGCACCAATTGGGGCAAAAAATCAACTTTACGTCTTAAAAATTACATTTTTACCCCATTTTTAACGTCTAAACCTGAAATGTTAGCGGAAAAGTTGACGTAGGGACTAAAGTGCAACTTTTTGGCCACTTTCGAGGACTAACGTACAACCGTGTAACTATTGGGGACCAAAGTGCAACTCGGTCATACTATCGGGGACCATTTTAGCAATTCGCTCCCATATTAAGAATCGGAATTCCTTAATCAACCCGTACGAGACTGGGCTCGGGAGAGAAAACTTATTAATGCAATAGAAAGAAAATTAAGTTAAAGCTTTGCTTGAAAGTATACCGAAGTTGAAACTTGAAAGTAACGATAGAAAAAAGACTATTATAACCTTTCCGTCGATGACGAGCCAACAGTCCTTGGCGTTGTTGTGCTTAGAGGCTTCAGCCAAAGTGAACACTTTGCCCATCTTTACTATATCTTCTTTACTAAGCTTATGATGAAACTAGAAATGGGATATTTTTTGTTGTTCAAAGATAGCAAGAAAATGTGTTAGAATGAAGAGAGTGTGGTGATGCATTGGTATATAAATAAGAACTAAGAGGAGGTGAATTGGTCAATAAAGCTTGCGGGGGTATTTTGGGCAGAGATGACTTTCAAAAATTGCAACCAATAATCGAAAGTTTAAACAACTTTGGCTGCTTACTAACGACCATTTTCCATGTTGGCTACCTGGAGAGAAATTGTTGGAGTTTTGTCTTGAGGTTCGTATAAATTAAGGTTCGGCGATTGAGATAATAATAACATAATATGTCAAGTATTGGTTGACTTTTATACTCCCTCCGTTTTTTTTTATTTGATTATTTGGGGAAAAAATACTTTATTAAGAGATTGTGAAAAATTACATTGAGATTGTAAGAAACTGCATTGAAAATTGTTAAAAGGTGCATTGGAGTGGTAAAACAGTGCATTAGAATTGTAAAAAGTTGCATTGAAATTATAAACAATCAAATATTTTGAAACAAGAAAAAAGCTCTAAACAATCAAATAAAAAAAACGGAGGGAGTATAAGATAATAAGATACTACTCCCTCCGTTCCTATTACTTGACCATTTGGAAATTTTTTACTTTTTCAAAATACTTGATCGTTTGTATTTCAATGCAATTTTAAGGTTATCTTCTTCTTTTTACCCTTCAATAAAGTAATAGTACTTCAACATCTTTTTTACTTTTTGAGAATATATTAGTAAACTCTCTTTATTCCTTAATAAAGTGTTTGTTCTCCAAATGATCAAGTAAATAGGAACGGAGGGAGTAGTAAACAGGGTCCGACAATGGTTGATCATTTAATGCCCGGGACTAACTAAACGCCGAGACTAGTTATATAAAGCTTCAAAATATTCATATTCGGGATGATATGTTACTTTCAAAAGATGCCTAAAATCATAGCTAAAAACTTAACTTCGGCATGTTCCATTTGTTCATGTTGATTAACAATAGCAGATCCGAGACAATATCAATTTTTAGAATATCCAAACTTCGGCATTGCTTGAGTTATCAACGTCATCTTGTTTTTCACGAGTTCCTTCATTGCACAATATTTCACTACTAAGATATTAGCTTAGGTAACGCCACTTAGATAGTTCTTTATTAAACCCGACATTTACTGTAGGGGGGATGGAAGTATGAAAAACGACCATGGAAATAAGACCGACAATAGTCGATTCAGAATCTGTGCTGAATAGTGGAAGTTTGGAAAGACATGTCACTCAAAAAGCATTGCAAAGAAGAGTATCAATGATGCTAGCCCTACGGATGCTCTTCCGATAAGTGAAGTAAGTGATGATTGATTCTTGGATTTTATATTTTGATACATATCATTATATCATTGTAATTTGAATATGATAAATGCTGAAGAAAGTTTTATATATTAGTGATACGACGAAAGATTACAAAGGTCTGAAATGTCAATTGGTGATGAGACATGAGTCAATTCTCGTTGCAAACGGAGGTGTGTGGCAGGAACCATTTGTCCTTAGCCTAGCGCGCATTTTCAGTGACGCGGTAACAGAAATTTCGAACCTCTTAAGATTTTGCTAACAAAAAAGAGCACTGGATATAAATAAATCGATCATCGTGACCAAAACGAACCCAATACAGGTCACGAGGAACACCAGATGTGAGCCTGTGAACTATTATTTAGACTTTCAACTTCAACACAACAATGAATGGCACTTCAGAATCATAGAATTTAATTATTTCCAACTCCTTAGAATTTAATTATTTAAATGACAACAAAAATGATAATCTTGATGCAGTAGACTGCTTAGAGCGCCTTAGACAGTTGATTGTGTATATATACGAACACCAATAGCACCACCCAAGATAGCCAATGGCATGATGAACCGGAAGAGCTTTACGACGAATTCACTTGATTTGTCGGGGTTGTACGTAGGTTGCTTTGGTAGTATGTACTTATTAACCTGTTCTGGGATTGTTGATGTGTCTACCTCGCCAATGTAGTATTCAGGCAACATTGCTCGCGCACTGCTACTGTGGCCAATGTCCTCGAAAAATTTGGTGGCATCCTTTCCTGCAAAATAACATCGCAACATTCTTAGTATCATGAATGAGGGGATATAACCACAAAGAGGTTGTATGCTTTGTGTCGCACAAAAGTATAACAAGTGATCCAAACTCATAAGTGCAACCAGAGTACAATTGAATACCTGTGGCCGAGAACAGAACATCGTCCCCTCCTGGATGTTCTTCGACGAACTTAGTGACATCGTAGACCTGGACAAAAACATTCGAAACCAATGATCCAATGTATTATTGGAAGATGCAATGCCGAAAGGGCGAGGCCTTCGTTTTATTGGCAATTGAGACCGTTTTAGATACAAATTAGTACAACTGCTAATACAGTAACATTGATCAGAACAGGGTCCCAAATCCAGAGGCTCCTAATAATTCGAAGTGTTTTCGTTAAACAAAATATAACTCTACATAATTGGTTCATTTGGTTGAGTTGTAAGCTTTCATATTTTAGGCCTGGGAGACCTACTTATCGTTTACTCTCGGATAATTACAGTGTGGCAAATTAGTCTATAAAACGACACATACATTGTACGTTTTTCACTTATCCTCGTTTTTAACGTTCAAAATAGGGATAATGAAACTCGAAAGTAAAGATACAAAAAGACTATTATAACCTTTCCGTCGATGACGAGCCAACAGTCCTTGGCGTTGTTGTGCTTAGAGGCTTCAGCCAAAGTGAACACTTTGCCCATATTACTATATATTTTTTCTAAACAAATTTCAACTACAAAGGAAAAACTAAGCTTGTGATGAAATTAGAATGAAGAGAGTGTGGTGAAAATGGGTATATAAATAGGAAGTGAGGGCAGCTGAAGAATTATAGTCAAATAAAGGTTGCAATTTTCAGTACGTTTGAAGAGTATGCGGCTTGGTTTTGGCCGTAGAATATAGATGGCAGTCAAAAGTGTCAATCAATAGGAAAATATAAAAAAGAAAAAAGAAAAAAGAAAAAGAAAAGTCTAGCAGCTTAGTGAAGACCTTCTCAGTTCTCATGACATGGAATCAGGGGTACGAAACAAAATGATTGTAAACTAAGAGAATTCGGATCGGTTATGGTTTTTTTAAGAATTTTCTCTTAATACATTAATTGCACAATTTTATTTATAGATTTTGTATAAGTTGTATAATAGTCCTTTAAAGAAATCTTAGGAGAACAAATCTTAGTGAGGTCATAACTTTCTACACGGGAATCAAGGGATATATAATTATATATGTGATTTTCCTCCATTCACCACGGATTTGGAAGGAAAAAATTTGAAGGAAATGAGGGGTAATGGGGGTTATTATAAGTGGTTATAAATTCTCCTAGGTAGAAAATCTATTTAGTTCTCAAACACAATAAATTATTAAATTCTCCTCAATTCCCTGATTCTCCTCAAAACAAACACACCATCAACATTTTGTATTAATTAGGAGATTTTGTACAATTTTCGTTAGGAGGTTTGACCCAAGCCTTCAATTAGGAGGTTTTGATTTAATTTTCGTTGGAGACAATTTTTCTCGTAAGAATATGAACAACCTATAAACTTTCAAAAACACTTTTTTTAATATAAAATAATAATAAATAACGATATTTTTTAGTGCTTCAATAATGAGGTTTTTGGTGAAATGGTCCCTGAAAGTGTGATCGAGTTGTCATTTCGTCCCCAATAGTTGAAAAGTTGTGATAAAGTCCATAGAAATATCAAACAGTTGCAAATCAGTCCAAAAATAACGGTGTCGTTACACTTTGACCGTTCACCTTATTTTTGTGGTAAAATTATAATTTTACAAAGTTTGCACCCATTAATTTTTATTTTGCCTTAATTTATTTATTTTAACTCCGATTTTGACGATTGAAAATGCGTTAGAAAACTCTTTTCAACCCCTTTAATAATATGAGATAAAATTTGAAAAATTATAACTTTTACAAATAATATTTCGTGATATAAAGATTTTAATAAATATTTTGTCAAAAATTACTCTATATAATTTTGATTTTGCCTTAATTTCTTCATTTTAACTCTGATTATGACAATTCAAAATGCGTCAGAAAACTCTTTTCAACCCCTTTAATAATATGAGATAAAATTAGAACTTTTACAAATATTATTTCCAGATATAAAGATTTTACTAAATATTTTGTAAAAAATAACACCATGTAATTTTGATTTTGCCTAAATTCCTACGTTTTAACTCCGATTTCGACGATTCAAAATGCATCAGAAAGCTCTTTTTAACCCCTTTAATAATATGGGATGAAATTTGAAAAATTATAACTTTTACAAATATTATTTTCAGATATAAAGCATTTAATAAATAATTTGTGAAAAATTATTCCATATAATTTTGATTTTGCCCTAGTTTCTTCATTTTAACTCCAATTTTGACGATTTAAAATGCGTCGGAGAGATTTTTTTCAACCACTTTAATATTTTGTCACAAATATTGTTAAAGGGGTTAAAAAGATTTTTTCGACGCATTTTGAACCGTCAAAATCGGAGTTAAAATTGTTGGAATTATGAGATGTTTGACACGTCATAGTTAGTGCCCATTGAACAATTTGATTGTTCGAAGTGATTACTTATTTAAGGTTAAATTCATACGTATATTATTTGTTTGACAATAATATACGAGCTGGGAATGAATTCGAAATACATTAGGGGTCTTGATGGTTTTACTAGGACCCGCTCATGATTTATATGATAGTAAAATACTTGTCGATATTTTATTAACATATGACTAATGTTATTTCGATCCTAGAAGGTCACACACAAACAATGCGCTTGATTTTCAATACGATTGAAACTTCCGGGTTAAAAGTGTAAACGTCAAAGAATAAAGGGGAGGAAATTCCAAAGTGGAATTTCCACCCCATTAACCGTCCAAAAATGATGCATAAGAATGCATTTGACTTTTTGAATTCAAATGCACTAATGCTAGTCTTGAATGGGAGCTTGAAAAGGGGGAGGTTACATATGGATGTTAATGTGATTAACACCATATTAAGACCACATTTGATAACAATGTTTATCATCTTTTTTGTACACTTTGTAAGACAAGAAAAAAACAGCAAAAGAAAAATACTCCCTCCTTCCTCTAGTTTTTTGGCCGAAAATATACACACAAACCAAGAGAAGAAATCGTTTTTCTCTTGGTTCATTCTTGACATATACGCTTCAAGCTCTAGTTGCTTCAAGGGAGGAATCAATCACGCATTGGTGTGGACTAACTAGAGAGAGGAACGGACGTTGCTCTTCCGCTACGCACTCGATCACGCTCGAAGAGGTATACTCGAAACTCGTAGTTAAATGTGAATTTAGAACTTTGTATTCGATCGTTTATACGTTTTTGTATAATTTGATATGCAAAACATGTATAAAATCCCAACAGTGGCATCATGAGCCCGGTACATATGTTCTAATTCACTTTAAATGTCTTGAAATTTGATTTCATGAATTATAATATCATATGTGTATGTTTTGATATCATCAATTAAGGTTGTTGTGCATTATGTGTATTGTGCAATTATGTAATTGTTAAGGCCTGTAAATATTTTTCTAAAATTCTGTAAAAATATGTTTCGAACAGTAGACAAAATTTCGAGACCACTGTAATTTTTCTGGAATTGTTTCGATTTGTTAAGTGCTCGAAATAAATGTTTGAAACAGCCATATGTTCATCCGAACGGATTTGATATACCTTTCGTTTGAACAGTTTTAAGTACTGTATATATTTTTATAGAATTCTGGAAAAATATTATTCAAACAGTACATTGAATTTCGAGTTTACTGTAATTTTTCTGGAATTGTTTCGATTTGTTAAGTGCTCGAAATAAATGTTTGAAACAGCCATATGTTCATTCGAACGGATTTGATATACCCTTCGTTTGAACAGTTTTAAAGGCTGTATATATTTTTATAAAATTCTGGAAAAATATAAATAAAATATTAGAGTCAATTTCGAGTTTACTGAAATTTTTCTGGAATTTTTTGGATTTCTTAAGTGCTCGAAATTGACATTTGAACAGTCATATGTTTACCCGAACGGATTTGATATACCATTCGGTTGAACAGTGTTTTAACGGCTGTATATATTTTTCTAAAATTCTGAAAAAATATAAATCAAATACTAGAATGATTTTCGAGTCTACTGTAATTTTTCTGGATTTATTTGGATTTATTAAGTGCTCAAAAATGATTTTTGAATAGCCATGTGTTCATCCGAAAAGTTCGGAACACTATTCGGATGAACAGTGTTTTTCGGATGAACAGTGATTCCGATTTCACTGTTCACGAAACACTGTTCACGACTGTTCACATAATTAAAATGGTCCTAAAATTTTTTTGGATTTTGTTTTATTAATTATTGTGAATATTTTGGCTATTCTAGTATTTTGACTTTTGATTGTCAGAAGAAAATTAATTAAATTATTATAACTTGTATGATAATTTGATTAGATTTTAATGTTACAATATTTTAATTAATAGCACTAATATGATTAGTTGTTAATTTTATTTATATTGGTTATAAATAATATTAAATGCTTATTAATTAAAATTAAAGGCCTTAATTAATTATGTAAAACCTATGAGTTATTGATTTGGTTGTTACATTTGATGTACAATTTATTACATATATGTGTTATAATTGTGTGTACCTTATTTGACATCCTTACATGTTTTAATTGACTTAATTCATGTATTATATATATTTTGATATATTGGATGTTTTATTTTCATTGTGAATGAATGTTGGGATAAGTGATATGATCTGGTTTTTGAAATACAGTCTGCGTACTGTCTTTTATATGACGACTTGTGTCAAAAAGAAATATAGCCTGCGTGCTATTTTATGACGACTTGTGTCACTTTTATTTTATTATTTATTACATTGACCAGCGTGTCAATTATTTATCACCACGTGTGATTGTAATCAATAGAAGACGAAGCCACCGAAGGAACTGAAGGAGGACTGAAGACTTAGTTTAGAATTAAGTCTAGTTTTCTTTTCGGTTTTTAGATCATATCACTAATCCCATTTATTTGCGTTATAATTCTTAATTTTCATGCTCATATGATATATATTCTTGCTTGAGTGAATGTATATATGCATGTATGATCATGATTATATATTTATAACTAATCCTACCTTAAGTCAAGTAATTTGCCATACCTGACCCTAAAGTCGGAATAAGACATACGTATGCATGGACCTGCCAGATTGGCAGACATGACATGTCCTATGACTTGATCCCGATGGAATAATCGAATGATTTCCGATTCAGAATCGGGCTTCGATTGTTCATTCTGACTTTCGTCAGTAGGCTCAGGTTACTTGAACAGTGATTCCCATAATCAGATTTGGGCCTGTTGGCAAAAGTTGTCACCAATGCAATCTTGTAAGATTTTTGGTGACACCGAGAATTATGCCCGGCATAAATGGTGATCATTCACCTACTCACATGATTGGTAGTCGAAATGTTGCGTGCTGCCGTTCGATTATTAATTATCTGAGTTCTCGGATACATTGTGTATTTTAGTAGGATTATGAACACATTGTATGAGTTCAAATATTTTGATATTTTGAATTATCACTATGACATGCTTATCTGAGTTATTTATTCGCCTTTTACCGCTGTAGTTATCATGTCTACGAACGATAAAAACTCTAAGTCTCTCCGCTCCGCTTTGGAGAAATGCAAACTTAATGGTGCTAATTTCCATGACTGGGCTCGCAACTTGAGAATTATTCTCAAGTCTGAGAGAACAGATTATGTGCTCACCACCAAACTTCCTGAGGTCGTTCCCACCGATGAGAATGAGTATTATGTCTATGAACAGCACATGAATGATGCTACAGATGTCCAGTGCTTAATGTTGGCCAACATGGAATCGAATCTTCAGATTCAATTCGAAGAGGTCAACGCTTACGATATGTACCGCCAGCTGGAAAATTTGTTCCAGCGGGAGGCACGCAATGAGAGATACGATACTGTTTGTGCTCTTGTTGACTGTAAGCTAGGCAATGGACAGCCAGCAAGTCCCCATGTCATCAAGATGATAGGGCTGGTCGAAAGACTGACCTCATTGGGGGCACCCGTCTCTAAGGAGATGTCTGTGGATATCATTCTTAGGTCGCTGCCTGATTCCTTCAGTGGTTTTGTGTTGAACTTTAACATGCACCAATATGACAAGACGTTGTCTGAACTGCATGGTATGATCAACAATGCTGAACAAAACATTAAGAAGGCAAAAGGCACTTCTTCCTCTGTTCTGACCATTCAGAACAAGAAACAGTTCAAGAGGAAGAAAGGTGCCAAAGGCAAGACTAAGGTTGCCCCCCGTGCAACAGCTCCTACTCAAAAGGCATCCAAGAAGGATGCCAAAAGGGAAGACAAGTGTCATTATTGCGGAATAATTGGCCATTGGAAGAGAAACTGCAAGAAGTACCTGGCAGACAAGAAGAGTGGTTTGACCACTACTACTCCGCCAACAGGTATTCATGTTATAACTGATTTACCTTCTGATTCTAATTCTTGGGTGTTAGACACTGGATGTGGTACTCATATTTGTCGAAATATGCAGCACCTGCAGAATAGAAGGAAGCTCACAAGGGATGAAGTGGACCTACGAGTAGGCAATGGTGCAAAAGTTGTAGCTCTTGCTGTAGGAACACTGTCTTTAAATTTACCATCTGGATATTGTATTGTTTTGAATAATGTATTCTATGTTCCTACTTTATGTAGGAACATTATATCAATTTCCTTATTAAATTTGGATGGTTTTTCCGTTACTATTGATAAAAGTGGTTGTTTTATCTCTAAAAATGGAAATGTTTATTGTACTGCATCCCTGCAGAGTGGTCTCTATATCTTGGAAACAAGTGTAGAAACTTATAACATCAGTATGAAAAGGAACAAGCCCAATGACTTGAACCCGACATACTTATGGCATTGCAGACTCGGTCATATAAGTGACAAACGCATTAAAGAGCTCCATGACAATGGAATTCTTACGTCATCTGGTTTTGAATCTTATGACAAATGCGAGTCATGTCTTTTAGGAAAGATGACCAAGTCACCTTTCACTGGTACGAGTGAAAGGGCAAGTGATTTATTGGGAATCATACATACTGATATATGTGGCCCAATGAACACGCCCGCTAGAGGAGGTTTTCCATACTTCATTACCTTCACCGATGACTTCAGCAGATATGGTTACGTATATCTGTTGAAACATAAGAGTGAAGCCTTTGAAAAGTTCAAAGAATTTCAGAAAGAAGTAGAAAACCAACTCGGCAGGACAATCAAGATTCTTCGCTCCGACAGGGGAGGAGAATACTTGAGCCATGACTTCTTGCAACACCTAAGAGAATGTGGTATTGTATCACAACTCACACCTGCTGGTACACCACAACACAATGGTGTCTCCGAAAGGAGAAATCGAACCTTATTAGATATGGTTCGATCAATGATGAGCACATCAGAACTCCCAACTAGTTTTTGGGGTTATGCATTGGAAACTGCCGCTTCCACACTAAACAAATGTCCAACCAAATCAGCACCTAAGACCCCACATGAGATGTGGTTTGGGACTCTTCCCAAACTAGGGTACTTGAGGATTTGGGGATCCGATGCCTATGTTAAGAAAGTTAACAAAGATAAGCTTGGACCTAAATCCGACAAGTGTTACTTCATTGGTTATCCTAAGGAAACCAAGGGATATTACTTTTATCTCAAACCTGAAAATAAGATTTTCGTGGCTCGTAATGGAACTTTCCTTGAGAAAGAATACATTACAAAGAGATATAAGAGTAATGAGACTCTTGAAATTGTTCAAGAGGGTGATGTAGCAGGTACTAGTACCTTAGCTGAATCACCTCAGGAGGTGGACCCTTCTTATGAAGAAGAGGTTCAACTCGATCCACGGGAAACCGTAGACGAGCCTGCTGATACTCAAAACATCCCTCGGAGATCCGAAAGGTCCCGTCAGGAACCCGATAGATGGTATGGGGAATTTTTCCTGATTGGAAGCGGGGAACCCTCAACTTATGAGGAAGCCATGAAACAACCTGATGCTGATGAATGGCTCCTAGCCATGCAATCCGAGATGGAATCAATGTACCATAATAAAGTATGGACATTGATTGATTTGCCGAGGGGTGATAGACCCATCGAATGCAAATGGGTATTTAAACGAAAGCTTGATAAAGATGGAAATGTCCATGTTTATAAGGCTCGACTTGTGGCTAAAGGTTTCAAACAGATTCATGGTATCGACTATGATGAAACTTTTTCTCCAGTCGTTAAGTTTAAATCCATTCGGATTATCTTAGCCATTGCCGCATACTACGATTATGAAATTTGGCAAATGGATGTGAAGACAGCTTTCCTTAACGGGAAACTAGAAGAGGATGTGTACATGACACAACCTCCTGGATTCACAAGCTCGAAAGAGCCTAAGAAAGTATGCAAACTTCAAAGATCTATTTATGGTCTGAAGCAAGCATCTAGGAGTTGGAATCTTCGCTTCAATGAATCAATCAAAGAGTTTGGATTCATTCGATGTGAAGAAGATTCATGTGTATACAAGAAGGTTAGTGGGAGCAATATTGCATTTGTCGTGCTATATGTAGACGACATTCTTCTCATAGGAAACGACATACCCATGCTTGAATCAGTCAAGGCATGGTTGTGCAAATGTTTCTCTATGAAAGACCTAGGAGAGGCTCAGTACATTCTTGGAATTAAGATCCATAGGGAACGATCTAAGAGACTCATTGGACTGAGTCAAAACACTTATATTGATAAGGTATTACTTAGATTCCATATGGAAAATTCCAAGAAAGGTAATCTCCCTATGAGACATGGCATTTCTATTAGTCGTGCTGACAGTCCCACAGACAGCATCGAAATAGAGAAGATGAACAAGATCCCTTATGCCTCAGCCATAGGATCTATCATGTATGCCATGCTTTGTACACGACCTGACGTTTCTTACGCTTTGAGTGTAACAAGTCGTTATCAATCGTGTCCAGGACAAGAGCACTGGAAGGCCGTAAAGGTCGTTCTTAAGTATTTGAGAAATACTAAAGACATGTGTCTTGTCTATGGGGGAGATAAAGAGTTACAGGTTGTAGGCTACACCGATGCGAGCTTTCAAACCGACAAAGATGATTCTAGATCTCAGTCTGGTTATGTGTTTTGCATCAATGGTGGCGCAGTGTCTTGGTGCAGTAGCAAGCAAGGCACTGTGGCTGATTCTACGACAGAGGCAGAATATGTTGCAGCATCTGAAGCTGCAAAGGAAGCATGCTGGATCAAGAAGTTTGTGAGTGAGCTTGGTGTTGTACCTAGCATTGACGAGCCAGTAGTGTTATACTGTGATAACACTGGTGCAATTGCTCAAGCCAAGGAACCAAGATCACATCACCGCTCCAAGCATGTGCTCAGAAAGTATCACATCATTCGTGACATCACGGAACGAGGCGATGTGAGTGTATGCAAGATACATACAGACGATAACCTGGCCGACCCATTGACCAAACCTTTGCCTCAGAGCAAACATGACAAGCACGTATCTGGTGCAGGACTTAGATATATGCTTGAATGGCGTTAGGTTTAGTGGGAGTTGTATTGTCTGTATTTTGTCATAGTTTAGTCCTGATAAGATTATGTTGAATAATTGATTCAAATATATGTATGTTTATTTTCAGTTTTACTGTCTTTCATACATATATCTTTATTTTGATTCCATTGTTATCCATGGCTTCTAGAGAGGTCTTTGGGGTTGAGGATCCCAAATGAGAAACCCTCTACTAAGCCTAGAAGCAAGGGGATAACTTGTCTCTGATCAAATGTTCACTGATTGGAATCGAACATTGTAATGATCAGCATGCACATGATTGTCTTGGTCACGTTTCTTAGACAAGAAAGGGAGTAAGTGTACTCTAGTCATGTACATGGGTATATATCTTGGAACTAGTCCAAGCTATGATACTGGATTCGACCGCCATGAGAACTTAGAAGATGACATATCTGTGTCCTAAGTGTTTCTCATCGAACTTATGTTAAATGGTGATTCTTAGACCTGTATGGCAGGAATGCGTTAGCATGAGACTTGCGTGTCTTGACTATGTAAATCGTCTCCTGTAGAAGGGAGGCCATAAAGGCATATGTTGGGCATACTTGGAACATGTTGGTACATTGGTTGTACATCAGAGGGGATTCGCACAAATCGGTTATGTCGATTGATTCATAAAATCTCGGTAGATTAATGGTGATTAAGATGGCCATCTCCAGTAGCAGTACTGGGTATCACATTAATTCTATGTATCCGAGACAGTACAGGTGCAAGAGTATGGTGACACATATCTTACCATAGCTTGACTGTGAGAATCGCGATGCGAAAGAATCACTTCACAAGTAATCGTCCAAGGGCAAGTGGGAGTGTTGGAATTATGAGATGTTTGACACGTCATAGTTAGTGCCCATTGAACAATTTGATTGTTCGAAGTGATTACTTATTTAAGGTTAAGTTCATACGTATATTATTTGTTTGACAATAATATACGAGCTGGGAATGAATTCGAAATACATTAGGGGTCTTGATGGTTTTACTAGGACCCGCTCATGATTTATATGATAGTAAAATACTTGTCGATATTTTATTAACATATGACTAATGTTATTTCGATCCTAGAAGGTCACACACAAACAATGCGCTTGATTTTCAATACGATTGAAACTTCCGGGTTAAAAGTGTAAACGTCAAAGAATAAAGGGGAGGAAATTCCAAAGTGGAATTTCCACCCCATTAACCGTCCAAAAATGATGCATAAGAATGCATTTGACTTTTTGAATTCAAATGCACTAATGCTAGTCTTGAATGGGAGCTTGAAAAGGGGGAGGTTACATATGGAT
The DNA here is from genome assembly GCA_003412495.2 of Echium plantagineum. Lineage (NCBI taxonomy): Eukaryota > Viridiplantae > Streptophyta > Magnoliopsida > Boraginales > Boraginaceae > Echium > Echium plantagineum. The sequence continues at coordinate 28,203,961 of CM016564.1, forward strand.
GTTAATGTGATTAACACCATATTAAGACCACATTTGATGACAATGTTTATCATCTTTTTTGTACACTTTGTAAGACAAGAAAAAAATAGCAAAAGAAAAATACTCCCTCCTTCCTCTAGTTTTTTGGCCGAAAATATACACACAAACCAAGAGAAGAAATCGTTTTTCTCTTGGTTCATTCTTGACATATACGCTTCAAGCTCTAGTTGCTTCAAGGGAGGAATCAATCACGCATTGGTGTGGACTAACTAGAGAGAGGAACGGACGTTGCTCTTCCGCTACGCACTCGATCACGCTCGAAGAGGTATACTCGAAACTTGTAGTTAAATGTGAATTTAGAACTTTGTATTCGATCGTTTATACGTTTTTGTATAATTTGATATGCAAAACATGTATAAAATCCCAACAAAAATGAAGAAGCTAAGGCAAAATCAAAATTAAATAGAGTAATTTTTGACAAAATATTTATCAAATCTTTAAATCTGAAAATAAATTTTTTAAAAGTTATGATTATTCAAATTTTATCCCATATTATTAAAGGGGTTGAGAAGAGCTTTCCGATGCATTTTGAATCGTCATAATCGGAGTTAAAACGAAGGAATTTAGGCAAAATCAAAATTATATGGTGTAATTTTTGACAAAATATTTAGTAAAATCTTTATATCTGGAAATAATATTTGTAAAAGTTGTAATTTTTTCAAATTTTATCTCATACTATTAAAGCGGTTGAAAAGAGCTTTCCGTTACATTTTGAATCGTCAAAATCGGAGTTAAAATGAAAAAATTAAGCAAAATCAAAATTAATGGGTGCAAACTTTGTAAAATTATAATTTTACCCCAAAAATAAGGTGAACAATCAAAGTGTAACGACGCCGTTATTTTTTGGACTAATTTGCAACTGATTGACATTTTGTGGACTAAATCACAACTTTTCAACTATTGAGGACTAAATGACAAGTGGATTACACTTTCAGGGACCATTTCGCCAAAAATCTCAAACAATAATACACTGAAAGAATATCATGTCAAGTTATAATGTACAAATTATTATAAGAACAATCTAAATATAATAAGTTAATTAGAAGAAATCTTGAGTATTATAAATAAATGTAGTTAAATAATCGAAATCTGACTATTATCTTACTATATATCTTACTATATATCTTACTATATATAATTGGGGAATGGGGGAATTAGAAGTTATTTTTAATGCATATGAAGCCCCATGTTCTCCTAATATGTAGGAGATATAATTAATTAAAATTATTTACTTCTATATAAACATTTTGTACAATAAATATCCATAAAACATTACTATATTTTACCTTCATTTTTTTGAAAATGATTTAGGAGAATTTATAAATTATTTCGCACATCAAATTTAAACTTATTTTTTTAAATGAATTAATAAATAATAGTATTGTAGAAAAATATCATATTTATGTATTAATAAAAGATCATATATTATAATACGATGCACGAGTTCGCACAGGCTGGACTGTGTACAAACATCTAGTAATAAATAATCCTCTTTCATTATAGTAGAATATAGGGCTTCAAAACCTCTAATTTCCCTCCCAGATTAAATATAACTAGTGTTAGTTAAATAAAAAACAACAGTATCATTAAAATAGTAGTATTAAAGAGAAACTGGTTAGGGTGAAATTAAAAAGAAAGTTGAATTGTCAAACACATCTTGCTGCCTATTTCCTCGATTTCATGCCGCTGTACAGACGTCAATACTTTTCTTGGCATGCCAATAACAAAGTTTTGTGGTCTTGTAGAGTTCTTGGGGGTTAGAGATTTTGAGTTAATCGAATAATTTAATATATAAAAAAAGGATTTTGATAGTGATTAAAAAGTTCTGGTTCGGAGTTCACCTCATTATTAATTTATAGAAGGAAAAAAATAATAATATAAATATAGTTATGTTAAATTATAGTCTAATATGAGCATGACTCACGTATCTACTACAATCACGAAATTTTCATTTTATGGTTGATTCTTTTGTCTTATTACAATTACTTCAAATCCTTCGTGCTTAAATAATAACTTAAGTAGGATACTTAAGGCATATCGAACCGTTAAAACAACATTTTTAGAGGAATTTTCATCCAAACATCAAATTAAAACAAGCGTATTTTTATGAATTAATCAAATAGTTTAGTGGAAAAAATTCTGACCAGTAACTAAAATATCTTACGTTCAATACTTACAAGGAAAAACAATATACTTTTAAAGTTTTACATGTTTAACAAAAAGCGATAAGAAAATAATAAAAAATTCACGGCACCTAAATGTAACCGGATTTTAAGGGATCAATTACATCTAATATTATGGGAACAGATTTATATATTTCCTTTCTTCGTCTAATTAAACTTACCGCATGCATGTATTGACATTTTATTGAATTTAAAATCTGAGTAATTACTTTCAATAATTCCTTTGTTGTTTTCATTTATGTATTGAATTTGAATTTTTTTAGTTCACAAGCTTCTAGTGAAAGAATAAACTAATTGAGTCTAGTACATATTTTCTATCTCCGTGCCATTATTTTCTATTGACCTTTTTTTCAGTCCAAAAGAAACAACAAATATTATGGTTAATGGTCGGGATATCACATAACCTTTCTCAATATCACAAATTAATCACTTATCTTTTAAAGTATTCTAATTGATCATTCACCTTTTAAAATTTGTCTTAATTGGTCTATCGGCCATTTTTCCGGCTGGTCAACGCCTGTGATAACCATTAGTAAGAGTTTTTTTTCACCTTTTCATGTCGAAATTAAGGGTTCGTTTTGAGTTTATTTCTAATTTTCAACCTTTTTTCTTAAGTTCGACATGAAATGAAGAAAATCCCTTATTAATGGTCATCACGTGCGTTGACCGAGCGTTGACCAGCCGGAAAACCGATCGATAGACCAATTGAGACAAATTTTAAGAAGTGAGTAATCAACTAGGGATATTGGGGAAATGTAAGTGATGTCCCTGATCATTAACCCTAACTATTTATATCAATATGCTAACCTTATACTTTTCCGTTTTTTTAGTTGACATTTTAGACTTTTCTTTTTTTTTAGTTGATGGTTTACATTTCCAATGCGATATTTAATGACGTTTTCCTCTTAACCCCTATTTAAAGTATTTACCTATACATATATAACACATGAAGACATCTATTAGCTGTTACAATGTGAAGCCTCATGTTCTCATGCCACTAGCCGACTATTAGTTTAATGACTTCTATCCAAAATTTCCCTACAACCGTATGAGTTAATCGAATAGCTTAGTGGAAAAGGCTCTTGCTAGTGACCAAAAGGTCCTGGGTTCGAAACTCACCTCATCACTAATTTACAAAAGAAAAATTTCCTATGTTAAGATGCGCACCCACATCGGATATCGGTGTCCTTTGGGTTATTGAGGCACGTGTAACCTGGCGATGTTGTTCCGGCAATTAATACCGGCGAGGAGAATTCCGCCGACGATTGGGTTACACGTGAGGGGAGTGTTAATATGCATGTCCCATATCCGAAGTCTTTGTCCTCCCGGGTCAATATATAAGATCTTGGGCTCCTCCCTCTATTACAAATTGGTTTTAGAGTGGAACCCCATAGACTCTAACATGGTATTAGAGCCTATTCAAACCTAAAAAAAAGAAGAAGAGAAAAAACAAAAAACAAAAAAAGGGTTGCCGCCGTCTTCTTCACTGTATATCAACCGTTTTTCTTGTTGTTATTACCTTTCTTTACCCAATAAAATTATGACTAGTAAAGGTACTTCCCATGTTTCACCCGTTCCACCTACATGTCTTAATGTTATTGACACATTTTTACCTTATTATCTCAATTCTCATGATTCTTCGGGTAGCCTCATCACTAATGTGATCTTTAGTGGAGGCAATTATGAAGAATGGTCAAGATCGTTTCGCCGATATCTTGTTTCCCGTTGTAAGCAGGGTTTTATTGATGGTTCGATTGTGAAACCAACCTCAATCGACCGCTTGATTGATTGGGATTGTGTTCTGGCGATGCTTGTTCAATGGATTTAGAACACTGTTGATATTTTTATCCGAAAAACTATTTCTTTTTGGGCTTTGATTTTTACACTCCAAAAATTGATTATGACACTCCAATTTCTCTATTTTACCCTTCAATTTACTCTATAAAAAACTACAAAAAGTGATGAAGTGGAGTGTGGTTATGAAATTTGGAGTGTAAAAATCAAAGACCTTCTTTTTTCGAAGATGTACGTCCTTTATGGGATTCCCTTAAACGACGTTTTGATGTTCCTAGTGGTCAGCGCAAGCAACAGATCAAGAAGACCTTGGCTGCTTGTCGTCAACCACGAGATATGTCCGTTGCGGATTACTTCGGCTTATTACAACCTCTATGGGATGCTTTGGCGACTTATAATCAAATTCCAGGTTGTAAATGTGGCAAATGTTAATGTAATCTTAGTGATCTTTTTCAGGCTCGTTTTGATGAGGAGTGCTTTCATGATTTTCTCTATGGGATTAATGAAGAGTTTTATGGTCATCTTCGCTCTACTTTGTTGGCTCAAGACCCTCCACCTACAATGGATAGGGCTTATCAGGCGATATTATATGCGAAAGATATGAGATTGGCTTGTAAGGGGGCTGGAAGTATGGATGACGCCATGACACATGTAGCCCCGCCGATGTTGTTCCGGCAAGTAATTCCGATGAGGACATTTTCGCCGACGATTGGGTTACACGTGAGGGGAGTGTTAAGATGCACACCCACATCGAAAGTCAGTGTCCTTCCAGGTCAATATATAAGATATTAGGCTACTCCCTCTATTGTCAATTGGTTTTAGAGTAAAAGCTCATAGACTCTTATCATGGTATCATGAGCCATCCCAAGTTATTGAGGCACGTGTGTAACCCCGCCGATGTTGTTCCGGCAATTAATACCGGCATGAAAAAATTCCGCCGATGATTGGGTTACATGTGAGGGGAAGTGTTAAGATGCACACCCATATCGGATATCGATGTCCTCCCGGGTCAATATATAAGATCTTGAGCTACTTCCTATATTATCAATTAGTTTTAGAGTGAAACGTCATAGACTCTTAACTCCTACAATCATCATTAGATGAATTAATACAACTAAACGGCTAATTAACCCAAAAAAAAAGATGAATTAATACAACTAGATATTGCTAGCAGATTGTCTGAGAATAAAGGGATGATGTTTAAGAGCATTCACACCAGATTCCCTATAATTCTTCCTTATATTCAACTTCTTATATCACTTTATCAGATTTAGGAACTACTTTTACATTTTACACAAAACCAGATTCCCTATTTATACTCCTCAAATCAACCTTTTTTAAATTTTAGCTCCAATTTAAAGGCAAACTCAAATTATTTAAATGTTGAAGAACAACTCAAATTATTTTAATATAAAAATGGAATAATAAAATTTGAACTTTAATATAAATAATATACAAATTAAAGTATAGAGTTACTTTTGAACTTTCTTTTAACGTGGTATAATCTCAAATTTTTTTTGAGAAATTATATGTTGAAAGGAAAAAAGTTATTAATAGATTAAGAATAAAAGTAATAAACATTAAAGAATATATCAAATTAAAAGAATTTGAAGGATAAAATATTATATGGAAACTCACTTGTACATATATAAGTATATCACTATATATTGTGATTCTCTGCATATCAGTAAGTATGAAGGATAGATGAGAGAGAATATAGAAAGAGAAGAGGGAGGTGTCATACAGTAAGTAAGAAATGAATTTGGAGGAGTGTAAATTTAAGCTTGGCCAACTAACTCCTCAAAATATTTTGGTGGGCCATCTATGGATAAGGAAGCTGAAAATTCACATTTTTATCAATTTCCACCTTATTATAAAGCTAAGATAGTTTTTAAGTACTCTAGTGTGGATGCTAAAGTTTGAAATAAAACCCGTCACCATTACCAACACTTAAATTAAATAAAACTTTATCAACAAATAACAATTAAATTAATTAATTTATTTCATTTATCCTAATATTTATAATGAATTATGAAGAAAAGTAAAAGTTCATTAAGAAGTAGATATCACTACGTTATGGGGTCGGACCATGAAAAAAAAAAGAACTTTTGTGTTGAAGTGATAAAAGCAAACTCTAATCCTCTGATCAATTGAACACATCACGCAATTTACCTCCTTCGACCTTCGTGTATTGCAAGATATGAATGTGTGAGGCAAAAAAAAACGAAAAAAAGAAGAAGAGGGATATGTGAAGCTGGTTTCATGTTACTAAAAAGAAAAAGAAACCAAAGCATTAATTGCTCCCTATATATAGACAAACAAAGGAGTTGACAATTTATCAAATTTAAGTAACTTTTACAACCAAGTCAAATAAATGGAAATGGATTGTAACATAAAATTATTTAAGTCCATCATCAAATTTGCTTGTTTCGTCAAGTTTGTTACTATCTTTCCCCGTTGTAATATTATTTGGACGGCCTTACCATATTAAATTGCATTGTTTGCATCGTCAAGTTTGTCTATGAACAATTTCCTAATACTCATAATCATAGAATTATTACAAATTTATTATGTTACCATCTTTGGAATTTAGGAAAATGTTGCCATTTACAATCCAACCATACAACTATGTAATAGAAGCTGTTACGTTTGTTATCATCAATACCATTTTTCAAATTCAACTTTGTCTGAATGGCGAGTTTCTTGAACCAGGCTAATGCATTGTTCCGGAAGAGCCTCACCTATCAGGTATGCTTTCAAATTTACTAACAAAAAATGGATTGATTATGCATTTTACGCGTAATGGTGTGTTAGTAATTGAGTTGTTGTACACTTTCTTTGATATTTTGTCAGAAACGACATCTGGGGTCGAATTTGAGGATCATTTTGTTCCCAGCTTTTATATTTCTGCTGTTGGGAGTAATCCAGCACTATACAGACAAGGATAATAAGCATTTGTCTGCTTCGAGAGGAAGTTTGATAATAGAACCTGAATGGCCTCCAGTGATGCAACTCCCGTATCACCATGAGGAAACGGATGAGTTGCCTCGGTTGACAGGCTTGCCTGATCCATCTTCATGCCCGGCTCCTGGCTCGTGTCCTGCTACTGTTCTGATCACTGGAACTAATTTCACTCTTGGACAAAGTAACTCTTTCCGTAATTCTGTGAAGTTTTCTTGACTTGAACATTATACTTATTTTTTGGATATATGCTGCAGATGTATCTGCAAATTTGTTCCCACAGTTTCCGGATTCTGAAGCCGAATTCAATGCTAGTACCGTCGCTTCTTATGTGTTTGTAAGTATTTGATGATCTTGGTCACTATTGGTTTTTGATTAGTCATCACTAAGCTAATTTTCATTTTTCTCATTCCAGGGGAGTGATAATCAACTGTCCGATACATTGGTGAACTACGCATTAGGTAGTCTTTTCTTGATCCAACCACAATGTCCCGTTAACTCCTTATATTCTTTCACTAGTCCAGATGCTAGAATGGGAGGTAACTTTTTTATTCTTTTTACTTGTTTCACATGTTTTCATTTTTATCATTTAGATAAAAATCATGTGATGATTGACATTTCGAACTGCCTACCATAATGACTTTCTGAAACTCTCTATGTTCTGAATTGTGTGGCTCCTTTAGTGAATGAAACTGTTGGATGCGTTCAAGGTCTACCCTTGTGGCGTAATAGTTCTTCCGATATTGATGATGAGTTGTTCCAAGGCTACTACAAGGGGAGTATAAGTGAGAGAATGGCTGGTATGTCTGGTTGTTCAGTTATCTAATAGAAATGAATTCAAATGAGTTGGTGGAACTTTCTTTGCTCAAATCAAGGCAATATAATCTTATAATTTTGGTTTTTTGACAGCCTTTGATATCTTGGACTCTAATTCTAAGAATTTTAAAGTGAACATATGGTACAATGCTACCAATAATGGTGGCGCAGATAGACCTAAACTGTTGCGGATACCACGAGCTGAAAACATGGTATTTTTAAAGCTTTATGAGTCCAACGACGGAATAAACAGAATTTAAAAATCTGAATTTCTCAACATATTTGGAGAACAGGTTGCAAATGCGTACATACAGTCTTTGCTTGGAGCTGCTACCAAAATGATCTTGGAGTTTGTAGGAGAAATGCCCAACTACAAGGGTGAAGGGCCTTCTGATCTACTTTCCTCGATCGTTCCGCTCTTCTTTACATGGATGATTCTATCACTGTTCCCTGTAAGTATGCTGCTTCATGGCTTATTGGAGTGTGCAAGTTTATCAGGCCCAATATGTTCTGATTCATCTACTGTTTGACAATATACATACTCAATTTCTTCTGCCATTTGAGGGTTTAAATCTCTACTTTTTTTATATTTTAATATTTCTCTTCTAGATTCCGATTGATATTGTTACGCTCCCGTTTCCCTTTTTTAACTTCTTACAATAGGTCATATGGTCATCTCTGGTTTATGAGAAGGAACAAAGATTAAGGATCATGATGAAGATGCATGGTCTCGGTGACTCTGCTTATTGGATCATTTCATACTTATACTTTCTGATTATAAGCACAGTTTATATGGTCATATTCTTTGGGGTTGGTTATCTTATAGGTAGGGCTATAACCCAAGTTATTTTTTATATGTCGAAGAGTGAAAAGAGGATGGAGGCGTTCTGATAATTCTTTGCTTTTACTGCAGGGCTACCTTTTTTTCGTTTGAATTCTTACAGTGTTCAATGGGTATTCTACCTCGTCTACATAAATTTGCAAATCTCAATGGCGTTTCTACTTTCTGCATTCTTTTCTGATGTAAAAACGACAACAGGTATGTTAGGGAAGAAATTGTTCTGAAGGATAAGTATTTTGTACCATCATTTTAACAGATACATTTTCCTTGACGATTTAGTTGTTGCTTACATAATGGTCTTTGGCACTGGTCTCCTTGGCCTAGGACTTTTCAAGAACTTCATTGATGACAGTAAATTCTCAGGTATTAATATATGAGAATGATTTTTCCCATGATGTATTATGCTTGATATTATTGTCTGTCCAATATATTGCACTATTATTATCTTTGGATTGGGTCGGATCATATCTAGCTAGAGAGGTTGATTTTATTTCTCTACCCTTTAGGGGAAGTGCTCATTGTTATGGAGTTATATCCCGGATTTGCACTGTTCCGAGGATTATATGAGCTTGCGCAATTTGGTCAGAACGCGAATCAGTTAGGTACTCGTGGAATAGACTGGGACAACTTAACTGATAGTAATAGTGGTGTTAGAGAAGTTTTGATCATCATGCTGGTGGAGTGGGTGGTGTTTGTTGTTGCTTCAGTCTACTTGGACAAAGTAATTGCGGCACTGAGACGTGTCCGATGGAACCCTTTATTTTTCTTTAAAACATGCAAAAATAAAACAATGTTAGCTTCAGAAAAACCAGATCCCAAAATTCAAGAATCAGAAGTCCAGATTGAATTGGACAAAGACGATGTTGCAGAAGAGGTCAGCCATTTTGGTTTTCTTCCATATCCATATGTCTTCTTTCATGATATGTTGGAGTGGCACTTCCTCAACGTGAAATGCTTTATCCTGAATCATACGACAGTCCTCATTAACTTGATCGTATTTTATTTGCAGACAAGGAGGGTTGAGCACTTGCTGGCAGATTCAAATGCAAATTATCCCATCATCTGTAATAACCTTACAAAGGTTTATCCTGGAAAAGATGGAAATCCTGATAAATTTGCAGTTCGAGGCTTAACTCTTGCATTGCCACGGGGAGAATGTTTTGGAATGCTTGGTCCAAATGGTGCTGGAAAAACTTCTTTCATTAGTATGGTAAGTATCATTTCACTTTTATCTACATAGTTCATAGATCGGTAAAGTTATCAAACTGCAATTGTTAATAACTGGAGAGTTTAGCCATCAGTCCAAGTTTGTGTTATTCAGAATCTGCTCAATACTGATTTGCACGATTCTCTCATTGCTAAGGAATGCCATCTTCGAATTATAGTTAAACGACTTGAAAATTCTGTAAATTATTGCTGATAAGCTCTTTTTCTATATGTTTGTTTCTGACAGATGACAGGGCTCACAAAGCCCACCTCTGGGACAGCTTTTGTTGAGGGTCTTGATTTGATTACTCAAATGGATGAAATATATACTAGCATGGGTGTATGCCCACAGCATGAGTACTTATTTCTGTCTCCCATTCCATTCGATCGATCGATGCTAGTTCATGTTATCAATTCAGTATTAAACAATATCTAACGATCCATATATATATTTCTTTCAGCATCCTTTGGGATACTCTATCAGGAAGAGAACACCTTCTATTCTATGGTAGACTTAAAAATCTTGGAGGTGCAGCTTTACATCGAGTAAGTGAGCAGTATTATTGTATTTCAAATTTTGTAGGTTTCCTTTTTGATATTCAAACGAACTGGGATGCCTACAGTAGAAGTTCTTAGTTGCCTCTTCAACGTCCCCTGTCTGTTCGTAAGAATGTTTCCGGTACATTGTCTTGTACAGGATGTGGAAGGGTTACTAAAACAAGTGAATTTGTTCGATGGGGGAGTTGCTGACAAACAAGCTGGAAAATACAGTGGAGGTATGAAGAGGAGACTCAGTGTTGCAATCTCGTTGATTGGGAATCCCAAAGTATACCTCTTAACCTTCGTATACTTGCAGTTTGCATTAAGCCAGATAAGATGAAACTCCTGATCTTAACAAAGAAATGTGATACGCGATTACTTTCAGATTGTATACATGGATGAGCCCAGCACAGGTCTTGATCCCGCTTCAAGAAATATGTTGTGGAATGTCATTAAACAAGCCAAAAAAGAAAGAGCCATTATCCTAACAAGTAAAGACTTCCATCCTCTTCCAAACGATAGCTGGAAATTAGAAAATATTGCAGATTTATCTTAGATAGAATATTCCAACTGCCCGACTTTGATAATTGATATTCTTCTCACTTCAAACGTTTCAGCTCATTCAATGGAAGAAGCAGAACATATTTGTGACCGCATTGGAATTTTTGTGGATGGAACTTTTCGGTGCTTGGGAACTACGGAAGAGGTTAGTTGTTTTCTGCTCTACATATAGACTGGTCAGACTTAAGAGGGTGTGTATAATAATTTCGAAATTGCTCTTATATTTTGCAGCAATAATTCTTGATCAATCTTTCGAACAACTTCTTCCATTTTAGTTCTAGTTTCGTTTCGTCCCTGTTAATATATTGCATTTTCAATTCTGATACATGCTAAAATTGGTGGAATGCAGCTTAAGGGGAGATACGGGGAGACGTATGTGTTCACGATGACTACAGCGCCTGGGCTAGAGATGGAGGTGGAGACGCTAGTGCGATATCTGTCTCCAAGTGCGAAAAAGGTCTACCATCTCTCTGGAACACAGAAATTCGAGTTGCCGAAAGCTGAAGTGAAGAAGATATCTTCTGTATTTCGTGCAGTCAAGCTTGCAAAGGAAAGGATACCTATCCAAGCTTGGGGCATAGCTGATACTAGTTTAGAGGAAGTCTTCATAAAGGTAGCTGCCAACTGATAAATTTGCCATAAAGGATCAAAAATCAAAACATAGTCATAATGGTGCATTTTCTATTGAATTCCGAGGTTGGTATGTTATTAGATTCGATGGATTGACTTACTAAATCACTACAAATCTTCTAAGCAAGTTTTATCTTCACTCACGTGCTAATTATGAAAGTATCCAATGAGTCACTAATTTCAACAAATAATCATAATCACCTCACTAATTTAAAAAAAAAAAAGAAAAAAAGTAGAATATCAAGTCTTTGATACCACCAACTACCAAGCTATTAATCTATTATTAATGAGAACAGAAATTATCATTTTTATGGTTAAGCTAGTAAATGAAATATAATATCCCTCATTTACAATATATTTTGTACCCAATTTATAATGTATAATTAAATAAAGTAATGTGATAGTTAGGGAGAAAAATAAAACAAATCCGTTCATATTTAAAATTAAGCAATATGATCGTGAAAAAAGGAAATAAAGAAAATTAATTCACTCATGTTTTATATTTCTACACGTACAACTTACCTACTTAAACAACATTGTTCTAATAGAATCTAACAAAATATATAAATATACTCTTAAAAACAAAAAAGGTATTTTATATGCAATTATGGAAAGTTGTTAGAATAAGTAACATATATCTTTTCCAAAATTAATGTCTGGATGATTTATATAGTCAAACATACCTAATAATCTTATTATACTTATTCCGTTAATTTTTAATTGACTTCCTAGTTCCTAGTACAATTTCTTTGTTTAAAAATATTTGTCGTTGTAATATAGGAAATTGAAATTTTATATTTTCAATAAATTTTTTGACTATTTTTTTTCATTAAATTATCAACCATCGTTCAATGATATAATTTCAAATAATTATCTTCTTATATTTTCAATATACTTTTGAATTACTTTTATTTTTCTTAATTATATAAAGAGCACGAGTGTCCCAAATATGCTCGATGAGATTATGTCTATGTATGTTTTTTCTTCTTCTTGTAAATTAGAGATGAATATGAATATAATAATATTATTGAGTATATGCTAACTAATAGTCAATTAAAATAAATTCTGAAATTAATTATTTCCAATAAAAACTGAACCCAAAATCTTCTAATTTAAAATTAGAGTCAGATACCACCAAACTATTAAGATTTTAATAATCATATGTCTATCTTAAGAAATCACATATAGATTCCAAACCAGTCACCTAAAAAGAAAAAGGTGGCATTAAATAGATAGATAGAGATTAAAAAGTTGTTAGGTCTTACATATCTTAATTTGTCCTCATTATTGCAAACATTTAATATCTCGTTTTTTCTCAACTAATTAAAATTACACTTATATATTTGAGTCACACATACATACACACACTCAATACAATCTCATAACCAATTTCAACAAATAATCATGGGATTTTCCATTATGCATCTCCTCCTTTATTCATTTATCTTAACATGCACATATGTTATCATCAAATTCTTCGCGAAAAAGTTGAGTCTTCTGCCACCGGGACCTGGATTATTCTCAACGATACAAATCCTTTTTTTCTCTAGCCAAAATGCTCATCTAGTTATAGCAAAACTTGCAAAAATTTATGGCCCTATCATGAGTATGAAACTTGGTTGCATCACTTCTATAGTCATCTCTTCGCCCGAAATGGCCAAGGATTTTATTCAACAAAATAGTCAATCTTTATCCGGGAAATTTATTTTGAGTTCTTTAACGGGAAAAATAAATTACCAGAATGCGATCCCATGGCTATCTGGGAACGATCCGTGGATAAAAGTTAGAAAGATGTGCAAAAGCGAAGTCTTTTCAACGAAAAGACTGGACGAGCTGCAAGCTCAGCGCGTCCAAATTCTTGATGAAACGGTTAACACAATTGCGAATGCGTGTAAAAGTGGAGAGACTATCTCTATAAGGATGACGGTTTTTGGTACCAAAATTAACATGGTATCGAAGAATTTATTTTCGGGAGATTGCATAAGCCTCGGGTCGAAAACGATGGAGGAGATGAAGGAGACGATGGATGGAATAGGTAGGTTTACTACAAAGCCAAATGTGGGAGACTATTTTCCATTTTTGAATGTATTTGATTTCCAAGGAATTCGAAAAAATGTGAATATTTACTATAATCGGTTGTATGATTTTCTTGATGATACTATTGAGCAACGCAAGAGAGAAAGGGAAGAGGGTGGATCAGTTAATAACAAAAATGAAGACTTTTTGGATTTTCTTCTTGATAATTGTCTACCAAATGGTACCGAGGAACTTCTTTCTCTTAAGGAGGTCAAGCTTGTGCTCACGGTACGTCTTACACTTTACTTTTTGCACGTTATTTGAGTAGAGTTTAACATGTGTATATGATTTTATTATACGGTAAAATCGTTTAGTGTATAATAATTAAAATGTCGTAATTATAGAACATGTTAACAAGATACTTTATATATCTATTCACATGCTTAACAATGCAAACATTATAAATATAAGTATTTGACCAATATAAATACCATGGTGATTGAATTGGGTAGTTTTTTTATGAATGGCGGAAATAGAAATGTTGGGTTGTTGCGATATTTTTATTTTGTCTATCCTGTTTTTGATAAAGGAGTAAACCGTAATTACTTTTCATATATATATATATGTATAATTAATTGAAAAAATATAAAATTGACATAATATAATATTTTTAGGTCTTAGGCATTATATGGTATAGTATGTAGATTCGATATCTTCCTTGTTAAAATATTTTTATTATCAAAATCTACTCACATTTGGAATTGGTCCTTTAATCAAATAAGTTGATAGTTAATTTTGCTTTCATTTATAAAAAAAAATTATAAATAATTGAAAAAGATCGATGAAGGTAATAATGTTATCAAATTATTTTCTAATATAAATCCAGCTACTTCCTGTATAAAATGTATATAATTAAATTAATGATCAAAACTTAAGTTGAGTTGAACTTATCTAAATAATATCAGTTTAATTAGGATTTTAATGCTTAGGATATAATCCCGATAATATATAAATTTACAAAATTTGGAGTGTGCACCACAATATCTCAATTTAAAACAGACACTATTACAAAAAGTTCTTGGAGATACTCACTTGGACGACACTTCATAAAAGGGGTCGTCCAAGTAGTACTTGGACGATACTTCCATGAGAACACTTGGGCGACACTTGTGGTGTCGTCTAAGTTGTTTAAAAAAAAGTTAAAACAAAACATGTTGCACTTGGACGACACCTCGCGAGAGTACCGTCGAAGGTGTTTAAAAAAAATTAACAAATATATTCAGGTTAAATATCATAATATTTTAAAAAGTTAATAAATTTTTTCACTTGGACGACATCACACGGGAGTGTCGTCCAAGTGAGACGACACTCCCGTGTGGTGTCGTCCAAGTGGATCCAGTTGACCGACCCCTCTAATTTCAACACTCTAAGGTGTCGTTTAAGAGCCTTTTAAAGTGTCGTCTAAGTGATTTTTTGTAGTGGTGAGACTTTTGTCCAACTTATGTGAATATATGTAATATTATAAAAATTGCAGTAGTATTAATGATTTAATTCCACTTGTTCAAATTATATTTACCTAATTGTCATTTATTTTGATCAACTAATTTTATTTAGACCTTAATATAATTAGTTATATCAAACAAACTTACTAAAAAAAAAGGTGCTTAATTAATTAATTAATTCTAAGTTCTTACTATTTAAATATTTTCTCTTAAAATTAAATCATTCTAACTTAATGCTCGCACCCTACTCGTTAACTATCGAGCGGTCTATCGAGTCGAGTACTCGAGCCGGATATGCTCGAGCGGGTAACGGGTTACCGGACTCGTTTCCAGCCCTAAATATCATCTTTCTGTTGGCCGAAATCCAGGAGCTTATGGTTGGAGGTACACACACCATCATCAGCACTGTAGAATGGGCAATGGTGGAGCTCCTGGAGAATTCAAGCATAATGGCGAAAGTGAAAGAAGAGCTAGCAGAGAAAATCAAGGTAGGTGAAAAAATTAAGGAGCAAGATATGTCACAACTTCCATATCTTACAGCCGTCATAAAGGAAACCATGAGACTCCACACAATGGCATTACTCTTGCTACCACATAGAACAGAGTCCGAAACCGCGATAAACGGATACAGGATCCCGAAACACTCCCACTTGCTCGTGAACTCGTGGTACATGTCGAGGGACGAGAAATACTGGGACCAACCTTTGAAGTTTATGCCAGAAAGGTTTATGATGAAATCTAACGTTGATTTCATAGGAAACCAAATGTTCTTCATGCCATTTGGTGCAGGGAAAAGACTGTGTGCTGGAATGCCTCTTGCAATAAGAATCATATTTTCTGTATTGGCTACTCTACTTCACAGGTTTGATTGGGAGGTTCCTCAACAAAAGATACCCCACAAAATGATCATGGAAGACAAATATGGACTTACTCTCTACCCAAAGATCATCAACTAGTTTCCAATTGCAGATTTAGTCCTAGATAGTGGACGCATTGACATTTTAGTTTTAGATAGTTAAAATGTGGCAGGTTAGTTTCTGAAAATGGCACAAGTGTTGCACTATAGTCCCCAAAAGTAACAGATGTTGCAGTATGATCTTCGAAAAAATAAGGATTAAATCTGCGAAGATTTTTTCCTTTGGGGACTATATCGCAAAACTTGGGTCATTTTCGAGATTAATCTACAACTTTATAACTATTTAAGACCAAAGTACAATTCATCTCATTATCCGAGACCAAATCGATAATTATCTTGTTTCCTTACTAGAATGTTACTGGTGTATCTAGTATGTGTCATAAGATGATAACTTATGAAGAATAAAATATTGTTGTTTTAAACAAGTGGTGTGCACATTTTCTCAATTTGAGTCAAAACTTTTTATATCTTCAAATAGTTTTATGAGGAAAATCAATCTTACTTGAATTCTAATTAGGGATTTTCTCCTACTTGTATTTTAGATAGAGGTTTTCGTCTACTTATGCTTAATGTGGCCTTTGTTTCAATTTGAAGTCATGGACCTCATCCATTTTAGAAATCAATACACAAAAAACTCGAAAAAATCCGAACTGAAACATATCTAATTCCTTATAATAATATCGTGGAGAGCTTCATTTATGCTTGACTACGGCAGAACTTAGAAAAAGCTAAACAACAACCTTACAGATTAAATCATATATAGACAAATATAGTCCGTTCATTTTTTAATCTAAAAATGAATTCTCAAAAAAGATTTCTTCCTTTATTTCCCCATTTATTAAATTAAGTAACAAGACATGAAAGAAAAACTATATTTTCTCCGTTTTAAATTAATAGATCTTTTGAAGATTCCCATCAAATTTTGACCACAATTATTTTTTTATTCATTAATCTTAAAATTATACAACCGATATTATTGAATTTGTAAAAAATTATACAACCGATATTATTGAATTTGTAAAAAAACTTTTATGATATTTTTTTGTATTATCCTATAATATCTACACAAAGTAGTCAATGATTAAAATTGTGTCGAAAAGTGGGAACTCTATTAAAATTGTAGTAACGGCTTCCAAAATGTAATTCGATGATCATATATGAAATTTATTAAATCATGAAATGAATTGTCTAAGCTCCAGAAAGAAATGGAGTATGAGTTTGCTTGATGTCTTGGATAAAGAATCAGCATCTTCACAATTTCAATGCCTCCAATTTCTTCCAAACACCAAACTACTTTTTGTGTTGAAGAAGACATTAAATTAAAGCAGAAATTACATAAATTGCCTTCAAAATCAAGACCAACTTCACAGTTTCATTTGGAAACGTTGTTAATAAACTCCAAATGTATGATCATTTTCATCAATGAAACTAACTCCATGTCTTTTTTCTTAGTTAAACCATGTTTTATATATTCGTTCATCGTTTCCGTCCTAAGCATTGTTTGCCATTGATGTTCAAGTTAATGAGATTTAGTTTTTTAGATTTTGAACTCATATAGTTTTGTCGACGTTGCAAGAGAAATTGTGAAAAATATAGCAAAATATATACTATTATGAATGTATTACTACTACGTGTAACATCACAATTTTTACTCAAGTAGAAGCTTTTCGAGTCAATTAAGACGAAATATATATGTGAATTTGATCAATGGAAGTTAATGTGGAGAAAGGGATGAAGGGAACATTTCGTTGTATTTCTTTTAATATATGGATTGGATCTTATCTAAGTTCTTGATTTTATTAGAAGCTCTTTTGAAAGACTACGAATTTCGATTATATATTTATATGTATGTTTTTTCTGTTCCATCAACAGAAATGGCTGCCCAAGAGGTTAACCAGGGTTTACTGAGTATGCTTGAGGCTATGGGATTTTCTGAGGCTCGAGCAACAATGGCGATTCTTAGCTCAGGTATTTGAAAACTAAGAAGAGAGCATTCCTTCTGCTTTACTTTTACTGAAAGAAGAAAAAAAAGGACATTGCTTATGAACAGATCCCAACTAATGCGGTAGGGGGTTGGAGTGTACACAATCTTTCGATGTGATAACAGAGAGGTTGTTTCAGATCTATGTGCAAATAGACATCTACTACTTTACGAAGGGTTTTGTGAATTTACAATTGATGCTCAACTTGACGAGTGGATTAAGACATTATCTGCTTACGTACAAATGTCTTTTCCCGATGCATTAGTAAGCGGATAATGTCTTAATCCATTAGTAAGCGGATAATGTTGAAGAATTTCCTCAAGCTTAACAAATGTCTTAATCCATTTCACGATTGAATGTGCTTTATAAGTTTTCATGATGCATTTCATGATTGAGTATTCACCCTGTTGATGAGGACCTCATCTTATGTGAATTTGCTTTATGTTTTTTCTCATGATCAAGATATAGCCTTCTTTTACAGAAATGAAAGATTTGATAGTCCATCATGATTTGACTTTCGTAATTTCTGCAGGAAATTCGAGTATTGAGGAAGCTATAAACTGGATTATTGATCATGAATTAGATACTTATGAGATGCCATCTGTGAGTTGCTTCTATCTTGATGGCTCTCCCGTTTATCTTCAGTTTTCTGTTTGTGCATATTTAGTATCGGTGTTGCAAAAAGGCGACAATGGTAGCAACAAATTGTGGTAGAATGCCATTCAGTTTAACATACTTACTTCCAATTGTCAATTCAGGATTCAGTAGATATCGAGATTGAGTCTCCTGATTCTTCTCAAGTGTCTGAACAAGTAAAGTTCGAGGTTGAGGAGCTAAGGTTTGGTATTACATTTCCTTAAAGCCTTGGTGTGATCTTGTGCCACTTTGTTTCTGCATTCCCCATTCCTTTATGCGAGAAATTACTTACAACTCTTCCTTTACTCAGGAACCAGGCACGTAAAAGGCGAGAAGAAGAAGAAAAGAAATTGGAACGTGAAAAGGAGAAGGTATTGTCAAACATCTCAACAATTATACTATCCATCTTGTCCTTTTCCCTGTTTGTTAATAACACATCATATTTTATACCAATCATCGTCCTAAATGTACATCTTTTGTTTTACTGAACTTAAAGGTTTGTATGTTTGATGCAACTAAGGGCATAATAAGAAAGCACTCCTAAATAACAATGAGAATAGATCATATGGAAGGTGCATGGAGTCTATGAAATCCTTGAATAATTTATTTATATAATTTATTTTGATAATCGATAGAAGAAGCGTGTTGTGGCAGTAAGCTTGATTTTGTATGGAATAATAAATAAGTATGGTGAAGTGTATTTCTGTCTCAGATAAAAGAATTCCAACTAAGAAAAAACACATGTCCTTGTCCATGATCTTGGATTTACAAGAGCTACTTAATCTAGAGTTACGTTTGGAGTTAGCACCAGGTTGATTATCTATGGTGGATATTATTCTGCGAATAGGCTTATTGGGTTACAACACAATCAAGTTTTAGGCAACTTAGTTACGTTATATCTATTACATCTCTCAGTTTGGACTTTGGAGTTTAAGATTGTATCTTTTTGGTTAACTATAGGAGAGGATCCGAGCAGGTAAAGAGTTACTTGGGGCGAAGCGTGTAGCTGAAGAACATGAGAGAAAACGGTGAGAATTTTAAGTTATGTAGATTGCACATGTTTCCCTTTGTTGTTCTCTTCTTTAATTATCTTACGTTGGTATTTGCTGCTGTGAGTAGTTTCATAGCCCAAAGGAAAGCAGAGAAAGAGGAAGAGAAAAGAGCAAGAGAACGAATACGTCAGAAATTGCTTCAGGACAAGGTAGAGACGACTATCTCAATATGTATCAGTCGAATGAAATCAGCTTAACTCATAGTTATTAGATCAACTTTAGCTTGTCTACATTTCATGTTCTTATAAGTAGTATCGTTTAGAGTACTAATGTACCATAAACATGAAATCTGAAAGTTAGAGAGATGGGGTAGGCTACGACCACAGAAAGAATCTCCAATATTGCCGGATTCTGATATCTCCTTGTCACCTAAAAGAAAGGTATACGCTCTGATCCCTGCATTTCCATGTCAATGACTTGCACGTATCCAAAAAAGACGTGGTAACTCTGTTACTCATACTTTTTATTCCAGATCCCAGTGTCCCATAAAGCTATTCAGCCGTCGGTTACATGTACAACAGAGAGTATGCGAGAATGCTTAAGATATCTAAAGACCAGGCACCAGGTAGATTGTTAAAATTGGGATTTGAAACAGTTTTATTGAGGGGTTTCTAGTCTCTTTTCATGTACACCAAGTTTTAGAAATTATCCTCGTTGGTGTGATTCACTGTCCATCTACCGAAATGGATCCAAATGAACAAAACTAGTGACCATTTATTATTGATGCGACATCATGAATTTTCATTATGATAATACCCTTCAGTAATTTCAATTTGCAGTATTGAGAATACTGATTGCTAGCGTTGATTTCTAAATTGAACTTTCTTTGTCAGGATGATTATCACAGCGTTAAAAGGGCATTCCAGACTCTCTTAACGTATGTAAGAAACGTTATTGTGAGCCCTGATGAGGGAAAGTTCAGAAGAATTCGACTCACCAATCCTGCGTTCCAGGTAAAGATCTAGATTAATGGAGAAGCTTATACTCCGTACTAAGTAAGTACAGTGTATGTTGTTTCCTACTAAAAACCACATTTTTTATTGTCATCTACATTACATTGCACCTTACCTTTTTTCAAGTAAATTGGACTTCACTGGTAATTAAGTTCTTACCTACTGCAATTTTTCTAACGATTAACATTGATCCATGTTTTAGAATAACAATTCCCTGTACTTTGACCTACTCCTACATCACTCTGTAATTTATGGTTGCAGGAAAGGGTTGGTAGATTTAAGGAAGGGATACAATTTCTTGAACTATGTGGATTTGAAAAGACTGGGGACTTCCTGGTATTAGCGAGTGATAAGATTGACATAACACGATTGAATGCAGCCACATCCGCTCTCCTTGCTGCTCTAACCAATCCTTTCTTTGGTCTGTTATCAAGGTACGATAGGATAAAACAATCAACAATTTTGTTCAGTCTATAGTTTTCCCTTCAAAACTATTACTACTATTAAGCTACAACGTTGTCTTGATCAAAACCTCAAGTAGGCAACCTCCAAAAACAATCACATTGCTATATTATCGAAACATTTGGATGTACTAAAGTGTTGATTAGCATGTTTTGATGAGCATCCTATTAAAACATTAGCTTTCCCTGTGCAGGGACGTCGTCACAGAGAACTGAGGAGTCTCGGAAGTCATTCAATAGAAATATTTTGCATAATGCTAAGAAATCTCAATGTGTATAGTGTATGTAATACTCAATGATCCAGACGATGAACATGAAAGTAATTACTATGTGGAGTTCATTTATAGAAGCCAATGTCAAAAGAATCTGCAACAAGCTTGTGGTTTCAAATGCATGATAAAGCACAATAATGCTTTGCTGCTATTACATAAGCTGTTTACATAATCCAAGTTTAAAAGTAGGCAAATGGCACCATCAATCACTAACATTTATGAGAATTATGCGTTCGATCACTATGCTTCAACTTTGACTGTTTTCGAGCACTCACGTTTTGTATTGTGTATACAACGAGTCACTCACCCGTTTGTTTACAAAATGCAAGCTTTGATGCTTTTGACAAGAACAATTTAGTCATTTTAATACCAACATGCTCATTTTTCTTGATGATTGGTTTTATTGGTTTGGATATTTCTTGATGTTGGATGAAGAAGAAGGAGCAGATGATGTTAAAATGACTAAATTGTCCTTGTAAAAAAACATTAAAAATCGCATTTTGTAAAAAAAACGCGTGAGTGACTCGTTTTATACACAATACAAAACGTGGTTGATCGAAAACAGTCAAAGTTGAAGCACAGTGATCGAATACAGAATTCTCATAAACGTTAATGATCGATGATATCATTTGCCCTTAAAAGTAAATAACATTTTGCTTTCTACATTTGCTAAAATAGCACCCTTCACTATAAATTGACTAAATACCAAAAATACACTTAAAAAAATACCAAAAGTACCCTTAAAAAAGTCACATGTGGTTGATGATTCCGGCTATTTGCTGTTTCTTTGTTTGGAAAAGAGTTCTTTGTATCGTCTTCCTCAAAATCATATATGATGATTTTTTCGTTAATGGCATAGAGAAACAGAAAGATGATTTTTTTTAAAAAAATTGTCATCTTTTGTAAATATAAAATTTATTGAAAATATCTTTTAAAACAAATTATTTAGTAACAATTACTACGAATAAATATAACTTTATAGTCAAAATGTTTATTGAAATATTTTTATTTCTGAAAATGATATTTTTCGAAATTAGGAAATTCCATATTTTATCGCATATTACTATAGGAGTTGAAAAGAGATTTCCAACACATTTTTAATCGTTAAAATCGGAATTAAAATAATAGAACAAGGCAAAATAAAAACTGATTATAGTAACAGTTTGAGACCCTCAAATTAAGGGCCTTGACAACGAGTCCGGATTCGGTGCATCAATAATTCGGTGCACCCGGTGCATCAGGTACCCATTTAAAGGTTTTACGTGGGTACTGTACCCACTTGAAACTTCATCATTGGTACTTGTACCCAAATTGTACTATAACAATGGTATAATACCACATATTTATTTTGGATTGATAAATATGTGGTATTATACCATTGTTATAGTACAATTTGGGTACAAGTACCAATGATGAAGTTTTAATTGGGTACAGTACCCACGTGAAACCTTTAAATGGGTACCTGATGCACCTGATGCATGGAAGTATTGATGCACCCAATCTTTTCACCTTGACAACTCTCTACCTTGGGTATGATGTCAGAGGTTGGCGCGGGATGTGTCTCGCCTGATCAGGGGACTAAAGCTAAAATTGATTATTAGAAAACACTAGCCAATAGAGTCAATCGAATAGCCTAGTGGAAAAGGCGTACACAATCCAGACTGTGCGAATTTATTTTTTTACACAATCAATTATTTTGTATAATTAGTTAGATATTTTTGTAATTTTGTAACATATATATGAGAAAATATTTTGAAAAAAGATTGTATACAATTGAAAATGAATTTGAAGAAACATAAGTGCATCAATATTCTATATATAAAAATATCAATTAGTTAAAATTACATGATAAAATAATTAAAACACAAATAGATGTTATTTTATAATATTAACAAATGTGAGTTATTAATTGGTTGAAATAGATAATGGGCTTCAACATGCCAACACGGTGTTTCATCTTTAGTAACTTGTGCTGCAAATGAGGCGCGTACGAGCGGGTACCGGCCTACCGGGTTATCCAACCGGGTTTGAACTTGACCGAGCCGTGTTATTACCCGGTACTATCGAGCCGGGTAGAAAACCAATAACCCTTGTATCGCTCAATAAGTACACGTGTGGGTATCAGCCGGGTTTTTTAGTCGGGCGACGAGCGGGTGCCGGGTTACCCCCAAATTTCTATTTTTTAAAAAAAAAATTCTATCTTAGGGTTCTCTCCAACAATATTTAATTATTGAAATACAAATTTGGAAATTCTTTTCAATAGTAGTTTTATATTAGTTAATGAAATTAAATTTTGGTGAAAGTATAACATATATATTATATTAATATATTATATAAAATAATAAACTAGCGGGTATCGAGCGGACCCGGGTTTAACCGTTAAGCTATCGAGTAAAAAAAATTACTTGGGTATCGCTCGATAAGGATAATAGCGATTAACGGACCCAGGTTTTCTGAGTCTGGTAACGAGCTTTTCCAAATTACCCAGTCTTTTAGCAACACTAAATGTAACTTGGAATTTATATTTTTCAATTAAATATAAAGTACATATCTCCCAAATAAAACATCATTCAGTGTACATGGTTTGGTTTGGGCAATTTTTGTCCAATTTTTAAACCGATCCGACATTCGTGGTTTTTAAATAGTGAAAACCAAAACCGACCTTTTCAATCTCTAAACCATGCGGTTTAGTTTGGGCGGTTTGGCAATTTGGTTTGGACGGTTCGAGTTTAAATTATTAAGTATGCAAAATAAAAATATATTTCTAACGTCACTAATTCAAATAAAAACATATTACCTACTTAATGCTTAAAGAAAGTCACAAATATTATTTAATTCTTACATCACGTCAAGTAATAATAATAAAAAAATTCAAAATTTCAACGTAGACAATCAAACTAAAAAATTATAAATAAATAGAAAGGCAAAATATAAATGTTGGATTCAACAAGCATTCACACACACAAACAAACACACTAATTTTCTTGCACTCCATTATTCTTATTCTTCCTGATGAAAACTAGTTAAACTATATAATAAAAAAAATCAATAATTAACTAAACATATGTAACATTTATTAAAAATCACTATACATTGACCACATATTAATTATACGAGTATATAAATACACACTCGATAATTGGCTAAACTTCGTAAATTTTACAGCTGTGGGCCTGTGGCACCAATAAAATGGAAAAAAATATTAGTATTAGACTAATAATATACTGTTAATTGAACAAGGAGTAATAATATAAAGAAAGTTGAGACATCCGGCTATTAACTAATACTCCCTCCGTCCCTAAATGATTGTCACATTTGACTTTTGGTAGTCAATAAAACACGATTTAAAATACAAATATTTCTTATTCTAAATGCAAAAAAATTATAATAAGTTGATATTTCAAAAATATATATTGAGACGAATCTAACGAGGTCCCACAAGACTATATTATTTCTTTTCGTTTAGTGAGAATTCGTGATCAAATTTTGTTGTAATTGACCACAAAAGTCAAAATGTGACAATCTTTTAGGGACGGAGGGAGTAATAAACTAGTATAATAATAATGTAAACTACATAATATATACTCCATAGTAATATAAAATATGGATTGGTCATTTGGCATAGCATGTAGTACACGCATATAGTTAGGTTAGTTTTCTTTACCTTATTTAGTGACTTTTAATTTTATTTGTTAGCTTTAATTATTTTATATATATTTAAATATATTTTATTTAATGACGGTTGGGTTTGGTTATTACGGTTTACTAAAAATTAAAATCAAATCGATTAATGCATGATTTGAAAATTCAAAACCAAATAAAAAAAATTTAAAACCTATCATAAAAGTTCGGTTTGACTCGACTTGGGCGGTCCACGGTTGGATTGTAGATCCCTAAAATATACTATTACACTCCTTTGCTTAAACCATTTCTGGAGTGTCTTCCCTTATCAAACCCTCGATCAATCTCAACTTCTTCAATTATATTTATTCCCCAAATTATAAAATTAGGGTTTGCATTAGGGTTTCAATTGAGTGTTGTTAATAGCATAATAAGATGTATGCAGATAAGGAAGAAGGTGACACTAAGAGGTCAATTCAGGATCGGCTGAACGGGAACTCCACCGTTGACTCCTCTCGTCGCCGCCCCCTCTCCTCCAAAAGGTTTCTTACTAACTCTATCCCAAAACAATTGTCCAATTTCATTTTATAACTTGTCAAATTTCATTTTTTAATTTGTCCAATTTCGTTTTTACTTTGTCCGATTTGATATATAAATTAACTAGCTTTGCTCGCTTAATTGACGCATGTAGCTTTGATTTGGATGAAAATTGGAGTGTGAAGAGCAAATTAGGTTGTTGCTTTTAGCTCATACTTACTTCATCCAAAAAAGATTGACCAGTTTGAGTTTTAGTTTGTCTAATTTGGTTTATAAATTGAGCAAATTGATCTTTGGAGCTCAAAATTATTCTTCATACTTACTCCGTCCCTAAGAATTAGCCAATTTTTTTTAAAAACTGGCCAGTTTGATTTTTAAATGTCAAAACTAATGAGTGTTGTTTTGTTAATTGGTGCACGTGGCTTTGATTTGGATCAAAATTGAGATGTTGATGGTAAATTAGGTTAATAATACCACTTGGTATCTATATAAGTAATTTTTTAGGCTAAAAGTATTTTATTAAGGATCTATGTAGATTTTGTCTTTTGTGGTTCGCCCTTCATTAGTTAGAGGTAATCATTACACTTTAAGGTGAGAAATTAAATTTTATAGGGATAAAATTGTAAATAGTATAATGAAGTATCACTTTCGTTTAAAATAATTAAAACATGAACATTTTGAGACCAGCTTTGGTATAAAAATCAGTTATATCGATATGGAGGTCATATGATGTAGTATGTGGTAAACTGAATGTTATTTAAACATACATTTGAAGAATTTGAGTTCCAAATTGAAAAAGTCAACTACGAAAACCCAAAACTGAAATCATTTCATTGGTTTTTGTGTATGCTGCTGGTTAGTTAAGGATCTGAAGCTGGTTGTGAGCAAAATGTGGAACGAATTTGGGTTTAGCTAACCCAATTGCCCAGTTATGTTTTTGACCAATTGCACATTTCTGCGTTCTATATGCTAAACTTAATTTGTTTGTTCTTCTTTGGTAAATTGATTAGTCAGGGCTATCGACTTGAGTGAAGTGATGAGCTTTAGTTGTTTTCCCTAAATTAGTGGCATCATATTGTTGTGGTTATTCAATTTGGTGTAACAACTGCGTCATCATGAAAATAGTTATTAAGATGTAATGTAGCTGCAGAGGCTTTAGGGTATTGGGGAAACCAAAATGTGGCTGACAGTGTGGTGCGTTCCTTCTGAAAATGAGTGTACATAACTAATCGAATGATAACAAACATGCCATTATAAGACTTCATGTTTGCAATGAAGATTTTCCTTATAAAAGGTGGAAACTGAAGAATTATCACACACATAAAACCGTTAATTTCTATTAATGAAACTCATTGAATAAGTGATTGGCGACTATGTTTTAAGCTGAAAGGCGAAGTATAAGAATGGCGAAGCAATAGAAGTCTGGTTTCACTTCACTATGGAGAAACCTTGCCAATGTGGTCTGAACCAACCCACCTAAGGTCGCCACAATAGCAAAAATTTCCGAAGTGTTGACACTGTCAAAGTCAGGGAAAATCTCTAAAATTATATCAATACTAACCTTGGACATATAAGACTTCCAAATCGAATCCGTTTAGAAAGACTATCATTTATGTCATGGTAGCTTCCTCCAGTTCCCCTAAGAGACTTTCGTTGGGTTAGCCATACACTTCACATGTTTCTAGCAATTCACATGGCATCATCAAATGATACAAGTCTTGGATAAGAATCTACAACGCACTAGAACGCCCTTGTTGACGATCCATTACCCCGACCGCATCTAGGGCTCGAACAATGTGATATCTCACACGGTAAAGATTTGGGAGCTGAATTAGAAGATGACATTCCTAGTGAAGATAATCAGGGAATAAGAGCACCATATACTATTTGAAAATGAAGTTTCATGAAATCCCCTCTCTATAAATAGAAAATACAAATGTTTTGCATTGATAAATTCTGACCCTCACAGTTCAACATCTTAATTCCTTTCTAACTCAACAGGAAAACAATTAGAGTCATTTTATATTATTAATTAATTGAAAAGTGACACCTTGATGTGGCTTTGGTACCAGTACACTTCGCTTAAATGTTGGGATAGGACTGGAAAGAAGGGTTGCCTGTACTCTGAAGTTGATTAGAGTAGTTCATCTTGGTGCTACAGAGACTGATCGTCAAGTTAGTTTCGGTCTTTCAACATCATTTTATTTTGTTGAAGGGCTAAATTATACCTTGGTGTGGCTTCAGTTCCAGGACAGGCTACATGATGCATGATCCCTAAGAGTGAAGATGGGAATGGGATTATGCACCTTGTGGTGCCATTTAGAATTTAGAACTTCTAATTGACATCTCACCTTATGGAGCATATTGCTTGGGCTATCGAATGAATTTATGTTTAAATGTATTGCGTTCTTTTTGTTAATTCATTAGAACGAAACATGGAAAACAGGGATCCAATTATATGGAAGGCGGGCGGGGGGGGGGGGGGGGGTTACATACAGCCGAGGCGAAGTAGTTTATGGCATTTAAGTTTGAAATCATCATTTTCCGTAATAAACATGCAAAATAGCATTTATGAAATATGGTCTACATTATGAGAGATCTTTATATACATTTGTTAAGAAGCAAAGCAATGTATGCGAATTTCTGCCTATCAAATGGCATTCCATGATTTCCATGACTTATTGCTCTGGTTCAAAATATATTGTCAGTTTTGGAACCATATGTTTCTATGTTTTAAAGATATGAAGTGGCAACGAACTAAGTTTTATTTCTGGGATTATGCGTGCAGACACAGAGATGATGACAAATGGGAGCATGATCTTTTTCAGCGCGATGGACCCCAAATATCAAGTATGAAGTGATTCTCTTTGGTCACAGTTGCTTTTGTTTGAAACAGGTCTTTTGATTCATTAGTTCTATTTTTTTGTTGTTTTCTGTGTTTGATTTTGTGTTAATTTGGACTATAGATCGCAGGATTGGCTCTAGTGATCTTCGGTTAAAACTTCAAAGGAAGAGTAGTCAGCATGGTGCTCAAACTGTGAAAGGGTCTGTTTCAGGGGGTGTAAGAGATTTACGTGAGAAGCTATCTGGTGTAAAAGCGGAGCCAATGGATGAAGAACCACCAAGGCGGAAACAAAAAGTAGTAACTGAAGTCCTTAAGCCTTCTAGGAAAAGTTTCTTAGCTGAAGCTCCTGTGTCAAATACTAAAAGGGTTGCTAGCTCCATTTCAAAGAAAAATACTCTACATAAGGCAAGAAATTCAAACTTTTATTGGTGTTTATGAAAGATGTCTTTTTTACTTCTGCTTCTTTTACTTTATAATTGTTAATGTTGCAGAAGTTGAGACCAAACATGAATATAGTGGAATTATCTAACCACTAGTGTACCACAGAAATATGTATCACATGTTTGCTAGATGTTGAAGTGGATTTTGTCACTCCAGAAGATTGTTAACTTTAAAAGGAGTAGTTTTGGTTTATTTGATCAAGAGGTTTTAGTCAGTACCACCTGACTGACCTTTAAGGATTGATTGATGCCCTTGATTTTTTTGGATTTGAGGGAATAAAAAGATCATTATATTCTCCCACCTCAACCAACATGCAGTCGTAGCTACTAACAGAACGAAAAATATGTGTTTGGAAAAGTGTATTGGTCACCTAGTTATGTTGTAGAGATATGGAAGCACTTATAGTATAAGCTGCTGTGGTTATGGTTATATACTCCTTAATTGTGCTTTGCTCAATGCAGAGGGACCCAGTAGATAGCTTCTTGGAATCTTTGGGTCTTGAGAAGTATTCCATCACATTTCAAGCAGAAGAAGTAAGTAAACTGTTATCCCTTTCAGTCGGAGTGTACAACTGTACATCTCCTGTTACCTTTCTGATTTTAGCTCCAGTTCAAGTTACTTATCCTGAATCTTACTATTGTTCGTACAGGTTGATATGACTGCTCTTATGCATATGACCGATGAGGATCTCAAGGCTATGGGGGTACCAATGGTATGGAATTTTACACTTAACTGTAACATATGGGCAACTCATTGAAAAATACTCCGCATTATTACAGTCAATAACTTGCCAAACTGATCCAACAGTAGTAATAGCTGAAGTTACAATATATATTACTGAGATCATCTGAATTTTTTTTTATCTAGGTGGTAACTTCGACCATATCATTTAGAGTTTGATGTGACTTGTAACTGTGTAACAGATGTTGTACTTCCTTACCTACGCTAAGCCACCAACTGTCTATTTCTCCTTGTCAATCTTTTTCTTTGTGACAGAGGATGTTGAGAAAAGCCGAAGTCATAGTCCAAGTTTTTTTGCAGTAGGTTATTTATAAAGCCTCTACAAGGAAGTTGAGCCATGCTCCCACTTAGGTTTTTGCTCTATATTATACTCCCTCCATCCTAAATTATAACGGAGTTACTCCAAATTTAGAAATCTGTTAGTTCATACTTATACGCCTTAGAATAAGAAAATGAGGGAAGTAGGTCATAGTGCACCGAGTTTTCCCTAAAAGCTTCTGGATTTCAGACGAAGATATCATGTCATGGTGATCAACAAATAATTTTCAGCTAATACATGTCGGTTCATAATTAAAATAAATTTTGCTGGTAGTATCAAGCATTGAATTGATAAATTAACTTTAGATATCTTTCTTTTTGAACGAATAGACATGACATGTTCATCTAATGACCTCCCATGACATGCCTATGTTTCCTCCAGGGTCCAAGAAAGAAGATCATTCTTGCATTGGAGTCCAAAGTATGAGAAGCAGAGACCTGTTACCGGCGCCACCCCAATCTGTTGATTGTCTCGCAATGTGTTCAAGGTGGTCGAATCTGAATCGTTCTTTGGGCTATTTAATGTTCTATCACTGAAGGCGAGCTTTTTATGTTTATTCATCGCTGAAGATCAGTAGTTGGAAAATATAGTGATATTGTTGCTTCAACGATGTACAACGTTAATGACTATTCCAACTACGGTGACCACACTTATATCGCCTTGCGTCGTTCTTGGCTCGTTGCATTTACAGTGCTGCGTTTCTCTTGTCCTTCTCCTCTCCCTTGCCCTTTTGTCTTTTTTGCTCTTTGCTATCATGCTTGACCTTAGGTATGTTGGTTCAGACCACATAGGGCGAGCTTTCTCTATAGTGAAGTAAAACCAAACTTCTACGGCTTCGCCATTCTTATATATTCCTCTCCCTCTGCTAATTCATACATTTATTTTACGATGGTCAAATTTTATTATTTCTAACTTGAGTATTTAGTGAAGGATGATATCGCTTCAAATAACTACTATGAATGACACATTTTATCATGGAAAAAACGAAATACGAGGCACACATTTATTACTCCCTCCGTCCCTAAAAGATTGTCACATTTTGATTTTTGTTAGTCAAACATTATAAAATTTGATCATGAATTCTCATTAAACGATAAGAAATAACATAGTCTTGTGCGATCTTGTTAGATTCGTCTCAATATATATTTTTGAAATATTGACTTTTTATAATTTTTTCGCATATAGAGTAATAGATATTTATGTTTTAAATCGTGTTTTGTTGACCACCAAAAGTCAAAATGTGACAATCTTTTAGGGACAGAGGGAGTATCATTTAGCCATTCCACACCCCAAGTATGTTTTCAGTAGTCTGGCTAGAGGTTACATTGTCTCTCCGAGAGAAAGGGTTCACTTCTGATTCATTAGCGGAATCTGTCCCAAAATAGAAAGAGAGACTGGCGAGTCACCAATAGCAAGGGTAAGGTCGAAACACATTTTTTTTTTTGACAAAGTTCGCGCTTATTTATGTCATTATTTGATCACTTATCTGTACTCGGTTACTTATGTTTAAAAAGTATTTAATTTTATATCTGATTCTCCAGTTAGTTACAATTAAAAAAATAAATGAGAAAACCATTCCATCTCGTAGTCTCCGATTTTACACATGGCTTCATTCCAAAATGGTAGAATTCATGCTTCAGTCTCCAATTTATCCATGACTTCAAATCACAATGGTTAGGATTCATTCTTCAACACTCTCCAATGCAAATGGCACGCACTCTTTGATTATCACGTTAATTTTTAATAGGTTTGTTCATGATTCAGTTTGATTTTGGATGAAATTATAAACGGAACCTTCCACCGACCAAAATTGGTTAGGTTTAACTTTGGATTCAAAATTTTCATAAATAAATGTCGGGTAATGCTTCGCTAGGAATTTGGGAGATTGGCCAAATTTTTAACTTGGAGTACCTCCTATTTTCTTCGTAAAATACTAGTACTCATACTCATAAAATATCTATTTTGTCCTTACTTTCTTCACCTTTCATCTTCTTTCTTCCTCACGTCTTCAGTATCTCACCCCCACCACCCCCACCAGTAACCCACCCTACCTTCACTCTCAAATTTGAAACCCTACCTTCTCCCCCCTTTCCCCCCCCCCCACCCCCGTTCAATTGGAAAGCCTATCCCCATTCCCATCCCACCTCCCAAACTTGAAATCATACTCCCATCCCAATTTGAAACTCTTTCAACCTTCTTTTGAAATTGAAAATGGACATAAAAAAAGGGTTTACAGTTTTTCAGTAAGGTGGGTGTGAAAATATCGATCTTAAACTGGGATAGGGGATGGGGAATTACTTGATCGATTGTCTATATGGCCTGCATGTGGAGGATAATAATTCATCTTAGATGTAAATATTCACCTTAGAAGCAAAATACTTGATCGATTGTCTATTTGGAAGCATTTGTTGTCTTCTACATGTCTGGCTTTCTTCATCAACACCTTATATAATATAGAAATTGGTGCAAAAATGATGGGAAAAAAGGAAACATGAGGGAATGAGATTGGAGAGGAGCCAGTTTCAAACTTTTCATCTACTTTTATTTTTTAAATCGAAATAAATTTTCGCACAGGTTCTGAGAATAGCAAAAAATATTTTATTATATGCATGAAAACTGAAGTGAGTAAAAATATTATTGGAAACGTGAACAATAAGAAGAATGGATCAATTTAAATCATCCAAGAGTAATATGGAAAGTTCAGGTAACATTTTTACACTAACAATACAAAATTTATTGATGGTATCTACATATGCAAAATAAACTATAGCGTCTTAACTTCAGGCAAAATTCTGCAGTAGCACACATGAGAATTGAGATGAATCAAATAAAACTAAAAAAGATGAAAAAATACAAAAATCTAACATGCTCTCCAAACACCACCACATATAACAAAATATAACGACAGAAAAGTACAACAATAAACACCGGCATCGCTGAGCATTTGGAGCTCATCTTTGAGGAGTTTTTCTTCTCCATTCAGTTCTGCCTCTGTTTATCTCGAGCCCATCGGTAGATAATCTTAAGAAATGCAAGAAGTTCGTGAATTTGTTTCCGCCTTTTGCAGCAGTAGGAGATCCATTACAACCATCAAGCAGTGCAGCTGCAGCATCCTCATTCGGTTCAGGGCTTGTGAGGGAATCGACCATATCACCTTGCCCGCATTCACGCCTATAATCTAGAGTAATGCTTTGTAGTTCATGGGTATCAATTATGTCTTGCGGCATACTCTATCAAGGCAATGAAATATTGATAAGCGATACTAGAGATCTTCATTAACAGATACACGATGAACACAAAGATAACCAAAAAGAGAACTAGGGTATCATAGCATAACAGTCCGCAATTAGTCACTGAATGTTTCCTATGCATTAGTCATCTTTTTCTCACCACTTAGTTTAACGACAAAAATATAATGAACTTATATAAAACATATCTAACAGTGGCTAATGTACAGAGATGGACAACTATAAAATTCGAAAGAAAAATTATCGCCTGACACTATTGACAAGCCAGAAAGAGCAGCAAAGACGGAGAAACAGGAAATAACCAGGGAAATAACTTTTAGTCAAAGGACTGCAAATTTGACAACTAAATTTACTATGATAGTCGTATCACAATAACAACTCCATTAGAGACACTACCATCAACATTCACTAAGAAATCCTTCTAAAACGTAAGCTTCTCTAACCTCCAAAACCCATCCAATGTAGGTAACATTGTTTACATGGTGATTCATGTCGAGATCAGCTCTTCTGGGCTGGCAAAGATGGTAAAAGTGGAAACATGAGTTAAAACAACTGAAATTTCATTTATAGCGTAGTAGCATTGCAGTAAGAATATTTATCGTACCACTAATCCTAATTTGGAATATGCTGCTGGATCTTCCAGTTTCAAAATTTTCTTAATGCTTGCATTGTTCTCCTCTGGGAAAGCTAATCTACATCCATAAAAGATGGAAATCCAAATTATTAAATAACCAAAGCGCTTAGGAACTTTCACAATTAAACATCAGCTACAAATTTATTGGAAGAGATTATCCAAAAAAGAGAAAACAAAATAGGATGATTAGACAAAAAAAACAGACCGTATTAATCGTGATTACTTGAGAAGGGTGACATACTACAGAGGAAAGCACAACTAGAAGTTTCAGTGACAAGATCTTACTGAAATATTTTACGCACAAAATCTTTGTTATAAGACAAACACATATTCAACCTTCACATATTTCCATCATTTGTAGCAACAACAAGCTTTAAGTTCCTATAAAAGCTTAGCTTAACAAAACACCCTAGAGTAATTGCATTAAAATGATCATTAAATAATACTCCTTCCATCCCATAAGGTTTTAGTAGTAGTTAAAGTAGACTGATTCCCTACAATGCACGTAAAAACGGGTCAAATGGGGCAAATTAAGGATATAAAAAAGAGAAATTAGGCTATACCATAAGATGGTCTAGTTTTGACATTTTCAAAAATTTAAGAGAGAATATTTTAGTACTGGTTTAAGTAGACTGACACCCTAAAATACATGTAAAAATTGGTCAAATGGGGAAGTTCAGGGAAATAAAAAGGAAAAAATGATACTATCTCAATGGTTGAAGGGAGTATAGATTTCAGTGTATGCATGTGATCGTCATGGTAATCAAAGATCAATTGTTTCTGGAAAGCAGTAAACTGACAATATAACTCTATCTTGCACCACAGATATTTCAATTCAACACTTACACTATATGGCACATCTTCTAATAAGGTGAAAACGAGCAAGAAAAGTATATTTATAACTTCGTTCTTAGAACTACTCAGGACGTAAGAACAGTATTTGGGTGCTAAAAAGCCTACCTAGGCTCAATTGGGCAGAATATAAGGACCTCGTTGCGAACTTCATCAGACACTTTCTGAAGACGTCTGGTGTTGTGGTTCATCATGACCCACTTGCTGCAGTTACGAATTGTAATTTGTCAGTCTGTTCAGCATAGTTAAACACTAAATACATGCATTGGTTTTGAACTAAAAGTTGATCTTGTGTCTATGTCTGCTATCTCTAGGTTAGCCTGCTTGATTTTTGTAATTAGAACATCAAAGCCAAATCATATAGTAAATACAATCTGAAGTTCAGAAGTATAGATTGCATATGTCAGTTTTGATGTTGCATGTTCTAACTCCATACTAGTAATGGAAACCCCAACCAATAAATAAGTCCACTCGACCCACCAATAAGAGTAGCATGATGAATAAGGCATCATGACCTTTTCTTGCTCTTAATTTCTCTCACATATACAAGGAAACTTAGAACAAGTAAAGCAAGAACAGCTCGTTACGCACCTTGTAGCTCTTCCAATGACTTCTCCAGTTGCACAATCCTTCATAATCCAATCACGTCTAGTTCCTATCCTTCCTTCTCCTTGGCACCAAGTCTCTATCTCAACAACATCACTCCTGTCCAGGAGTTAATCGCATTAGTGGCAGTGATCTTCAAATAAACTTCACAATATAATATGAATTGATGCTGTGGGATATAGACTATTACCAGGCAGGATATTTATAGATCTCAATGTGCATGCGTGCAGTAACCCATATGAGATTTAATTCCCTCATGGTTGGAGTAGTTGCAAAACCATCTGTTGAGAATCCAACACTCTGAGCATGGTTGCCACCTACCTCCTATACAACAGAAAATAAAAGATTAACTGGATGAGAAATTCAACCTGCAAACTGTCTAAGTGAATAAAAAAAGTATTAAGCAGAAGCTTATGCATTGAAGTCTCACACGAAAGTCTTGAAATGAATAGACCTCAAAAAAGGATGGAAATACTGTGACAAATTTCCAACATGTACACTAACTTTGCTTATCAGACCATTAAACATTAAATAATGGTTACATGAAAGGCAAAGGTTTCAAGTTTCGACATCATACAACTTCAAAAAAGAATCCAGAAGAGCAAATTTTCAGTAATGAAGATTGAGAAATTGATGAGAGCTGATGGTTTTCGTTCATTTTCAACAACTAATAATAATGTTTTGCTATGGCTAGTGATATTGACATTCCAAATGTTATAGTGGGAGCCCAAATGTTAATTGATACTTGGCAGGTTTATTTTTCCCTTACCTAGTACTCCCTCCTTTTTTTTCAGTTGTCGTTTTAGCTTAAAGTTTTTGTTCGAAGATAGTTTTCATTCTAACAGAACAAATTGGAATTTTACATTTTCAATGTAGTTTTTGCTTACTTTTTCTGTTGATATTATCAACAATCCAAAAATATAGTTACAATCAATTGTCATTTTATATTGACAATGTACTTCTTTACTACTTGTACTTTTTCTTAATGTATGTGAAAATCTAAAACAACAACTAAAAAAAACTCAGGGAGTAATAGTTACAACAAGCCTAGAACATATGATGTAAGGAAAATATAGTTTTATCAACCAACATATAGAGCGCCATTAGAACATTGGAGTATAAACATTAACATCCTTCGCTAGACTTGTATTTCTAGTCCTAAAGTACAATCAAGAAGTATTGTTCTGGAAAGAACCTAGCTTGATGAACTGTCACATACTCACATAAGAGTCAAAGAATTGTCAAACTGCCTCTCAGCACCTGAAGCCAATTTCTATACAGGATCAGATGTATTGTAACTATTTTTTGTTCCAGCAGTGTGTCGGTTCGTTACTTCAGGAGCATGGGAACATATGCGCACATGACAGAGAAACAACTTTCTTAGTTTACAACATAAATTCCTAGAAGGGGTAGCTTAGCCAGTAGGTTCAAAACTCAATTTTGGCTATCAGGGCTCTAGCGCTATTACGCTAAAGAATAAACTATTGTTTCTCCGATCGGCTCTCTACACACATAAGCACACACAATTATCCAAATAAATTCAAAACTCATGCATTGTTTCTTAGCTCAAAGTTGACTACATAATCCACGGACCATACTCAACAATACCATCTTCATCGCCAATCAACAACGTAAGGATAGAAACTAGTTATCTTAAACATAATCCTAATTCTTCAAGTATGCATTCGGCTTATTTGGTTTCCTATAAACCTCATAAAGATCCATTTTCACACTAAAAAGGTTACACTCACAACTATGACCTTATGATACACTAAATTTGTTTCACTTAGTAGAAAATTTGAAATCCAATTTAACAACATTATATGAAAGCAAACCTCAAATTCCTTCCCCAAGGTCAGTACAAGTCCCACATTGAAACAAAAAACATCCTTCGACCCCAAAAACAATGTCCAATTTTGAATTCTGATGGTTGACTTTTCAAACTAAAACAACAAATTTAGTAAAATTTTCACCACCGAAAACAAAATGATGGGACAAATTTTTGGGATGCATGAATTAACAATGTCGCGTGATTTATCATCTACAACCAATTCATTTTAGTACATCCCCGCTTAAAGCCACCTGTCAACATGCATTAATAAATACAATTTAAATTCTTGATTAAAAAAATCCAATCTTTTTTTTTTCCGCTTATACCTGTAAGAGATTAGCTATGGTTTCAACTGTGGCAGTCTTATTGATCCCAACCTCATAGCACCTCACAATAAACTTCTCCTTATAAGACAACCCATCTTCTGTTAAGCTCCCAAGCCGAAGCCGATCGGCTAGGCTCGGCTCACGGCTTTGGACCTTACTAGCCGGCTCACCTGTTGCCACAGCTGACATTCTCCCCCTCTGAGCAAAAAGGGAGCTTCTTTGGATGCTAATTGGTTGAGGATTGAGTTTGCTGAAGCCTTGATGGTGGTGGTGGAATTGGCTGAGGTGGTAGTTGGAGTCGCCGGAGAGTACATTGTATGACGAAAATGCCCCTCTGGACAACATTTTTGACAAGGTATGTGAGGATTTTTCGTGAAAATGTGGATGTTGGAGAAACAAATTTATGTTTTAGAGGCTGCTTTACAAAATTAAGGATTAGTTTAAGCTTATCGTTTAAAAAAGATAATTTTATCAATTCTTCCTATCATTAGCAAAATTAGGAAGTATAAATAATACGTTCATTAATTTTTAATCTAAAGTTTTCGGCTTTTTTAATCAAACAACACATTAAACCCAACAATCATGACCTCCAAATCATTTCAAACTTCAAAAAATGACAAAGAAAATATGATCAACTAGAAATTAGGACTAAAACTTCATACAATAACCAAATATTACATATTTTAGCCATATATAGCCAAATATTAAGTGCAATTGCTATATTTTTATGGGACAAGAATTAATAATATTGATTGTATGCAAATGCTTCAAATGAAATACCCATTTTGTGTAAATAATGGTATGTAAATACTTCCAAAATAGTCAAATCAAAATCATTATTATTATGATTATGACAAGGCATAAATAGGACTGTAAAATGATCGAACTATACTTAATGTAGCTAAGTTTGAGTTCGGTCCGCAAGGGGTCGAACCAGACCGAATTATTTATGAATCGCACCCAACCTTACGTTCGGCTCGGTCCGCAATATGCGAACTGTGCAAACATGTTCTGTTTGGTTGGAAAAAATCCTCGATGCGATTGGATATTTGGACGGATGATAACGAGATAACTCGTGAATAATGAGTAGAAAATCAATAGATATGAAGTGAAAGTGATTTTTATGATTTAAGTTAGGTTAGACTAACTAATGGACTATGTCTATAAAGTATATATAATACTCCCTCCGTCCCTAAAAGATTGTCACATTTTGACTTTTGTTAGTTAAACATTACAAAATTTGATCATGAATTCACATTAAACGATAAGAAATAATATAGTCTTGTGGGACCTTGTTAGATTCGTCTCAATATATATTTTTGAAATATTAACTTTTTATAATTTTTTCGCATGTAGAATAATAGATATTTATGTTTTAAATCGTGTTTTGTTGACTACCAAAAGTCAAAATGTGACAATCTTTTAGGGACGGAGGGAGTATATTATATCAATAGAGTATTGGAGTCTAATATGTTGACAAGTCGGACAAAACTATTTCGCATCGTTCGGTCCGATCGGTCGAACATGCACTTTTTACGTTTGCATATGCGCACCGAGCCGCGAGTCGAACATTTTCGAGCTGAATAATACGAACCAAGTCGAACGTTTTACGTGCACTCACAACCATAGGCATAAAGAAATATTGCATTGTGATGAGATACTTATATTTTTAAAAATAATTGTTGTGTAATGCTTTTGAAATAGCCAAATTATAATCATTATTGCTATAAGTAGATGGAAAACACTTTTTATTTATATGTTTTATTTAACTGTGTAATATGTAAAATTTATAATTGTATAGTGAATTTATTAGAAGGAAACATGTCAATTATCTATAGATTAATATAAATGGCAAATAATAATTATAATTGGCTACTTCAGTAACATTTTATTTTGATGCTATTGAAATAACCAAATTTAACTCATTATTGTTATATACGCTTGCTATTTATGTAATGACTAAGCACACCTGTTAATAAACCACATAAATAAAAATTATAAAAATAAATGAGTATACTTGCAACGATTGCAAAACAAAAGAAAAAAAAAAATCAAAGTGTTAGTAGATTTCGAAGCATCCATATAGATAAGATTTAAACAGAATATATATAAAATTAACAAACCCATAAAGATAAGTGCTCAAATAAAATAGAGAATACTTGTTTATGAAAAATTTGACATTTAAATAGGAACCCCGAAAAACACATTGGGGAGACTTTGAAATTGAAAAAAAAATTGAACAAATCTTACACAACAAAAACATCAAACTTCTTTGATGCTTTAAGTTGAAATTTGAAAAAAAAAAAAGGGAAGAACATGAAGGATGAGAAATGATTCATTAATGACATAGTGAAGTCAAAACAATCAAGACATTAATTATAAGGAAATCAAAATAATCGGGAGGAGATAAATTAGGAAGCATTAATTTTATTTTCTTGGATGCTTGATTCAATGGCTGACAAAAAGACCATTTTATTATGTAAACAGTTGGATCAAATTTGTTCTCAAAACATCACTCCAACGATGAATCAATGATTTAGGATGATTGCTTAAAGATTTTCTTAAGCTTGTAAGATAAAGCTCGAAGAATATATACAACATAATAGTTTGTGACTGTGTACATTATAATGTCAAAATATTAATTATTAAGTGTAAATTACTTAAATAAGGTTATTTTATTTATAATATATGTAATGGTTCAAAATATAAATATGATAATATATCATTAAATGGCTTAATGAAACAATTTCCATATAATCATAGCTTGAGGAGGACCGCAATAATGTGTTCAACTTGGTTCATTTGAAGTTTTGAACTACCAAAAAATACTATAGCTGAGTTGGTAAGAAATGATAAATTTTGGTGAACATCCAAGATTAAAACCCCATAACCTCACCTTTTTAAATTTATGTTGTAACAATTCTATATGTTCAAATTATGCCATGTTATTTTTTTTCCTCATTAATTGTTCTTAATTAGCTTATTCATTACACCCACAAATGTTATTTTTATATATATATAATATACTAAGAATTTCATTTTCTAGTATAAAAACTATTGAAAACATTTAACAATGTTTTGTAATACTAATTTGACTCTGTTATGACTTTATTTTTTATAGTAACATACCCGACTATCATTGAAAATATATTTTTAGACCTATCTTTATCTTATGAGTTTTAAACACAATAATGCGTTAATCAAATAATTTATAAGATCCGACATATAAAAATTGAAGTACAAAAATCCGGTCCACTCGAAACAGTCTCCTTGTTTGACTTTTTGATATGGTTTTTTTTTTTCTTGTTTCGAAAATGAAGTTTGTTCGATTTTTTAAAACCATTAGGCCAAAACGAATTAGCAATTTGATTTCGATAAATCATTAAAGAGTAATATGGAAAACGTAGATAAACAATCCTACAGAGGATTGGAAATTGAAGAAAGGAGAATACTTAAATTCATGAAACAACAATATGTAAGATATTCAACAATCATTACATCAAACACATATTAAAGAAAAAACAGCAAAGCAAACTTATACATTCTTGAACTCAAACTGATACATTCCTGATACATGTTCTACTGTTTGGTGCAATCAGTTGGCTTAAATGAGACCTTCCTGCCCACAAGATCATACCCAACCAGGTAATCCATCTGCGCTAGATTCCCGAAAATCGCGAATTCAGATGAGGGCACAATTGTTAGGCAAACCAATCCAGCTTTCACTTCCAAGAATGTGCTTGTTGGTTTCAGTAGTACATCTGCACCAGTGAAGTGAGCAGTAATCTCTGGAAATTGGATGTTCTCATCATTCTCATAACACAGCTTAAAAGTGTCCCCTGGAGCAGGTGCACGCTTCGCGTTGATTTCTTTTTTCAAGGTTGCCTCGAGTTCTTCGTAGAATTCACTTGGCAGGAGAGTTAAGGTTGTCCCTGAATCAATGATAACATTCCCTTTCTCAACTGATCCCGACGCCTTTGAACCCGAGTGACGTGCAGTGAAGTAGGATAGTCTACTGCCACCAACTGATATGCCTTCCAATGTGAGGTAGTAAAAGGTGGCAGGTTGTTTTGATACCAATGGAGTTGAGACAACACCAGGGCCAGCAACCAAAGCATCGGAACCAAACTTCAATTTGCTAGTCACAGTTGCATCTGAACCAATTGGAACCAAGCAGTATGAGAATTTCCCATTGACAAATGTGCGCAGTTGTCCGACGATTGAGAGTGCGCCGCCTCCAAGTCCAATGATGCCAGCCCCTGAGCCATTGAACGTGCCCTCGTTGTCGTGCCCACAACCAAACACAACCTTTGGAATCAAAACAGGATTCCCAGAAGGTGAATCGAAAGTGAACGAGTCTGCAGCAAGCTCCCCAATACTGAAGGACCTGTCTCCATAACCCACCTTGTACTGACAAACATTCCCACCCTGAGAACAGCCCGTAGCCTCGTAAGCACCGCATTCGTCCGAGTCACACGCCACGGTTCTGTACGTGGATGATTTTGATGGATCAAAGATTGGGGTAGTTTGTTCAAAGCATGAAGTGCAAGGCTCACATTGAATCCAAGCAAGATCACTGCCTGTATCAGCAATGGCGAACGTCTCAACGGCTGGAGTACCAATGGCCAGTTTCATGAGATATTCTCCACCATTAGAACTGATAGGAGATTCAATATCTCCGGACGCCTTGTGCAAACCGAAAGTCGAGGCTGCTCGGGAGAAAGAGCGTTCGAAGGCCTTACTGAGACGGTCTGAGCGGGATAAGGAGGGGTCGTAATACGGAGACAAAGGGGAGTCTCTGTGTATC
Organism: Echium plantagineum; assembly: GCA_003412495.2. Lineage (NCBI taxonomy): Eukaryota > Viridiplantae > Streptophyta > Magnoliopsida > Boraginales > Boraginaceae > Echium > Echium plantagineum. The sequence continues at coordinate 28,246,130 of CM016564.1, forward strand.
AAATCAATGGTGAAACCATTAGCAAAAACATAATGAATAAAGAATGAAAGCAAAAACACAAAGGAAGATTTTGAAATAGTTTCCATAGCTAATGAAATATGAAGTTGATTATATGAAATTGTTTGTGATTTAAGTTCAATTTATAGGCATTTTTGCATGGTGGAATAGATAAAAACGTAATCATAATCATTATCAATATTAATCATAATCATAATCAAATATTAATAATTAGATTGATTTCCATTACTAGAATACCAAACGTTTCAAATACTATATTAAGTAGATTATAATTCAAATTCATCACTCTGGTCCTTTGAATTTGTGACAAATTTTATATCGTGTCCTTAAGTACGCATCATACAATTTAAAAATGAATATTTCAAATTAATTGTTTTAAAAAAGATTCTAATAGAGGCTGCTTTAGAAACTTAATGATTAGTTTAAGTTTATTGCTTAAAAAATGACAATTTTGTTAATTTGTCCTATCACTAGTAAAAATAGAAAATATAAATAATAGACTCATTAATATTTAACCCAAATCTTTCGCCCATTTTCCCTCACAACTTTCTTAATCAAACAACACATTAAACCCCTACAATAATAACCTCCAAATCATTTCAAAATTCAAAAAATGGCAAGATAATCCAGTCAACTAGAAATTAGGAATAAAAATTCATACAATAACCGAATATTACATATTTTAGCCAAATATTAATGCAATTGCTATATTTATGGGACAATAACTAAATATAAGATTGATTGTATGCAAATGCTTCAAATGAAATACCGATTTTGTGTAAATAATTGGTATGTAAATATTTCCGAAATAGCCAAATTAAATCATTATTCTTATGATTATGGCAAGACATAAAAACATATTGTATTATAATGAGAAACTCATATTTTTGAAAATAATTATTATGTAAATGCTTTTGAAATAGTCAAATTATAATCATTATTGCTATAAGTAGATGGAAAACACATTTTATTTATATGTTTTGTTTCACTGTGTAACATGTAAAATTTATAATTGTATAGTGAATTTAGTAGTGGGAAACATGTCAATTATCTATAGATTAATATAAGGGCAAATAATAATTATAATTGGCTACTTCAATAGTATTTTATTTGGTAAATTGGTATGTAGATTTTATTGAAATAACCAAATTTAACTCATTATTGCTATGTATGCTCGTTATATATGTAATGACTAAGCACAACTGATAATAAACCACACAAATCAAAAATTATAAATATAAATTGTTGGTGCAAGTGGATTGGTCAAGTTTTTCAAGAGCCAACTGTTATACTACCTTGGTTATAACATAAATGGGAATCCACGAGAGTATCAAGCATGAGAGACCAACACACAAGTGTTAAAAAATTGACGTTCTAATCCATGAAAGCTGAGCAGAATCGAGGCTTCCAGAAGCTTACCAAAGATGGATTAGGAAACAAACAATTAATTAAGAGACAAGATACGTTTTTGGAGAGCAAGCAAACCAAATTAGGTGATTATGATTATTTGGGACACAATCAATCGTGAAGAGGAAAGTTTATTGAGCAAGATATCCACATTATCAAAAGTGGAATATGCGCATTCAATGGAGGAAGATATCGTCGGGTTTCTTCACTGTATCGACCCGCCCGGGTCGATCGCCCCCGAGGTTGGGATCGTCAGCAACATGAACATCAGAGTCACCAGTCGATGGATGACAACATAAAAATTGTTAGAATTATGAGGTGTTTGACAAGTCATAATAAGTGCCTGTTGAACAATTTGATTGTTCGTAGTGATTACTTATTTAAAGTTAAGTTCATACGTATATTATGTTTGACAATAATATACGTGTTGGGAATGAATTCGAAATGCATTAGGGGTCATGATGGTTTTACTAGGGCCCGCTCATGATTTATATGTTAGTAAAATATTTGGTTGATATTTTATTAACATATGACTAATGTCATTTCGATCCTAAAAGGTCACACACATATAATGCACTTGATTTTCAATATGATTGAAAATTCCGGGTTAAAAGTGTAAATGTCAAAAAATCAAGGGAATTCAATTGGCTTGTTTGACTTTGAATTCAAACACAATTAATATTGTATTAAGTTGTGCTTAATTATGGAGGCGTTACGTCTTTGGGTTTAATGTGATTAAACCGCAAATTCATCAGACACTTATTATTGTAATAAATGGTGAATAATTGAAAGGAAAGTTTTTTTGTGTTACCACTATATAAACACCATTTGATTGTAAACAAAATCATCAATCTTCTCATTATCATATTTTCACTTGTAAAACAATTGAAAAGAAAAAATACTCCCTCGGCCAAAACAAGAATACATCAAGAGAAGAAAATCGTTTCTTTCTTGATTCATTCTTTGTCAAATACACTCAAGCTCTAGTTGTTTTAATGAAGGAATCAAGATAACATTAGTGTGGACTAACTAGAGAGAGGAACGTTGGTTGCTCTTCCGCTGCGCAACTCAAACACGCTTCAAGAGGTATACGCTAAACTCTAGTTAAATGTGAAATTTTAGAACTATGTATTTGATCCTTCATATGATTTTACATAATTTGATATGTAAAATTTGTATAAAATCCCAATAGTGGTATCAGAGCCCGGTACATATATTTTAATTCACTTTAAATGTCTTGAAATTTGATTTCATGAATTATAGATATCATATGTGTATGTTTTGATATCATCAATTGAGATTGTTGTGCATTAGGTGTATTGTACAATTATGTAATTATTAAAGTTTGTACATATTTTTCGAAAATTCTATAAAAATATGTTTCGAATAGTAGATAAAATTTCGAATTCACTGTAATTTTTCTGTAATTGTTTCGATTTTTTAAGTGCTCGAAATAAATGTTTGAAACAGCCATATGTTCATCCGAACGGATTTGATATACCCTTCGTTTGAACAGTTTTTAAAGGCTTTATATATTTTTATAAAACTCTGAAAAATATTATACAAACAGTACATTGAATTTCGAGATCACTGTAATTTTTCTATATTGTTCAATTTTTTAAGTGCTCGAAATAAATGTTTGAACAGCCATACGTTCACCCGAACGGATTTGATATACCCTTCGGTTGAACAGTGTTTTCTAGGCTATATATATTTTTCTAAACATCTGAAAAAATATAAATCAAATACTAGAATGAATTTAGAGTCTACTGTAATTTTTCTGGATTTATTAAATACTCGAAAATGATTTTTGAATAGTCATATGTTCATGTAATTGAAAAATGAAAAACAAAAAGGATGTTTTTGGCTAATAAAGGATGGTTTGCCACATGGGCAGCTACGTGGACTGCCACTTGGACTGTTTGCCACATGTGTTGCCATGTGGACTGCCACGTGTCACTCCCTCATTGTGAAATCGTTCTCCATTGTTTTTTGTTCCAAAAATTGTTTTGGATTTTTTGTTTTTTATGGTGAATATCTTTTGACTATTCTAGTATTTTGATTATCATTAAAATTAATTGAATTATTCTAACTTGTATGCTAATTTGATTAGATTTTAATGTTATAAATGTTTTAATTAATAACACTAATATGATTATTTGACATCCTACATGTTTTATTTGATTTAATTCATGTATTTTATATATTTTGATATATTGAATGTTTATATATCCCAACATTTATTCACAATGAAAATAAACATCGAATATATCAAAATATATAAAATACATGAATTAAATCAAGTAAAACATGTAAGATGTCAAAAGGTACACACAATTATAACACATATATGTAATTAGTGTTGGAAATTGATGTGTCAATTTCCTCAATTAGTGCCCGTGAACTATATCATCTATATATACGGTTCAACAACCGATAGTTATCTGAACTATCAGTAGTCTCACCCGAGATAATGCCGGGGGTCATCGAATGGCAGACTAGGCTCTCACGATGATCTTCGGGATTCGTGTATACGGTCTTATACGTTGAATCCCGATGCCTTCGTTACTCGGGCTATGAGGTCACACACGTAACAATTACCGAAGATACTTTCTAGTAGTGACCCGAAAGTGAATAAGGGATTTGATCCATATTGAGGAATTTCGGTTCGATCGAGATCGTGTCCCGACCGAACCGATGGTGCGACCGGAATTGGTTCCGGACACACCATTTGAGGTTTATGTATATATATATGTGAGATATATATATATTATCATTTATTGAAATGATTTAATTAATTAATGAATTAATTAAATAAGATATGATTTAATTAATTAATTAAGATTAATTAATTCCATCATCATGAATGGTTGACATCTTGGTGGCTACTTTATGCCTTGGGAAGGATTTGTAAGTCTTGGGAAGAACTCTTGTAAGAGAATCTTCCATGGACCAAGAGGCATTAACCATATGGATGGTTAATGTGTTTGTTTAGTGTATAATGTGTTTCATCATCCATCTATATCATAAGATGATATAGAATGGGTAGAGCATCAAGCTAAGTCATTACACAACTCTTGTTAGAGAATACAAACAAATACACACACTTCATCTTCAAACCCTCTAGCAAAACTCTAAGTGTTAGAGTATAGAATTTGTTCTATAGTTTGCTATAGTAGTTAGACTACACACTCCTCAATAACACACACTAGTCCAAGTGTGTCTTATTGCTATCTAAGGTATTGGTGTGGACTATTTCATAGTAGTTCCATATCACCTTGGTGATAGAAATTTCTTCAAGAAGAAAGCAAGGAGCAAGGTGTGGGGATAAGCACTTGAAGATCATATCGCTTCCGCTCACGCTTCAAAGGTATATCTTTGTAGCCACACTCTTTGATTATGTTAGTTGTAGCATATTCACACTATCTTTAAACATATACTTCTATGAGCTAGTTCTATTGTGTAAGTTCTAACGATCAACGAATTAGGGTTTTCTAGACATATGAACTATCGTAGTTCATTGTGTCTTGCAACCCCGGGATATTCCAACAATTAGTTGTACATCCATTGTAACAACCAAATCAACAAGTCATGGGTTGAAAATAATTAATTAAGGACTTTAATTTTAATTAATAACCATTTAATGATATTTATAACTATTATAAATAAAATTAACAACTAATCATATTAGTGCTATTAATTAAACCATTTATGACATTAAAATCTAATCAAATTATCATACAAGTTAGAATAATTCAATTAATTTTAATGATAAAAAGAAAAGAAAATCAAAATACTAGAATAGTTAAAAAATATTCACCGTAAAAAACAAAAAATCAAAAATAATTTTTGAAACAAAAAAACAATGGAGAACGATTTCCCAATGAGGGAGTGACACGTGGCAGTCCATGTGGCAACACACGTGGCAAACAGTCCATGTGGTAGTCCACGTGGCAAACCATCATTTATTGCCAAAAACATCCTTTTTGTTTTTCATTTTTCAATTACATGAATACATGACTATTCAAAAATCATTTTCGAGTACTTAATAAATCCAAATAAATCCAGAAAAATTAAAGTAGACTCGAAATTCATTCTAGTATTTGATTTATATTTTTTTCAGATTTTTAGAAAAATATATACAATCCATAAAACACTGTTCAACCGAAGGGTACGTAACTCAACAAGAAATTTCCTTACCTGTCCGATTTGTAATGAATCAAGATAACCGTTTGTTCCGGTATAAATAGTCATTATCTGTTCTTCCACCGTAAGAGGAGCTGCTTGGGATTGTTTAAGCAATTCACGTAATCGTTGACCTCTTGCCAATTGATTCTGAGTCCTTTATCGAGATCAGAAGAAAATTGCGCAAAGGCTTCAAATTCGTTCGGGTGAAGCTGTTCAAACATTTATTTCGAGCACTTAAAAATCGAAACAATTCCAGAAAAATTACATTGATCTCGAAATTCAATGTACTATTTGAATAATATTTTTCAGATTTTGATAAAAATATATAAATCCTTTAAAAACTGTTCAAAGGAAGGGTATATCAAATCCGTTCGGATGAACATATGGCTGTTTCAAACATTTATTTTGAGCACTTAAAAAATCAAAACAATTCCAGAAAAATTACAGTGAAATCAAAATTTTATCTACTGTTTGAAATTTATTTTTATATAATTTTCGAAAAAAATATACAGGCCTTAATAATTACATAATTGTACAATACACCTAATGCACAACAACCTCAATTGATAATATCAAAACATACACATATGATATTTATAATTCATGAAATCAAATTTCAAGACATTTAAAGTGAATCAGCAGATATGATTATTTGGGACACAATCAATCGTGAAGAGGAAAGTTTATTGGGCAAGATATCCACATTATCAAAAGTGGAATATACGCATTCAATGGAGGAAGATATCGTCGGGTTTCTTCACTGTAACGACCCGCCCCGGGTCGATCACCCCAAAGGTTGGCATCGTCAGCAACATGAACAACACATTAAACCCAACAATCATGACCTCCAAATCATTTCAAACTTCAAAACATGACAAGAAAATATGGTCAACTAGAAATTAGGACTAAAACTTCATACAATAACCAAATATTACATATTTTAGCCATATATAGCCAAATATTAAGTGCAATTGCTATATTTTTATGGGACAAGAATTAATAATATTGATTGTATGCAAATGCTTCAAATGAAATACCCATTTTGTGTAAATAATGGTATGTAAATACTTCCAAAATAGTCAAATCAAAATCATTATTATTATGATTATGACAAGGCATAAATAGGGCTGTAAAATAATCGAACTATACTTAATGTAGCTAAGTTTGAGTTCGGTCCGCAAGGGGTCGAACCAGACCGAATTATTTATGAATCGCACCCAACCTTACGTTCGGCTCGGTCCGCAATATGCGAACTGTGCAAACATGTTCGGTTTGGTTGGAAAAAATCTTTGATGCGATTGGATATTTGGACGGATGATAACGAGATAACTCGTGAATAATGAGTAGAAAATCAATAGATATGAAGTGAAAGTGATTTTTATGATTTAAGTTAGGTTAGACTAACTAATGGACTATGTCTATAAAGTATATATAATACTCCCTCCGTCCCTAAAAGATTGTCACATTTTGACTTTTGTTAGTTAAACATTACAAACTTTGATCATGAATTCACATTAAACGATAAGAAATAATATAGTCTTGTGGGACCTTGTTAGATTCGTCTCAATATATATTTTTGAAATATTAACTTTTTATAATTTTTTCGCATGTAGAATAATAGATATTTATGTTTTAAATCGTGTTTTGTTGACTACCAAAAGTCAAAATGTGACAATCTTTGTATATTATATCAATAGAGTATTGGAGTCTAATATGTTGACAAGTCGGACAAAACTATTTCGCATCGTTCGGTCCGATCGGTCGAACATGCAATTTTTACGTTTGCATATGCGCACCGAGTCGCGAGTCGAACATTTTCGAGCTGAATAATACGAACCGAGTCGAACGTTTTACGTGCACTCACAACCATAGGCATAAAGATATATTGCATTGTGATGAGATACTTATATTTTTAAAAATAATTGTTGTGTAATGCTTTTGAAATAGCCAAATTATAATCATTATTGCTATAAGTAGATGGAAAACACTTTTTATTTATATGTTTTATTTAACTGTGTAATATGTAAAATTTATAATTGTATAGTGAATTTATTAGTAGGAAACATGTCAATTATCTATAGATTAATATAAATGGCAAATAATAATTATAATTGGCTACTTCGGTAACATTTTATTTTGATAAATTGGTATGTAGATGCTATTGAAATAACCAAATTTAACTCATTATTGTTATATACGCTTGCTATTTATGTAATGACTAAGCACACCTGATAATAAACCACATAAATAAAAAATTATAAAAATAAATGAGTATACTTGCAACGATTGTAAAACAAAAGAAAAAAAAAATCAAATTGTTAGTAGATTTCGAAGCATCCATATAGATAAGATTTAAACAGAATATATATAAAATTAACAAACCCATAAAGATAAGTGCTCAAATAAAATAGAGAATACTTGTTTATGAAAAATTTGACATTTAAATAGGAACCCCGAAAAACACATTGGGGAGACTTTGAAATTGAAAAAAAATTGAACAAATTTTGCACAACAAAAACATCAAACTTCTTTGATGCTTTAAGTTGAAATTTGAAAAAAAAAAAAGGGAAGAACATGAAGGTTGAGAAATGATTCATTAATGACATAGTGAAGTCAAAACAATCAAGACATTAATTACAAGGAAATCAAAATAATTGGGAGGAGATAAATTAGGAAGCATTAATTTTATTTCCTTGGATGCTTGATTCAATGGCTGACAAAAAGACCATTTTATTATGTAAACAGTTGGATCAAATTTGTTCTCAAAACATCACTCCAACGATGAATCAATGATTTAGGATGATTGCTTAAAGATTTTCTTAAGCTTGTAAGACAAAGCTCGAAGAATATATACAACATAATAGTTTGTGACTGTGTACATTATAATGTCAAAATATTAATTATTAAATGTAAATTACTTAAATAAAGTTATTTTATTTATAATATATGTAATGGTTCAAAATATAAATATGATAATATATCATTTTTCAATTTATAATTTTATATTGAAAATAAATAAACTACACCTACTCCACTACCCAACTTTTCAATTTTCATTACTCTCCTGAAACTACCTCATTGAATCCCCTAATATTTACCCGTTATCAAAATATTTTATTTGTAGTGTCTATATTTTATAATTTAGCTTGCAAATAAATAAATATAATATTTTTAACATGTTTTGCAATATGTTAGATTCCGTGTTCACAAATCATAAAATCATTAGTATGTGTACAAATAGCTATTGATTTGTTATTTTTTTTTTGTAAATTAGCGAAGGATGTGAGTTTCGAACCCAGAACCTTTTGGTCACTAGCAAGAGCCTTTTTCCATTAGGCTATTCGATTAACTCCTATTGATTTGTACTATACTAGGAATCTTAATGAACCCGATTATTGCAATTGCTGAGGATACCCTTTTTTAGCTTCTAGGGTCTATTTCTTAGTTCAAGATCCCTCTTACTAATCGGCCAGATCCGTTTGTAAAAGAATAGAGTGAATGAGAAAGGTGAGGAATTTGGAACCACTAACAAAAATAGATATAGGAGAAATCGTTGCAACAAAAGAATGAATTAAGGTGACAGAATGTTATGACAAGATTGGAGAAGTGCTATATGAGGACTTCGAGATCAAATAAAATATGTTTCTTTCCATTCCTCGGGAGCCACTTATTTCTCCGAAACAAGAGATCAAAGTGATCTTCCTCTTTTTCCCCAATAAGTCGACGACGTTACACCATTGGAATACTTCGAATAAATTAAGGAAGAAACAAATAGGCCAGGTAATGGTATTATATCAATTGCTTTTGTTACTGAAGGAAGAAATAAATAATCATTTAAAACTTGTGACAAGTTTTATATTGTGTGCTTAACAGCAGCTTAAGGACATGGGATTTCAATTAAATTATTATCCAAATTTATCACTCGCATTCTTTGAGGTTGTGACAAATTTATATTCCGTGCTTAAACTCACATTGAGAAAATGTGAAAATGCACATTTCGAAATTAACTATTTGTCAAGAAATTATAATAGATTCAACATTGCTAGTAAATTCAATTAATAATTTTTATATCGAAATATATATAACATCACACTTCTTGTATATTATAATGTCACAATACTATTTATTGAATAGGAGTATATGATTATTTTCTTTATACCATAGCATAAGGTCCAAAAATAGACACGTTAATATAAAATTTTCAATTAATAATTTATATACAAAATATAAATTACGTAAGTCCTTTATTCAAAAAATAAAATTTCTCCATTACCTAACTTTTCAATTTTCACTAATCCAAAAAAATACCCCAACTAATCCTCTAATATGTCCTTGATCATTTTTATTTATTTTTTCGGTTGCAAATAAATATATAATACTTTTTGATATGTTTATAATATGTTATATTCAATGTCGATAATTGATACGAATGAATATTTTGAAATAAAATTCCAATTGTTATCTTAATTATATACTCCACTGTGTAATATTTTCATTAAATGGCTTAATGAAACAATATCCATATAATCATAGCTTGAGGAGGACCGCAATAATGTGTTCAACTTGGTTCATTTGAAGTTTTGAACTACCAAAAAATACTATAGCTGAGTTGGTAAGAAATGATAAATTTTGGTGAACATCCAAGATTAAAACCCCATAACCTCACCTTTTTAAATTTATGTTGTAACAATTCTATATGTTCAAATTATGCCATGTTATTTTTTTTCCTCATTAATTGTTCTTAATTAGCTTATTCATTACACCCACAAATGTTATTTATATATATATAATATACTAAGAATTTCATTTTCTAGTATAAAAACTATTGAAAACATTTAACAATGTTTTGTAATACTAATTTGACTCTGTTATGACTTTATTTTTTATAGTAACATACCCGACTATCATTGAAAATATATTTTTAGACCTATCTTTATCTTATGAGTTTTAAACACAATAATGCGTTAATCAAATAATTTATAAGATCCGACATATAAAAATTGAAGTACAAAAATCCGGTCCACTCGAAACAGTCTCCTTGTTTGACTTTTTGATATGGTTTTTTTTTTCTTGTTTCGAAAATGAAGTTTGTTCGATTTTTTAAAACCATTAGGCCAAAACGAATTAGCAATTTGATTTCGATAAATCATTAAAGAGTAATATGGAAAACGTAGATAAACAATCCTACAGAGGATTGGAAATTGAAGAAAGGAGAATACTTAAATTCATGAAACAACAATATGTAAGATATTCAACAATCATTACATCAAACACATATTAAAGAAAAAACAACAAAGCAAACTTATACATTCTTGAACTCAAACTGATACATTCCTCATACATGTTCTACTGTTTGGTGCAATCAGTTGGCTTAAATGAGACCTTCCTGCCCACAAGATCATACCCAACCAGGTAATCCATCTGCGCCAAATTCCCGAAAATCGCGAATTCAGATGAGGGCACAATTGTTAGGCAAACCAATCCAGCTTTCACTTCCAAGAATGTGCTTGTTGGTTTCAGTAGTACATCTGCACCAGTGAAGTGAGCAATAATCTCTGGAAATTGGATGTTCTCATCATTCTCATAACACAGCTTAAAAGTGTCCCCTGGAGCAGGTGCACGCTTCGCGTTGATTTCTTTTTTCAAGGTTGCCTCGAGTTCTTCGTAGAATTCACTTGGCAGGAGAGTTAAGGTTGTCCCTGAATCAATGATAACATTCCCTTTCTCAACTGATCCCGACGCCTTTGAACCCGAGTGACGTGCAGTGAAGTAGGATAGTCTACTGCCACCAACTGATATGCCTTCCAATGTGAGGTAGTAAAAGGTGGCAGGTTGTTTTGATACCAATGGAGTTGAGACAACACCAGGGCCAGCAACCAAAGCATCGGAACCAAACTTCAATTTGCTAGTCACAGTTGCATCTGAACCAATTGGAACCAAGCAGTATGAGAATTTCCCATTGACAAATGTGCGCAGTTGTCCGACGATTGAGAGTGCGCCGCCTCCAAGTCCAATGATGCCAGCCCCTGAGCCATTGAACGTGCCCTCGTTGTCGTGCCCACAACCAAACACAACCTTTGGAATCAAAACAGGATTCCCAGAAGGTGAATCGAAAGTGAACGAGTCTGCAGCAAGCTCCCCAATACTGAAGGACCTGTCTCCATAACCCACCTTGTACTGACAAACATTCCCACCCTGAGAACAGCCAGTAGCCTCGTAAGCACCGCATTCGTCCGAGTCACACGCCACGGTTCTGTACGTGGATGATTTTGATGGATCAAAGATTGGGGTAGTTTGTTCAAAGCATGAAGTGCAAGGCTCACATTGAATCCAAGCAAGATCACTGCCAGTATCAGCAATGGCGAACGTCTCAACGGCTGGAGTACCAATGGCCAGTTTCATGAGATATTCTCCACCATTAGAACTGATAGGAGATTCAATATCTCCGGACGCCTTGTGCAAACCGAAAGTCGAGGCTGCTCGGGAGAAAGAGCGTTCGAAGGCCTTACTGAGACGGTCTGAGCGGGATAAGGAGGGGTCGTAATACGGAGACAAAGGGGAGTCTCTGTGTATCAAATCAATGGTGAAACCATTAGCAAAAACATACTGAATAAAGAATGAAAGCAAAAACACAAAGGAAGATTTTGAAATGGTTTCCATAGCTAATGAAATATGAAGTTGATTATATGAAATTGTTTGTGATTTAAGTTCAATTTATAGGCATTTTTGCATGGTGGAATAGATAAAAACGTAATCATAATCATTATCAATATTAATCATAATCATAATCATATATTCATATATTAATAATTAGATTGATTTCCATTACCAGAATACCAAACGTTTCAAATACTATATTAAGTAGATTATAATTCAAATTCATCACTCTGGTCCTTTGAATTTGTGACAAATTTTATATCGTGTCCTTAAGTACGCATCATACAATTTAAAAATGAATATTTCAAATTAATTGTTTTAAAAAAGATTCTAATAGAGAGGCTGCTTTAGAAACTTAATGATTAGTTTAAGTTTATTGCTTAAAAAATGACAATTTTGTTAATTTGTCCTATCACTAGTAAAAATAGAAAATATAAATAATAGACTCATTAATATTTAACCCAAATCTTTCGCCCATTTTCCCTCACAACTTTCTTAATCAAACAACACATTAAACCCCTACAATAATAACCTCCAAATCATTTCAAAATTCAAAAAATGGCAAGATAATCCAGTCAACTAGAAATTAGGAATAAAAATTCATACAATAACCGAATATTACATATTTTAGCCAAATGTTAATGCAATTGCTATATTTATGGGACAATAACTAAATATAAGATTGATTGTATGCAAATGCTTCAAATGAAGTACCGATTTTGTGTAAATAATTGGTATGTAAATATTTCCGAAATAGCCAAATTAAATCATTATTCTTATGATTATGGCAAGACATAAAAACATATTGTATTATAATGAGAAACTCATATTTTTGAAAATAATTATTATGTAAATGCTTTTGAAATAGTCAAATTATAATCATTATTGCTATAAGTAGATGGAAAACACATTTTATTTATATGTTTTGTTTCACTGTGTAACATGTAAAATTTATAATTGTATAGTGAATTTAGTAGTGGGAAACATGTCAATTATCTATAGATTAATATAAGGGCAAATAATAATTATAATTGGCTACTTCAGTAGTATTTTATTTGGTAAATTGGTATGTAGATTTTATTGAAATAACCAAATTTAACTCATTATTGCTATGTATGCTCGTTATATATGTAATGACTAAGCACAACTGATAATAAACCACACAAATCAAAAATTATAAATATAAATTGTTGGTGCAAGTGGATTGGTCAAGTTTTTCAAGAGCCAACTGTTATACTACCTTGGTTATAACATAAATGGGAATCCACGAGAGTATCAAGCATGAGAGACCAACACACAAGTGTTAAAAAAATTGACGTTCTAATCCATGAAAGCTGAGCAGAATCGAGGCTTCCAGAAGCTTGCCAAAGATGGATTAGGAAACAAACAATTAATTAAGAGACAAGATACGTTTTTGGAGAGCAAGCAAACCAAATTAGGTGATTATGATTATTTGGGACACAATCAATCGTGAAGAGGAAAGTTTATTGAGCAAGATATCCACATTATCAAAAGTGGAATATGCGCATTCAATGGAGGAAGATATCGTCTGGTTTCTTCACTGTAACGACCCGCCCGGGTCGATCGCCCCCGAGGTTGGGATCGTCAGCAACATGAACATCAGAGTCACCAGTCGATGGATGACAACATAAAAATTGTTAGAATTATGAGGTGTTTGACAAGTCATAATAAGTGCCTGTTGAACAATTTGATTGTTCGTAGTGATTACTTATTTAAAGTTAAGTTCATACGTATATTATGTTTGACAATAATATACGTGTTGGGAATGAATTCGAAATGCATTAGGGGTCATGATGGTTTTACTAGGGCCCGCTCATGATTTATATGTTAGTAAAATATTTGGTTGATATTTTATTAACATATGACTAATGTCATTTCGATCCTAAAAGGTCACACACATATAATGCACTTGATTTTCAATATGATTGAAACTTCCGGGTTAAAAGTGTAAATGTCAAAAAATCAAGGGACTCAATTGGCTTGTTTGACTTTGAATTCAAACACAATTAATATTGTATTAAGTTGTGCTTAATTATGGAGGCGTTACGTATTTGGGTTTAATGTGATTAAACCGCAAATTCATCAGACACTTATTATTGTAATAAATGGTGAATAATTGAAAGGAAAGTTTTTTTGTGTTACCACTATATAAACACCATTTGATTGTAAACAAAATCATCAATCTTCTCATTATCATATTTTCACTTGTAAAACAATTGAAAAGAAAAAATACTCCCTCTTCCTTCTCTATTCGGCCAAAACAAGAATACATCAAGAGAAGAAAATTGTTTCTTTCTTGATTCATTCTTTGTCAAATACACTCAAGCTCTAGTTGCTTTAATGAAGGAATCAAGATAGCGTTAGTGTGGACTAACTAGAGAGAGGAACGTTGGTTGCTCTTCCGCTGCGCAACTCAAACACGCTTCAAGAGGTATACGCTAAACTCTAGTTAAATGTGAAATTTTAGAACTATGTATTTGATTTTTCATATGATTTTACATAATTTGATATGTAAAACTTGTATAAAATCCCAACAGTGGTATCAGAGCCCGGTACATATGTTCTAATTCACTTTAAATGTCTTGAAATTTGATTTCATGAATTATAAATATCATATGTGTATGTTTTGATATCATCAATTGAGGTTGTTGTGCATTAGGTGTATTGTACAATTATGTAATTATTAAAGTCTGTACATATTTTTCGAAAATTCTATAAAAATATGTTTCGAATAGTAGATAAAATTTCGAATTCACTGTAATTTTTCTGTAATTGTTTCGATTTTTTAAGTGCTCGAAATAAATGTTTGAAACAGCCATATGTTCATCCGAACGGATTTGATATACCCTTCGTTTGAACAGTTTTTAAAGGCTTTATATATTTTTATAAAACTCTGAAAAATATTATACAAACAGTACATTGAATTTCGAGATCACTGTAATTTTTCTATATTGTTCGATTTTTTAAGTGCTCGAAATAAATGTTTGAACAGCCATACGTTCACCCGAACGGATTTGATATACCCTTCGGTTGAACAGTGTTTTCTGGGCTATATATATTTTTCTAAACATCTGAAAAAATATAAATCAAATACTAGAATGAATTTAGAGTCTACTGTAATTTTTCTGGATTTAGTAAGTACTCGAAAATGATTTTTGAATAGTCATATGTTCATGTAATTGAAAAATGAAAAACAAAAAGGATGTTTTTGGCTAATAAAGGATGGTTTGCCACATGGGCAGCTACGTGGACTGCCACCTGGACTGTTTGCCACATGTGTTGCCATGTGGACTGCCACGTGTCACTCCCTCATTGGGAAATCGTTCTCCATTGTTTTTTGTTCCAAAAATTGTTTTGGATTTTTTGTTTTTTATGGTGAATATTTTTTGACTATTCTAGTATTTTGATTATCATTAAAATTAATTGAATTATTCTAACTTGTATGCTAATTTGATTAGATTTTAATGTTATAAATGCTTTAATTAATAACACTAATATGATTATTTGACATCCTTACATGTTTTATTTGATTTAATTCATGTATTTTATATATTTTGATATATTGAATGTTTATATATCCCAACATTTATTCACAATGAAAATAAACATCGAATATATCAAAATATATAAAATACATGAATTAAATCAAGTAAAACATGTAAGATGTCAAAAGGTACACACAATTATAACACATATATGTAATTAGTTGTATATCCATTGTAACAACCAAAGCAACAAGTCATGGGTTGAAAATAATTAATTAAGGCCTTTAATTTTAATTAATAACCATTTAATGATATTTATAACTATTATAAATAAAACTAACAACTAATCATATTAGTGCTATTAATTAAACCATTTATGACATTAAAATCTAATCAAATTATCATACAAGTTAGAATAATTCAATTAATTTTAATGATAAAAAGAAAAGAAAATCGAAATACTAGAATAGTTAAAAAATATTCACCGTAAAAAACAAAAAATCCAAAACTATTTTTGAAACAAAAAAACAATGGAGAATGATTTCCCAATGAGGGAGTGACACGTGGTAGTCCATGTGGCAACACACGTGGCAAACAGTCCATGTGGTAGTCCACGTGGCAAACCATCATTTATTGGCCAAAAACATCCTTTTTGTTTTTCATTTTTCAATTACATGAACACATGCATGACTATTCAAAAATCATTTTCGAGTACTTAATAAATCCAAATAAATCCAGAAAAATTACAGTAGACTCGAAATTCATTCTAGTATTTGATTTATATTTTTTTCAGATTTTTAGAAAAATATATACAACCCAGAAAATACTGTTCAACCGAAGGGTACGTAACTCAACAAGAAATTTCCTTACCTGTCCGATTTGTAATGAATCAAGATAACCGTTTGTTCCGGTATAAACAATCATTATCTGTTCTTCCACCGTAAGAGGAGCTGCTTGGGATTGTTTAAGCAATTCACGTAATCGTTGACCTCTTGCCAATTGATTCTGAGTCCTTTATCGAGATC
This sequence comes from Echium plantagineum, assembly GCA_003412495.2. Classification (NCBI taxonomy): domain Eukaryota; kingdom Viridiplantae; phylum Streptophyta; class Magnoliopsida; order Boraginales; family Boraginaceae; genus Echium; species Echium plantagineum. The sequence continues at coordinate 28,262,931 of CM016564.1, forward strand.
AGAAGAAAATTGCGCAAAGGCTTCAAATTCGTTCGGGTGAAGCTGTTCAAACATTTATTTTGAGCACTTAAAAATCGAAACAATTCCAGAAAAATTACATTGATCTCGAAATTCAATGTACTGTTTGAATAATATTTTTCAGATTTTGATAAAAATATATAAAGCCTTTAAAAACTGTTCAAACGAAGGGTATATCAAATCCGTTCGGATGAACATATGACTGTTTCAAACATTTATTTTGAGCACTTAAAAAATCAAAACAATTCCAGAAAAATTACAGTGAAATCAAAATTTTATCTACTGTTTGAAATTTATTTTTATATAATTTTCTAAAAAAATATACAGGCCTTAATAATTACATAATTGTACAATACACCTAATACACAACAACCTCAATTGATGATATCAAAAACATACACATATGATATTTATAATTCATGAAATCAAATTTCAAGACATTTAAAGTGAATTAGAACATATGGACCGGGCTCATGATGCCACTGTTGGGATTTTATACAAGTTTTACATATTAAATTATGTAAAATCGTAGAATGATCAAATACATAGTTCTAAAAATTCACATTTAACTATGAGTTTGTGTGTATACCTCTTGAAGCGTGTTTGACTTGCACAGCGGAAGAGCAACCAGCGTTCCGCTCTCTAGTTAGTCCACACCAACGCTAGCTTGATTCCTTCCTTGAAGCAACCAACGTTCCTCTCTCTAGTTAGTCCACACCTGTATTGTCTCGGATACATAGACTTAATGTGATACCCATACTACTACTACTGGAGATGGCCATCTTAATCACCATTAATCTACCGAGATCTCATGAATCAATCGACATAACCAATTTGTGCGAATCCTCTATGATGTACAGCAATATACCAACATGTTCCAAGTATGCCCAACATATGCCTTTATGGCCTCCCTTCTACCGGAGACGTTTGACACAGTCAAAGCACGCAAGTCCCATGCTAATGCATTCCTGCCATACAGGTCTAAGAATCACCATTTACCATAAGTTCGATGAGAAGTACTTATGACACAAATATGTCATCTTCTAAGTTTTCTCATGGCGGTCGAATGCAGTATCATAGCCTGGACTACTCCCTTTCTTGTCTAAGAAATGTGACCAAGACAATCATGTACATACTGATCATTACAATGTTCGATTCCAATCAGTGAACATTTGATCAGGGAAAAGTTATCCCCTTGCTTCTAGGCTTAGTAGAGGGTCTCTCATTTGGGATCCTCAACTCCAAAGACTTCTCTAGAAGACATGGACAACAATGGAATCAAAATAAAGATATATGTATGAAAAGATAGTCAAACTATAAATTATACATATATTTGAATCAATTATTCAACATAGTCTTATTAGGACTAAACTATGACAAAATACATAAAATATAGCTCCCACTAAACCTAACACCATCCAAGCATATATCTAAGTCCAGCACCTGATACGTGCTTGTCATGTTTGCTCTGAGGCAAAGGTTTCGTCAATGGGTCAGCCAGGTTATCGTCTGTATCTCGCATACAGTCACATCACCTCGTTCCGTGATGTCACGAATGATGTGATACTTTCTGAGCACATGCTTGGAGCGGTTATGTGACCTTAGTTCTTTGGCCTGAGCAATTGCACCGGTGTTATCACAGTATAACACTACCGGTTCGTCAATGCTAGGAACAATACCAAGTTCACTCACAAACTTCTTAATCCAACATGCTTCCTTTGTAGCATCTGATGCTTCAACATATTTAGCTTCCATCTTAGTATCTACCACAGTGCCTTGTTTGTTACAACACAAAGACACTGCGCCACCATTTATGCGAAACACATAACCAGACTGAGATCTAGAATCATCTTTGTCGGTTTGGAAGCTCGCATCGGTATAGCCTACAACATGTAACTCTTTATCTCCCCTATAGACAAGACACATGGCTCTAGTATTTCTTAAATACTTGAGAACGACTTTTACAGCTTTCCAGTAAGCTTGTCCTAGGCACGACTAATAACGACTTGTTACGCTCAAAGCGTAAGAAATGTCAAGTCGTGTACAAAGCATGACATACATGATAGATCCTATGACATAGGCATAAGGATCTTGTTCATCTTCTCTATCTCGATGCTGTCTGTGGGACTGTCAGCACGACTAATAGAGATGCCATGTCTCATGGGGAGATTGCCTTTCTTGGAATTTTGTATATGGAACCTAAGTTACACCTTATCAATGTAGGTGTTTTGACTCAGTCCAACGAGTCTCTTAGATCGATCAATATGGATCTTAATTCCAAGAATGTACTGTGCCTCTCCTAGATCTTTCATAGAGAAACACTTACATAGCCATGCCTTGACTGATTCAAGCATGGGTAGTCATTTCCTATGAGAAGAACGTCGTCTACATATAGCACGACAAATGCAATTTTACTCCCACTAACCTTCTTGCATACACAAGAATCTTCTTCGCACCAAATGAATCTAAACTCTTTGATCGATTCATTGAAGTGAAGATTCCAACTGCTGGATTCTCGCTTCAGACCATAAATGGATCTCTGAAGTTTGCATACTTTCTTAGGCTCTTTCGAGCTTGTGAATCCAGGAGGCTGTGTCATGTACACATCCTCTTCAAGTTTCCCGTTAAAGAAAGCTGTCTTCACATCCATTTGCCAGATTTCATAATCATAGTATGCGGCATTGGCTAAGATAATCCGAATGAATTTAAGCTTAACGACTTGAGAAAAAGTTTCATCATAGTCGATACCATGAATTTGTTTGAAACCTTTAGCTACTAGTCGAGCCTTATAAACATGGACATTTTCATATTTATCAAGCTTTCGTTTAAATATCCATTTGCATTCGATGAGTCTATCACTCCTCGGCAAATCAATCAATGTCCATACTTCATTATGGACATTGAATCCATCTCGGATTGCATGGCTAGGAGCCACTCATCAGCATCTTGTTGTTTCATGGTTTCGTCATAAGTTGAGGGTTCCCCGCTTTCAGTCAAGAAAGATTCCACATACCATTTATCAGGTTCCTGACGGGACTTTTCAGATCTCCAAGGGATGTTTTGAGTATCAGCAAGGTCGTCTACGGTTTTCCGTGGATCGAGTTGAACCACTTCTTCATAAGAAGGGTCCACCTCCTGAGGTGAATCAGCTAAGGTACTAGGACCTGCTGTGTCACCCTCTTGAACAATTTCAAGAGTCTCATTATTCTTGTATCTCTTTGTAATGTTTCCTTCTCAAGGAAAGTTCCATTACGAGCCACGAAAATCTTATTTTCGGGATTGAGATAAAAGAAATATCTCTTGGTTTCCTTAGGATAACCAATGAAAATAACACTTGTCGGATTTGGGTCCAAGCTTATCTTTGTTAACTTTCTTAACATAGGCCTCGGATCCCCAAATCCTCGAGTACCCTAGTTTGGGAATAGTCCCAAATCACATCTCATGTGGGGTCTTAGGTGCTGATTTGGTTGGACATATGTGGAAGCGGCAGTTTTCAATGCATAACCCCAAAAACTGGTTAGGAGTTCTGATGTGCTCATCATTCATCAAACCATATCTAATAAGGTTCGATTTTTCCTTTCGGAGACACCATTGTGTTGTGGTGCACTAGCAGGTGTGAGTTGTGATACAATACCACATTCTCCTAGGTGTTGCAAGGAGTCATGGCTCAAGTATTCTCCTCCCCTGTCGGAGCGAAGAATCTTGATTGTCCTGCCGAGTTGGTTTTCTACTTCCTTATGAAATTCTTTGAACTTTTCAAAGGCTTCACTCTTATGACTTCAACAGATATGATTATTTGGGACACAATCAATCGTGAAGAGGAAAGTTTATTGGGCAAGATATCCACATTATCAAAAGTGGAATATACGCATTCAATGGAGGAAGATATCGTCGGGTTTCTTCACTGTAACGACCCGCCCCGGGTCGATCACCCCAAAGGTTGGCATAGTCAGCAACATGAACATCAGACTCACCAATCGATGGATGACAACATAAAAATGACTATTATTTGATAAGTGAAATAATATCCATCGTGGTGAACAAACAATCACATAAAAATATAACATCAGAAAATACAATCAAGTCTCGGGAAGTTAGTTTTGAAAAGACAACAATATTTGATAGGTCTTGAAGACAACGAAGACATTAATCGGAATGACTGCTGAGGACTCTTAGCCACCTTCGCTGCACCTTTAAGCTCTTAAGTGGTCTACAACTACTAGACTCCAAAGATGAAGTCTTTATGCTTAACTGTCAACCTAGCATAAAAGCTAGTGGAGATGGGGGGTAAGCTATAAAGCTTAGTGAATACGTACCGCACATGTGGTGTATACCACACATTGTGCTCACGAGTAAAGATATACGTATATAAGTGAGTAGGAATAACTTACCATTTTAATCAACAATATACTAAAATAAACGATACAACACTAGTACAACTTAGCAATATAAGTAACATCAACTAAAGGAATTACATAATATTAACTCAACGTTTATACCCACAACATAGATCATACTTAGTATTGTCTCTGAACAAATATATCCATCACCACACAACTTATATCATCTGAAAACCTGTAATATCATCTCAATAAAATATGACATCAACTCATCAACAATAATATCAACTCATAATCCGGTTAAGGGGGCTATCATCCACTATAGTCGTGGGCATAACAACAATCCACCCTTTTAGATGGTAATCATCCAGTCATATCTGAGAATATCAACAGTCCATCTCTACAACAATAACTCGACTTGCAGGGGAGACCCTTATGCCCGTCGACATAAGAGTTTTATCATAAATGCCATTCAGACAAGCTGGGGATATCAACATTGCGCAGCGCCATCCTGACAAAGCTAGGAATATCAACATTGCGCATAGGATTTCAATACATAAGCGCCATCCAGACAAAGCTGGGTAAAACAACATTGCGCATCGGATATATAAACATATTAGCATATTCATATCAACTCAACACTCATCATATATCAATTCAACAACTCCTCATATCATGATCGACAATTCAACTAACACATCATATAACACATATAGCAACACGCATAAACATAATATATCGCATACAGTCAACCAGTGAGATAAGTACTCACCTGATGCTAGAGCAACTAGCGTACACCTAGATATTACTTGCTTGCATCCTTGCTTAACTCCTAAATGGTGTAACCGCGCTTTAATACTTTACCGGGTATGAAATGACCATTTTGCCCTTCCCCGGTTTCCAACCGTTACATCTCTCAAAATTGGTTTCTCACATTGGTCTCACCTTTATGCACCCCCACATATGCCCCAATGCAATAATTTATGTTCAAGTATCAAAACCGCTTCATTTTTAAAATAATCAAATGCCCTTCGGCCTCAAAAGTGTCAAACACTTATTCAAATTATTTATAAATATTCACATAATTATTTTAAATCTCAAATATATCCAAAAATCATAAGCATACTGCCCATGGATGATTTTCGACTAATATTTCTCTTTTTACCAATTTAAAACTATTTATGGTCCTTTAATTAACAATAATCTCAAGCAAATACTTAAACACCATTACAATCATCCAAATAATTTTTGTAACCCAAAATATCAGTAAGAAAGTCAAACTTGCTGCCCAAAATTTATTTCTCACCCATTTTCTATTTTTCTCATTTAAAATCCTTTTCTAGCCCATTTTTAATTCGAAATTCAAAATCAATACTAAAACATCTTTAAAATTCATAAAATCAGAAATTTAAGATTTTCTTAACATAAGAAATACAGAAAAATAGTCCCTTTATTTTATAATCTCCAAAATCATCCATTTCTAGATTTAAATATATTTCTACGTCATTTAACATCCGAAAATCAATTTAAATAGCAAACCATGTTTAAATATCACCATATTTGGAACATAGCTTCCTTATACATTTAATACTACTGGAAAAATTCTACAATTAATTTGAAGCTCAAACTATACCTCGTTTCATTTTAAAATCCCGGTTTGATAATTAAATCATTAAAAATATAGTAAGAAAATCCAAAACACTTGAATATTTCATATAAATACTCATAATAGAGTAGGTAAGCTTCTCATAAAATATTTTGATTTTTCACAATCATTTGATATTTATTTGACATTTAAAACGTTTTTAAGCTATTAAGCTTCCGAAAATCATAATAAATCGAAAATAAATCCAAAACAAGTAATTATTGCTGTCTTGTATTGTAAATCAGAATCGCTATATATTTATAAAATTTCATAAATATCTGAGCACGTTTAGTATATATCACGTATTATCTTTAAAATCAACATAAGTAGAATCAACAATCATCATCAAACATAGTTTATCACCATCCATAGGCATATATAATAGTTTTATTTAATCAAAGATGCAAAATTTTTGAAGTTGACCAAAAGTCAACCATCTTAAAAATCATCACCTATAACGATATAATCTCATAAAACATGTTTATATATCATTTTATAACATCTGTTATAAGTGCATGTTCAAATCTTGACATAAAAACCCATAATCAACATTATTTGTAAAAGTCAGCATTTTTATTTAAAAAGTTAACTCGGAATTAAACCATAAAATACATAAGAAAGCATGAGATTTATACCTTGATGATTAAATATTGTTGGATATGAGATGAGCAATGTTTTGAGCTAAAAATCACAAAGTAAAAATGAAAATGGAGTTTCTTCCTCCTTGAGTGGCTCACGATTTTGAGAGGAGGGGTGGGGGTTGATTTTTGTCGTGTTTTGTTGTGTGGTTTTGTGTAGAGAAAGATGAGAGTGTCTTGCATAAGACTTAATAATATAAAACTTATCAAGTAAGCTTTAAGAAAGTAATCATGATGTTTCATGAATCACTTAAGGCCACACATTCTATCATGCTTACTATTATTTAATTATTAAATGTGTGGTGTAGATTTAAAGTGAAAAAGTATTATTAAAATAGTGGATCATGAGTAGGCTCCAGGAATAGCTAAGTGTTGAATTATCTAAAATTTTGGGGTAGAAATGCAATATAAAAAATTAGAAAAAATATCTTCTCATGGTCATGCACACACGCCCCAAATAAATTCCCCCCTACTACTCGGTTTATTTTTCGACTAAATCTCTACTCACTCTACGAATTATGACACGTCACTCTCTCGGGAAATAAAATAATATTATCTAGCACGTCCACGGGACGGGTTATTTCATTCACAATCAAAAGCCCATGACCTAGCATTATAAAAGGAGGAGCTTGTTTTCACAAGACAGACGACAACTTATATTCTAGCAGAAGAACTTAAACAGAGTTTTATATTTTATAGAGCTAGGTTGTCGAGTGTGTTAGGAGCTTTGTGCTTTGCTCCTAACTGAATGTACAGTTGATATATCATCATTGGTATATACTTTATTTAGATCTAACATCGGGATGATGTTGTAGTAATGTATCGGGAGATACTTGATAGGGACCATATAGAAGAGTCTAGCATAGAGCAATAAAGTTTGTTCGCGTACGCGTAAGACCCATCTTGTAACATCTTTTCATAGTGGATTTCTCTTAGGTTGGCTGCCCCCCAGACGTAGGTGCACGTTGGCACTGAACTGGGTTAACAACTTTCGTGTGATTTACTTTTCTGTGTTTTATTTATTATTAGACCAACTGAGCTAAGAGTTGGTGTGCTGTCTGGCGTGGGTTGCAATAACAAGTGGTATCAGAACAGACAGTCAACGTAAATAGTGAATTTTAGTTATGGCTCACGCTGTAATGGCTTTTCTGAGCTGAATGGAACAAATTACTCATACTGGAAGAACAAAATGACCATGTACTTAAAGTCTATAGACAAAAAGACATGGCTGACAGTAACAACTGGATGGACACCACCCACCATTGTTGAAGAAGGAGCAACAATTCCCAAACCTGAGGCTACCTGGACTGATGCTGAAAGTGAACTTACCTTGGCCAACAACATAGCTATGAAGACTGGGATCATGCTTCCAATCATGCTTCGATAAAGTAAGATAAAGTAAGCTTCCAATCATGCTTCGATAAAGACTGGGATCAACATTCGTTCCATCACTGTCCTTGATTATTTTGACATGAATAGCAATGGGTGATCTAAGCATATTTAGACTGAGTGAATAAGATGTCATCTGACATTTAGTTTATTTAGAAGCTTAAGAATAGTTTGAGTTCTCCTATCATACTCATCTCGAATTCAGATTTCATTTGTTTCACAAATTCACTTACTAGTTGCATTGTCATTCCACCATAAACCATGTCATCAACAAAAATCTCAGAAACCATTAATTTTTCATGTTCCTTCTTATGAACAGAGTATTGTCAACTCCCCTTCCGTTGTATCCCTGTTGTAGTAGATATTCAGTGAGTCTATCGAGGAGCCTGCTTGAGTCCATATAATATTCTCTTGAGACGATAGACATGATCATGACTGTTAAAATCAATCATCCAGTTTGATCTTCATGAGAATGACTGTTCAGCAGATAGTCTGTCTTGATGAAATTGCTTATGGTATGAGGATGAGTGGAGGTGAATGCTGTCTTTTTCTTCAGATTCATCATCTGTGAGAGTAGTATTGTAATTCGTTGATTGTCTTTTCAGACAAGTGGGACATTTTGCTTGGTAGTGACCATACCCTTCACATTCTCTGCCCAATACTATTCTTCCTCAATTTTGTGACCTAAAATTTGTCCCTATTTTGTCTCTCTGGTCGTCTTTCTTTATCAAATTGTTCATCAAATCTTCTGTCTTTACCAGTTGGTTCATCTTCATTCCTTCTGTCTCTGCCAGTTGGTTCCTCAAGTCTTCTACCAATTGATCCATAATATCTTCTGGTCCTGTTTGAATCATCAAAACTATCAGTTCTTCTCCTACTGAGCCATTTTATTATTTTGTTGATGTTCTTTGCCATCAGACCAAATAATTGAACAATTTCTCCAAGATTTTCAGTTTCTGATTCAGTTTTACATGCAATAGTTTTTTTACATCATTTGATTTGATAAAACTTCCTTCAAAGGTTCTCATATTTCCAATTAGAACATCAAATCTATAAGTTGAAAGATCTTTTGACTCTTCTATGGCAATATGCGGAACTCATATTCTTGAATGATTTCGTCATCCTTCATCATAATGCTTTCCCATGTAAATGCAAGTTGTTGAAGTCTAGCCATCCTAATTTACTCAGTTCCCTCATACGAATTTTGAAGAATTGTCTATGCATCCTTAACAACAGTCTCAGTGGCTATCAACCTGTAGACATTCTCATCAACACATGTAAATATGACATTCATAGCTCTGTTGTTGGCAAGGGCAAGTTCACTTTCAGCATCAGTCAAGGTAGCCTCAGATTTGGGAATTGTTGCTCCTTCTTCACCAATGGTGGGTTGTGTCCATCCAGTTGTTACTGTTGGAATATCCCGGGGTTGCAAGACACAATGAACTACGATAGTTCATATGTCTAGAAAACCCTAATGCGTTGATCGTTAGAACTTACACAATAGAACTAGCTCATAGAAGTATATGTTTAAAGATAGTGTGAATATGCTACAACTAACATAATCAAAGAGTGTGGCTACAAAGATATACCTTTGAAGCTTGAGCGATATGATCTTCAAGTGCTTATCCCCACACCTTGCTCCTTGCTTTCTTCTTGAAGAAATTTCTATCACCAAGGTGATATGGAACTACTATGAAATAGTCCACACCAATACCTTAGATATCAATAAGACACACTTGGACTAGTATGTGTTATTGAGGAGTGTGTAGTCTAACTATTATAGCAAACTATAGAACAATTTCTATACTCTAACACTTAGAGTTTTGCTAGAGGGTTTGAAGATGAAGTGTGTGTGTTTGTTTGTGTTCTCTAACAAGAGTTGTGTGATGACTTAGCTTAATTCTCTACCCATTCTATATCATCTTATGATATAGAATGGATGATGAAACACATTATACACTAAACAAACACATTAACCATCCATATGGTTAATGCCTCTTGGTCCATGGAAGATTCTCTTACAAGAGTTCTTTCCAAGACTTACAAAGCCTTCCCAAGGCATAAAGTAGCCACCAAGATGTCAACCATTCATGATGATGGAATTAATTAATCTTAATTAATTAATTAAATCATATCATATTTAATTAATTCATTAATTAATTAAATCATTTCAATAAATGATAATATATATATATCTCACATATATATATATATACATAAACCCCAAATGGTGTGTCCAGAACCAATTCCGGGCGCACCATCGGTTCGGTCGGGACACGATCTCGATCGAACCGAAATTCCTCAATATGGATCAAATCCCTTATTCACTTTCGGGTCACTACTCGAAAGTATCTTCGGTAATTGTTACGTGTGTGACCTCATAGCCCGAGTAACGAAGGCATCGGGATTCAACGTATAAGACCGTATACACGAATCCCGAAGATCATCGTGAGAGCCGAGTCTGCCATTCGATGACCCCCGGCATTATCTCGGGTGAGACTACTGATAGTTCAGATAACTATCGGTTGTTGAACCGTATATATAGATGATATAGTTCACGGGCACTAATTGAGGAAATTGACACATCAATTTCCAACAGTTACTGCCAGCCATGTCTTTTTGTTTATAGACCTCAAGTACATGGTCATTTTGTTATTTCAGTAGGAGCAATTTGTTCAGTCAGCTCAATAAGACTAATTATTACTTATGTTATTGTAACTCACGCCAGGCAACACACCAACTATTAGCTTAGATGATCTAATAATAAATAAAACACAGAAAAGTAAATTACACAAAAGTTGTTAACCCAGTTTAGTGTCAACGTGCACTTACGTCTGGGGGGCAGCCAACCCAAGGGAAATCTGTTAGATTATTCCTAATAAATAATATTTTATGGTCCATGTAATATTAAAGTCTAATTATAATTTTAAGGTTTAATGTGATGGTTATTATACATTAAAGATTATAATTAGTGGGCGTAACTTTCAGCCCTGATGCATTTAAGGTAATCATTAGTAGTATTAGACCTTTGGTTGATAACTACTGTTATATAAAGGGACATATGCATCATTGTTAGACACCATATGAAAATACAAATAAAAGATAGAGTAGAGAAGAGAAAAGAAAGATGCTTAGCTAAGTGATCTCCATCAAACTCTCATCATGGATCAAGGTATGTTCTTGTATTATTATCGATCATAGTGTATATAATTTAGAGTGTAAAGATCCTAATATAATAGTATTATGCTTACAATTGGTATCTGAGCATGTTGAACACTCTTGATTATTACATGAAATGTTATTTAGCCTAAATGAATTGCTAAATATGTTATATTGCTTCCGCTATAAATATGAAATACATAAATGGATGAATTGTTGATTTTCCATTATAATATTGTATTATTTTCGCTTAAATATTCATCACAATAATTGACAATATTTGATCATGTATATTAAGGGTTATTGTATTATATGACATAAAAGATATATTGGATTGTCAATTGTTTGATAAATATGTAATGTTATATTTATACATACATGTTCTTTGTTCACATAATTTTTTTATGATGACTATCATGATATTGATATATGCTGGAAAAAGAAATGTGTATACGTATTAAATTTGTCTTGCACATATTTGGAGATAATTAAAAATATCTATTATTAAGAAAGCTTGTTAGTCACCAAAGTGGCCTACCGAAATTGTTAAATAGATATTTTATCTCCTATTATATAAATTGTGCAAATTTTGAGATATTATAATTTCTTTTATAATGAGTATCAAGATTTTGATATATGATGGGAAAAGAAATGTGTAAACGTATTAAATTTGCCTTGCACATATTTGGAGATAATTAAAGATATCTATTATTAAGAAAGCTTTTTAGTCACCAAAGTGGTCTAGCTAAATTATTAAATAGATATTTTATCTCCTATAATATAAATTGTGCAAAATTTGAGATATGATCATCAATAATATGTATTTACTTTTCAAGTGCTTGTTAGTCACCAAAGTGGCCGAGCTAAATGAGTAAATTGATATTTCATCTCAACTAAATGTTACAAAATCTTGAGATATGATAAATTATAATACTAATTTAGTTTTAAGTGCTTGTTAGTCACCAAAGTGGCCTAGCTAAATGACTAAATTAATATCTTATCTCAACTATAGGTTACACAAACTTTGAGATATTACAGTAAATCATCTATTTTGTAATGCTTGTTAGTCACCAAAGTGGCCAAAATAAATGATTAAATAGACAATTTATCTCAAAGTATTAATAGAGCGTGCCCTTGAGAGCACATTAAGGGCCGCTCTCGTCAGAGCGTGCCCCTGAGGGCATATCCAGGGCCGCTCTCGTCAGAGCGTGCCCCTGTGGGCATATTTAGGGCAGCTCTCGTAAGAGCGTGCCCCTGAGGGCATATCCAGGGCCGCTCTCGTCAGAGCGTGCCCCTGAGGGCATATCCACGGCAATCCTCATCAGTGCTTATATCTTATTGTTATCTTATTTAAATGTCTAATATGTTCAAGCTTGTTAGTCACCAAAGTGCCCTAGCTATAGAAATTAATCAGACATTTTATAGAGTGTACATGATTATAAGAGATGTTTAACATGTACTTTTGGAGTCTTTAATCATTATACGTACATGTATTTATGCATATGATTAACGATTAAAATTTACATGTTTAAGGATCACCCAAAGGTGAACTTATATATGTTACTAAAGTTTTCTGAATCTATCATAGTGACTCAAAGTATTAATATATAAGTTTGAAGGGAATTTCTCATGAAAGTCATAGAGTGCTTTTAATCGGACATTACTGATAAGTCGAAAGTGAGAAGTCTCATGAGTGAGTTAACGACCACTAAATTTGATTGGTCTAGACACATTCATGATCATGTAACTAGCATGTCTACAAAGCAGCAAGTTAAGAACAATGGGCATGGAATTGAGTGAGACATTTCTTGTTCCATTCATCATCAAGTCTCTTCCTCCTGAGTTTGGTCAATTCCAAGTAAACTATAATACTCTAAAGGAAAAATGGAACTTTCAAGATATCGAAGCCATGTTGGTTCAAGAGGAAGAGAGGCTGAAGAAAATAAAAGATCACTCAATCCATCTCATTGTCCATGAAGGAGCTTCTAGCAGCAAGAATAAAGCAGGAAAAAGGAATAAAATGAAAGACAATGACTCAAAGAATGACAAAATCCCAACAAAGGATAATGATAGCGAAGTCGGAAAGGAGATCAAGTGTTTTTTCTGTAAGAAGATTAGACACTTGAAGAAGGATTGTTAGAAAAGAAATGAATGGTTCAAAAAGAAAGGTACCTACTTTGTTTCCGTTTGTTTTGAATCAAACCTTATTGAAGTTCCTAGTAATACCTGGTGGTTGAAATTCTAGTGCAACCACTAATGTTTCTCATGATTACACAAGGATTCCTTTCGATCCAATCCATAAGAGGAACTGAAAAGTATTTGTTCATGGGGAACATGATGAAAGCACAAATAGAAGGAATCGGGACTTATAGATTGATCTTAGAGACCGGTCGTCATCTAGATCTAGAAAAGTGTCTTTATGTTTCTGATTGTTAGAAATCTTGTTTTCGTTGGGAGGTTGGGTGAGTGTATGTTTAACGTCAAGTTTGAAAACCGTACATTTTCCTTGTTAAAGAATAAGTACTGTTATGGTTGTGGTACATTAGTGGATGGTTTGTATCGTTTCAATATGGATAATGAATTTGTGGAGTCTTTGTTTAATATTGAACATGTTGTTGAGTAGTAAATGTAGTGCACTGGATGATAACTCTGCTTTCTTATGGCATCAAAGACTAGGTCATATATCCAAAGAAAGGATGTTGAGGTTGGTTAAAAGTGAAATCCTTCCTCAATTGGATTTTACAGACGTAAATGTATGTGTTGATTGTATTAAAGGCAAACAACCTAAACACACTACAAAGAAAGCCGCCATAAGAAGCACAAAACTTCTTGAATTGATATACACTGATATTTGTGGTCCATTTGAAGCCCCCATCATGGAGCAGGGAAAAGTATTTCATTACCTTTAGTGATGATTACTCACGTTATGGATATGTATATCTTTTGTATGAAAAGTCTCAATCAGTAAACACCCTTGAGGTGTTTATTAACGAGGTAGAAAGACAATTAGATATAAAAGTAAAGTTTGTGAGATCAGATAGAAGTGGTGAATATTATGGTAAATACAATGAAAATGGACAATGTCCTGGTCCATTTGCAAAGTTTCTTGAAAGTCGAGGCATATGTGCTCAATACACTATGCCTGGCACACCACATCAAAATGGTGTAGCTGAAAGGCAGAATCGTACTCTTATAAAAATGGTTAGAAGTATGTTGAGTAATAGTAATGTACCTTTATCTTTGTGGACATATTCATTAAATACTGCTCCATATTTGCTCAATAGGATTCCTAATAAGGCAGTTCATAAGACCCCTTATGAATTATGGACAAAAAGGAAACCTAGTTTAAAGCATACACATGCATGGGGTTGCCAAGCAGAAGTAAGAATATTTAACCCACATGAGAAGAAACTCGATTTAAGAACCATCTCTGGAAATTTTATCGGGTATTCAGAAAAGTCAAAGGGGTACATATTCTATTGTCCTAACCATAGTACGAGAATAATTGAAACTGGTAATGCACGATTTATTGAGAATGGTCATGTTAGTGGGAGTAGGGAACCACGAATGGTGAATTTTGAAGAGAAACAAGTGGGAGATAATGTTTTTCATCAAAGTGTCTCTCCTCAAAATAGTGGCTCACACGATGATCATATCAATATTGACCCTAACAATGACATCACAAATGAACAAGTATCAAATGAACCACAAGAAATAGCATTAAGGAAGTCTTCAAGACAGAAAAGATCAGCTATTTCAAATGATTATGTGGTTTATACACTTGAACATGAATGTGACTTAAGCATTGATAAAGAACCATCTTCTTTTAATCAAGCCATGGAATGTGATAATTCAGAAAAGTGGTTCAATGTTATGAAAGAAGAGTTGAATTAATGGATGACAACAAAGTTTGGGACTTAGTTGAGTTGTCTAAAGATTCAAAACGAGTCGGATGTAAATGGATCTTCAAGATCAAACGAGACTCTAATGGCAACATTCTAACTTTCAAAGTTAGACTTGTTGCTAAAGGTTTTACTCAAAAAAAGAAAGAAAGAAGGTATTGACTATAAAGAAACCTTCTCTCCAGTTTCTAAGAAGGATTCTTTAATAATTATTTTGGCTTTGGTGGCTCATTATGATCTAGAGCTTCACCAAATGGATGTGAAAACTGTCTTTTTGAATGGAGACTTGGAGGAAGAAGTTTATATGGATCAGCCAAATGGTTTTGTAACCGTTGAAAAAGAACAGTTGGTGTGTAAGCTAAAAAAGTCAATATATGGACTAAAACAAGCTTCTCAACAATGGTATCTAAAGTTTAAAAATACCATCACATCATATGGGTTTGAAGAAAACACCATAGACAGGTATATCCTTCATGAAGGTGAATGGGAGTAAGCTTACCATTTTAGTCTTATATGTTGATGACATTCTCCTTGCTGCTAATGATCTTGGTTAGTTACATGACGTAAATAAATTCCTCTCTAATAATTTCCATATGAAAGACATGAGTGAAACATCATATGTGATTGGCATCGAAGTATTTTGTAACAGATCCCAGTAAATATTAGGCCTATCATAGAAAGCTTACATCAATAAAGTTTGAAAAGGTTTAGAATGGATAAATGCTTTTGGAATTTTTCCCATTGGAAAGAACACAAGTCCGGTTTGTTCCGATGTCCTAAAAGTGATTTGGAAAAAGAAATAGAAGATATTCCCTATGCACCAGTGGTTGGGAGTCTGATGTATGCTCAGACATGTACTCGTCTACATATCAGTTATGTTGTTGGTATGCTTGGACGATATCAAAGTAATCCTGGAATGGACCACTGGAAGGCTGCAAAGAGAGTCCTTAGGTATTTACAAGACACCAAGGACTACATGCTTACTTATAAGAGGTCGGATAGCCTTGGGGCGATTGGTTAAACAGATTCAGACTATGTTAGATATTTGGACTCAAGAAAGTCTATATTTGGGTAGACATTCCTAATAGCTGAGGAGCTATATCATGGAAGTGGGAAGTAGTTGGTCATTGTTACTTTCACAATGGAGGCCGAATTTGTTGCATGCTTTGAGGCAACAATTCATGCTCCATGGTTGCAGAACTTTATCTTAAGACTTGGAATTATCGACAATATAGCCAAGCCGTTAAGAATCTATTGTGATAATTCGCAGCTGTCTACTTCTCTAAAAATGATAGGTACTCGAAAGGTGCAAAACATATGGATTTAAAGTACCTATCTTTCAAAGAAGAAGTGCAAAAACAAAAGGTGTCTATTGAGCATATTGGTACAAACTTGATGGTAGCGGATCCGTTAACTAAAGAATTACCACCGAAGACTTACATTGGCCATGTAGAAAGGATGAGTATTATAGAAAAGCCTTGTTAACCGGAAATGAATATTATACATATGTATGAACGATTTTGCTCATATAAAAGTTGACCCTTGTGAATTCAATAAAGGTTGCGTTTTTGCTTCATAAAGTGTTGTCCATATTATGGTTATGTACATGGATTGTTATGATGAGACAACAAAGTAATCTCCATGAAAGTTGTGACTTAAAGTTCTTCACAATAAAAGTATTTTGAATTAAATTGACTTGTGATACATGGAAGGAATCATGTTGCCTGTATGACTTGTGACAGCCATGATCCAGTTGGTTTATTTCATATTATAGAATTGAAAAGATTGATTCATTGAAAGGTGTACACTTATGGTTATTTTTGAATCATCAAATAATACATGGACCAAGTGGGAGATTGTTAGATTATTTCTAATAAATAATATTTTATGGTCCATGTAATATTAAAGTCTAATTATAATATTAAGGTTTAATGTGATGGTTATTATATATTAAAGATTATAATTAGTGGGCATAACTTCCAGCCCTCTCATCTCACTCATTAAGGATGCATTTAAGGTAATCATTAGTAGTATTACACCTTTGGGTTGATAACTACTACTATATAAAGGGACATATGCATCATGGTTAGACACCATCTGAAAAGATAAATAAAAGTTAGAGTAAAGAAGATAAGAGGAAGAAGCTTAGCTAAGTGATCTTCATCAAACTCTCATCATGGATCAAGTTATGTCCTTGTATTATGGTCAATCATAGTGTATATAATTGAGGGTGTAAAGATTCTAATATAATAGTATTATGCTTACAAAATCCACTATGAAAAGATGTTACAAGATGTGTCTTACACGTATGCGCACATATTTTATTGCCCTATGCTAGACTCTTCTATATGGTCCCTATCAAGTATCTCTCGATACACTACAACATCATCCCAATGTTGGATCTAAATAAAGTATGTGTGGATAGTAGAGATAGAACCTCACTGTTGATATAGAAGGATGATATATCAAGTGTATATTCAGTTAGAAGTAAAGCAAAAAGCTCATAACACACTCGACAACCTATCTCTATAAAATATAAAACTCTGTTTAAGTTCTTCTGCTTCTTGAATAAAAGTTGTCGTCTGTCTTATGAAGACAAGCCCATCCTTTTGTAATGCTAGGTTGTAGGCTTTTGATTGTGAAGAAATCCGACGATATCTTCCTTCATTGGATGCGCATATTCCACTGTTGGTAATGTAGAGATCTAAGTAGTCGAACGTAAAGCCATTTTGTGAGTCTTTTTCTACACAAATTTAACTGTTTTCAAATTTCAATGGGAAAGTTTTGTTGTTTTGAGCTCGAATCAGAAGATTAATCTTCGAAGTTTGACTTGGTTCGAAGGTTCGGGCTTCGGTTAGGACAAAAAAATTGGAATACGAAACAAGGAAACAAAATCAGATGTAAATAAAGCCTCAACTTCGGGAGGTAATTGCTGAAATGGTCCCAGTAAGTGGGTGACCGTTGCAGTTTGGTCCTCGTAAGTGGGACCGATGGCGGGTGCACATTTGGTCCCTAAAGTAATGTTTTTAGGGTTTTACGTAAATAAATGCTAAAATTGGGCAAAAATATAATTTTAAGAGTTTGGCTTGGCGACACACTTAAAACTTCATTTCCCGTTTCATTAAAACTTCGATTTTGACGATTCAAAATGCGTCGGAAAGCTATTTTCATCATCTTTGAGAATATGAGTTCAAACCCCAGTTTGAGAATATGTTTTGAAAATCTTGAGTTTTTCTTAGGAGATAACAGATCAGGGAGATAACACAAATGTTGGCCGTTGGATCATGGTGGTTATGGATATTTTTGATCTTGTGGCTGATATTAAAGGAAGATGTTTTTGGAAGATGGAAATTGTTGATTTTTAGGCGAAAAAACAGTCTCACTCTCCAACAGGCGCGAGTGTCATACACTCACGCGTTTAATATCCTAATTATATGGGCGGTTAAAATCAATTTAAACATTAATTGCACGGTTGCAATTCGTTTGTTTAACTGTTTCTGTTTTTGTCTCCTTATTTTTTGGTAATACAATTGTTGGCATTATTTGAGTCAACATATAAATCAATATAATTAATATGCATTAATTATGTATATATTATTCTATACAATTTCGATTTGGTATTTTTGTTTTAGTCCTTTATGTAATTGTAATAGAATTTGATCGTATTATAAGATGTTTATGATAACTAAATTGTGATAATTCAAATTTTAGTTTTCTTTTAATGAGTTAGTCAATAATATTATTTAAAGAATTTGTACTATTACGATTATCATACATTAATTATAATTTATTTAAAATTATTTTGAAACATGTTCAAACTAGTGCTTTCTGAATAATTTAATGCAAGTTGTAAGTTCGTGGTGTGCATTGTCATTATAGGTTACAAATGCAATGAACTAGTACGCTTATGCCATAATTTTATTCTAGACGATTTTTATGTTGTTTAATTATGATTTTCTTCATTAAATTTACGTTGCCTTAATATTCTCCAGTATAATCCCTTTTTTCATGGGATTCATATTTTGCAAATGTTCGAAGTTGTTTTCTAATTCGAAGTAGTTACATTAAGTTGATTATGTGTCCTAAATTTTCGATAGTGTAATTAATATTATATTTTACAAAATAATTGATTCCTATTTTATTGAGATTTACAATGACCTTAATTTTTTTTTTTAATTTACATAGTTGTTAAATTTATGGAATGACAGTATTGTAATCGAATTCCATTACCTAGCTAACGCATGTCATGGTTTGGTATTATTAGATATTTATGTTTCCTATTTATAAAAAACTACCTTTAATTATTTTTGCCTTAATATTAGGCGGTTTAGCTAGTTTTTGGCAGGATCCCTATTTTCGTGGGATTCTTAGCCATTAGATTAGGTGGTTTTCATTTAATTAGAATCTAACGGTTGTGTGGACGCACTCTCCCAATTAATCAAATAGAACAATACCATCATTAGTAATTTAATGATGGTATTTTAATCCTATAGAACAATAACATCATTAGTAATTTAAATTGCATTATTGAATTTATGGGCAATGGCATCTTTTGTAGCTATAATAATTCCATGAACTTATACTCTATTTGCTTTTCGGATTTACATATTATATTCATGTATTCGGATGGCATTTTAATCAAATAGAACAATACCATCATTAGTAATTTAATGATGGTATTTTAATCCTATAGAACAATAACATCATTAGTAATTTAAATTGCATTATTGAATTTATGGGCAATGGCATCTTTTGTAGCTATAATAATTCCATGAACTTATACTCTATTTGCTTTTCGGATTTACATATTATATTCATGTAAATTTTACTGTTTTCATTGAATTTTTAAAATCAAACCACTTTGATACTTTCAACAATATCAAATTTATAATAACTTCTACCCAATTATTTATGATCGCATCCTTTACTTTGTACATTATGGGCGCTATTGGTAGTCGAACATGTTCATGTCAAATGGCATTTTAGTTCTGTAACACAATACCATCTTTATGAACGTAGATTGAATTATTACATTCATTTGCAATGACATCTGTTGTAGCTACCCAAACACAATGAACTCTTACTATAATTTTCAAAACTAACCCAATTATCATAACTTAAACCATACTAAATTAAAAGACATTAGCTTCAACCCAACTTAACATTTTTTTCATATCTCGTCCTCTTGGATCCTTTTCGATTGACATTATTTGAATATAGTTCCACGCTAGCTTCTGGATTCCTTTGCCGGTTCCGTGGCCAGTCTTTGAAAGATGGCATGAGATCTGTCACATAAAATGAAGACAATATATTGGTGATGCTTTTTAAAATATTGCTATTGGATTATACAATTTAAGTATCACACAAGATTTGATTGGATGACATCTCAATAAACAATAGTGTATTGTACAACTTCAATAAAATGCCATATATATCTTAGCATAGCACAATTACATTTATTCTTTAATATACAAATTAATGACAGCCAACAGGAAAAACATTGCATTATAGTTGTCATTAAAAATGCCAGGGCATCATTTCCATAATGCAAGTTCAAACTCAAAATGCAATCAAATTAAATGCATGTGTATTATAGAACTTCAAGAAAATGCCATATATATCATACACCATAACTTATTAAATATTCATAATGAGATCAAACATAAGTGGCATTACATTGTACACAACAATCAAAATTTAAAAGAGGTCAAATTTTCCAGACTTCAATTCCAAACTTTCCAAGTTCAATGCAACATCATTGCATTATACATATAACTGTCAAAATACCATAGATATTCAAACTAATGCAAGTTTCACATAACACTATGTAAACATGACTTAAGAATTCATCAAAATTCCAATTTTCAATTGCATTAAACTTGTCATTCAAAATGCCATACAGTGATTTCTTTAAAAAAATAGCAGGATGCCATCAAACAAACCGTTGATGTATTGTACTCAATTAATAAAATGGCACACATATCATATATTCAATAGATAAAAGAATGTAGCATAACACAAATTAGATTTTAAATTCGGGCTTAAGATTCACCAAAACTCATAATTCTGACAATTAGATAAACACCTAGCAATAATTTAATTTTTCCCAAATTCAAAATAAATGAATTTCCAGTGAAGGACAATAGAATTTTTATCAATTTCAATACTATCACTGTTATCAAATTTGTTTTCACAGGGAACGATTGAATTTTTATCCGTAATTTCAATTCCATAAATTAACAATGACGAATTGATTTTTTTCCAAAGAACAAAATAAATGGTTAGGCGAACAATTGCAATTGAATTTTTTGGCAAAATTCAAAAACACACTAATCAATTGCATATAGAATATACAATTGCAATTTTTTAAACAGCGAACAATTGGATTTTTTGACAAAATTCAAACATACACTAATAAATTCAAAACATATCATGGAAATCCATAATTAACAAAAATTAAACATTTTGACTTCAAGATTAATAATGAAACCAACCACCAATTTTATAGAATATAAAGACACTAATCCATTGCACACAAACAATTAAAATTCTAGAACACAAGAATTGTATTATACCTGGAATTATGTCCCTTCATCTTGATGCCATCGACTTTCTTCCAAACTACAAATCGGTTCTTTGTAGAATTTTGTTTTAATTAAAAATCGTTTTTTTTTCTGAGTTTTGTAGGGTTATAAGGGGTTTTCCGCTGAATTGAGCATAGAATCAATGTTTGGGTGGGTTTTGATTGTGTTTTAAGAAATATTGTAGGCTAAATTGATGGAATTTTCATATAGCATATTAGCGGAAATGGTGGGATTCCAAAGGGGGCGGTTTCGAATTGGATTATGAAAACTGATTAATTGGTCTTGTCCATGATTTTCGGCTGAATTAAATGCAGCGATCATTAAGGGCGCGTGTGATTTTTTGGGAAGGGGGGAAATGAATTTTGGATTGTAATAATTTGTAGTAAAAGACAATTATAGCCTTTGTTATTTAGGAGATAACATTATTAGTGTTATCTCCTAAGTCAAACTCGAAAATCTTAATGTTGATAAAACTGGGGTTTGAACTCATATTCTTAAAGATGATGAAAATAGATTTCCAACGCATTTTGAATCGTCAAAATCGGAGTTTTAATCAAACAGGAAAAAAAATGTAAGTGTGTCGCCAAGCCAAACTCTTAAAAATTATATTTTTGGCCCAATTTTAACATTTATTTACGTAAAACCACCAAAACATTATTTTAGGGACCAAATGCGCACCCGCTATACATTTTCAGGGACCATTTGTGCATCGGTCCCACTTACGAGGATCAAACTACAACAGTTACCCACTTACTGGGACCATTTCAGTAAGGTTGGCGATATTGCCAGAGCAATTTTCATTCTGCCAGAGCAAAATTGGTGTATGTACCTATTTTAACCTTTCAAGTCAACTATTGCATTATGTCATTAGTATTTACTATTTAATATTTTCTTGCAATTAGAAAATTTTGAAAATCAGCAATAAATGAACACATTTCATATTTTAAATATATATCCTTAGTGTTAGATAATCATCATTATTGCTCTCTTAGTCAACTACTAGTATAAATTAATTATTACTAAAGGAAACAATTTGCAAAATATATTCTATTTCAATTGAAAATAAAACGCAATAGACATCAATATGTAAGATCTTAATATCAATTAAAAAGAAATGAATGTAGAAATTAGTTGTCTGTAACTTTTTTTTTTGCACGGAGTTAGCAATGAAAGAAGAAAAGGTAATCTTAAACAATGAATTTTGTTAGGTAAGTTTATGCAACACAATAGCCACAAGAACTACTACTAAGTATTAAACAATGAAAAGATGAACATAAGACAAATAAATTAAAATAAAAACTACTACGTTTAAATTAACATTTTCTCAACTATGAGGATGAGAACATTTGCCGAGCTTTTCTACGATTTCAAATTGTAAAGGATTCTTTTTGGTTAAACTTTTGTTTTTTTCTTCGGTCGCCCTTTGATCCGTTGAATATTGAATTCATAAACCATACAATTTGACTCGTCAACAATCTCGTATAATTTATCTTGAACACATTACCTTTCCGATGATGATAATTATTATTCACCTTAAATATTAATTTTCCAAATTCATTACCTTTAAAAAACAATGTCAAATATTGATGATCTTGAGTCTATACGCCATTGAGAATGAATAATCCCAACAGGAATCGTATTTCACTCTTTATTATCCAATGTTTCATCTCATTAATGATGATTTACTAACATTAAGAATGCATATATTTAGAACATTGAATGTGTTCATTTATTGCTGATTTTTAAAATTAATTCTAATTGCAAGAAGATACGGAATATTAAATAATGATAAACTATAATAGTTGACTTGAAGGTTAAAATAGGTACTTACTCAAATTTTGCTCTGGTAGAATGAAAATTGCTCTGACAATATTGCTAGCCTTTCAGTAATTACGTCTCAACTTCGGCTTAACCTAAAAATGAGGACCGTGCAAGCTGTTTGAATGAACTACTTCTAACTTTTCTAACTGAATTGAATATTCTATATGGTTATTTTAGAGGCTTAGTTTGTGAATCACAACCAATAATTTCATGTTACAATTTAGCATCGCTATCTATTCAAATAACTTCAGTGCAATTTTAGTTTAATCTTTTTATGTTGTCCATGATAAATTACTTTTATAGTAAGTTTGAGTCCAACAACCATTAATTGATAAAATACGGAATAAGAGGGACTATTTGAAAATATAACGATACTCGGTCAACATGAAACTCCTTGTATGGCTATGGTTACTTCCAAAATATTAGGTGGAGAGGGGAAGGAGGGCACTGAAACAGATCAGTCATAGATGCAATCATGCAAATTCCTTCATTATCCTCAATTTCATTATAACAATTATTCTTATTCTTAAAACAAACGCTCACGGATGGATCTAACTATTCTAAAGTGGGTGTTCGAAATTTACATGCCCTAATGGACAGCAGCAGTAGCAACGAGAGCGATGTGGAAGCAGGTTTCGCGAAGCTCCAAGGTTCTGATTTCGAATATTACATGCAAACCTACTCAATCCTCCTCGGACGAAACTCCAAGAATTCGACACCTGTCGACGTTGATCTCTCCTCATTAGGCGGAGGGATGAACATTTCACGTAACCATGCGCGTATCTTCTACGACTTCCAACGTCGAGTTTTTGCCCTCGAAGTTCTTGGTAGGAATGGTTGTTACGTTGAAGGGGTCCATTACTTGCCTGGAACAATGCCCGTCAAGCTGGATTCTCAAGATCTAGTGCAGATTGGTGATAAGGAGTTTTACTTCTCGTTGCCTGTGAGGAGGTTTGGTGGTGGGTATGATGGTGCTAGGCCACATGTTGATGTAAGCTATGGGGATGGTCGGTCGGGTCATGATCAGGGTGGAGCGCAGTTTTGGTCCCCGGCTAGTGGACGGGTGGGGTGTGAGGAAAAAGGAGGAGGGTGGGTGAGAGGAAAGGGGGAGTACTATAATAATGACGACGATGATGATGATGATGATGATGATGATGATAATGATGATGACGATGAAGATGATGACGGTGATGATGATGACGACGATGATGGTGCACCTTCGATGTTCAAGAAGGCCAGGAGGGGTGACGAGGACTAGGGGGGTAGCGGATATGGGTATGGTTCTGGTGGGATGGGGTCTGGTTAGAGCCAGTTACAGTGGTTTTGAGAAATTGCATCAGTTTTGAATACTGTGTTAGTAATGTTGGTGTTTTGAAATGTATGCTCATTTTATTCATTCCTTGATTTGTTGAGAGTTTTGGAACTGTAATTTTACCCATTTTCTGTTGCATATTGTGTTGGGAATTTGTTAATCTAGTGAAAAAGAATTAGTCTCATAATTCTCCATTCATCTGTGGTAATCACCCTAGTTCTTCTGGTAAAAGAGGCGGATATAGTTTCGGTTGGATGGTATATATAAAATGGTATGATAGAAGTGAATATGGCTTCGGTTGGAGTATTGAGTATATATATAAATGGTACACCAAAAGTGAATTTGGTTTCGGGTGGATGCTTAGAAAGAATATAAAATCTTTGACTTCATAAGACATGGAACGATTTAAGTTTGTTTTTCATGACGGGTAACTTGAACTTTTTTAAAAAGCAGGAGGGAGGTTGAGTGCACTTTCATAGAAACGTTTAGTAGACTAGTAAATTTACTGAAAGAAACAACAAATGTGGCTATAGAGTTGAGGAGAATAATGTGATTTTGATGGTGAGTAGTAGAGAATATAGAGCTTATATCGATTGGGTCGAAAAATGAACATTTTGAGGTTCATCTGCCTGAGGCCTGCTTTTTAGACAGTACTTCGTATGAGAAAACGGTATTATCTAATCTATTGCATTCTGCAAATAGGGAGTTGAAGACAGGTAGTACTTGTAAAATTTGGCAAGAAATCGTGATATAGATATCAATTTGAAGTTTATTAAATATTGGATATTTGGGGAAGTACTTAGTACACAAATACACAATACATACCGAGGCACGAAAAAAATTTGCAGAACAATAATTGTTGAGGCATTGCTCCTTATTGCGAGCAATGCATTGGTAATCTCCATTTCATAAAGAAATTTGCTTTGCATGGATATCGAACTGCTCAGAAGCAGATAGTTGAGGTTCCTAAATAACAGTCAAACATATCGAAATGTTAGCTAATATCACATCCAAATATGAGCATAAATGGTTAATGGGTAACGTAAAGGGAATTTTCAGTGCTCTATGGGTATTATGTTTTTCTTACACTAGGTTCAAGTCAAGAAATCTAATCTCTAATCTCTCTTTGCTGATTGATTACTGTGCAAGAAAATCACCATATCGAGTTTACACTAGATCAGCTACTTGAGAGTCTAACAGAGGTTCGTTTTCTAGCTGTTTAGATCTTATTTTATTGATGTAATATATGTTGTGAAGTAATATGGGCATTTGGACAATGTGATACTGTTAAAACTTTGTTGACTGCAATTATTAACTGTGTTCATAGAAGGTACCTGTATCTGATTGTTTGAACCGTTTTGACCAACTCTTTTCTGTGCTCCTTGAATTTTGTTGCGCATGGCAATTAATGCTCGTCCGTATGTCAACTTCGGTTCTTTTTCTAAGGTTTCTATGAAGCTGTATGTCAGGGTACCTGCGGAAGTACCTGTGAAGGCCTACAGAAGACCGATGAAGTAAGTTCTTATTAGTAATGTAATCTGGTGTTATTAAGCTGTAATATCCAAAATTCTGAGGCTTAGTTGTGAATTGTGATTACTATGTATGCATGAATAGAAGTATTGAAACATAGTGTCTTATAGTCTTCATGTCAATATGAAATGTTCCACTCATGTATCATCTATTCATTGTTGAGCCTCATTCTTCGCTTTTAATTGCTGAAGATACATTTAGGCGCAAAATACAAGTATCGTGAGGATCGTTGGTACATATATGAGCAGAGTATCTGCAACTAACCGTAGTGTCTCCTGATGTCTGATGGTCATCACATGCACTAAAAGATATTGCAAGACCTCCATTTGTACCTTTATATGCGTTTGAGACTCGTTGATCTTCCCATAAGTAGTATCCGTCCCTGCTCAAGGTCAGTGAACCCTCAAACGATTTTTCACTATCAATAAGTGAACAGATATAAATATCTTAGACCTTGGCATTACCTCTTCATTCTGCCTATATACGCTAGATCTAAAAATGTTCCACTGAAGCATGTGTCAATTATGGCATGAAGAGTAGCTCCACGAGGCAATGGCCTGACGATCGTCTCATTAAGCTCATCATCAATTATTCTTCCTTCAACTTCATAATCAAGTGGACACAGAGCTGAATCATATCCATCTAATTCGTCACCATCCAGGTCCCGCACTCTGGAGCTATGCCCCGAGTAGTGAAACACTAAGGAATCTCCTGCCTGACATCCTTGGACTAGCCAGCGCAAAGCTGCTCTGATATTTGACTTGGTTGGAATTCTGGATGGATCTTTCTCATCTTCTACAGTTTCAATAGAAGATGAAAATTTGGAATGAGACTCAACCTCAGAACTTTCATCCATTTCCGGTGTTTAAGATTATTCTGTTCATTCGAATTACTTGAACTTACAGTTAATGAAAATATATTCAAGATTGGAGCACACAGGATAATTTCGTTTATATTGTATCTAACTACACTTATATTGATATAGTTGCGTATCTTCCAATACTTTTAGATCCGCTTGGTTCACATCGTTTATGGTAAGCATAAGTTTACACTTCAGCATATCAACTCTTGGGATCTGGTGAATAATTTTGTAAATCCATGAGTACATTTTACAGATATTTAAATTGAAGAAGGGGCCATATATACCTGTCAAGAGAACGATAGATGCATATGAAAATCCCATTTTCTCAATCAAGAATCGCTTCATGCTCAATACGTCATTGATGCTACCTTTCAATTCCTTCGGGTTTCCTCTGTATGTCACTCCACATAGAACAGCCCTTCTCCTTAACTGTGCAGGAGGCTCTAAAGCTGCCTGTGCTATGAAGGACTGTACCTGTTGGAGTCTGTTCACAGTTTGCTGCACTTTAGCTACACTTTTCCAGAGTGAATTGCGGTGAGCTGAGATAGTGTTGATCACGTTCACCTTGATGTTTGGCGTTGCATTGATTTTGCTGTTAGCAGTAGAAAACATGGCAGAAAAGCGATTCCCATTGATGTTTCGGTTAGTGGTATTGGCAGAGGGGTGAATGGCAATCATAGCAGGAGGAAGAAATGTGACAACTCGACATTGTTGGCACGCTAAGGTGTTAGCGTTGAGTGGTATGAACATCATTGCATTGCACCATTTGCATTTCTCTTGTCTTGTTGCCATAATTATGATATTTTTTTATCGCTCTGAGACGAAACATTTCTTATACAACACTACATATATACTCTAAAAGTCGAATATGATGGTGATTCATGACCAGTTGTCCTCAATGATCTGACTTTCTTTTTAGCATGTGTTTATTGTAAGCATAGAAAGATCATATCATTTCCGAATCAGATTTCTATTCTCTTAACAAGTGCAGAAAGAATCAGAGTCTAAATACTATTTTCAGTTTAGTAGTAGTTTGGTACCTATGTGAAGTAAAAGGAGATTCCAGGTCTCAGCTTCCTCATATGTCCTCTCAACTTTATATGGTATCTCCTACTATTTAAGATACCAAACATAGCTTTCGGTCGATACCATCGCCAAATCTCTGTATGGTTTCTCAATTCTCATAGTTGTGGTGTTTCTGCAATTTGAGTGAAACTTTGACCAAACTTCTTCAAAGCGAATCATGGATTCCTTAAACTCACTCAGGATAGTAAATTCAACGTGCTTGATAGTTGACTTAGTTTCACAAAAACGAGTGCATGGGCCGTTAGGGTGACGACTTCACAAAATCCAGATACACCATTATCATCACTATTCACTACCTTTCTCAGAAATGGAAATTCTATTGGAGCAGTTAATATTTCAATGTTAAAATTCAACTTTACTTGACCTTATGGTACTATTTGAAGGAGTATTTTTTTTAATTAGCCATCTGGTTATTATATTAGGTTAAGCTTAAAAAGAATTCCAGATGCCAACTTTTTCTGGCCATGTCCAAAATTTTATAATATCCTTTTGGATAGGTGGCATTATTAAAAAATTGCAACAAGAAAGAATTGTGTTCAAACTTTTCATCCACTCTTTTAGTTGGATGCAGATTAGCTTTTGACTTTTGGTAATTACGAAGGTTCTCAATATTGACACGAGCATAAGAGAACAAAATCACTTGATTCCAAGATCTTTAGAGAACCGGGAAGATAATTATGATTAACATAAACAAAACAGAACAAAGCCTCTTGATCTGTGTAACAAAAAATCCCAAGATCGTGTGGGGATTTAGTGCAGCGGTTAATTACACACACACTTTAAAGGATAGTGGTCGATGATTCAAAATTATCGCTGGCTTTACCCCAAAGAAACAACAATAGTACGGAGTACAACATCGTTTCTTATAATCACCATACTAAAGACCAAGTACTTTTGTCCCCAAGACAATCCCAAGATATAGAGAATTACAGGTGACTTTGTTTCTACTGCTAGATACTTAAGATCTAAGGATAAACAGAGAAAGGAAAGCATAACAAACTTTAGTTGTCTCGGGCGCATTTGGCATGAGAAAAAAAATCCAAAATATTATTGCTCATGTGCCTGCAAGAGATGAACAAACGAAATGAACATATGCGCAAAAGATATGCATGAGCAACCATGAAACCATCAGAATGATATTCAAAACGAACGTGCTAGTTTATCAAGACCAGAGGGTCCGTACTCAACATGACTCAAAACACATTAAATGTGTTTCTTATGATCAATTAATTGTCTGGTATGAGCGCAACTTGAACCTTATCCAAGTTATACCGGAGAAAGAAGAAGAAAAAATAATACTACCCCCGCCTCAGAAAGATTGTCTAATTAGATTTTCGATTGCTGAAATCAACAAACATTGGTCACAATTGAAACATGACTTGATTTGAATCAATTATTATCACGTATTCTACATCAAACATTTGAGTCCACTTGGGGGCTTTGCTTCATTATGCTCTTTTAAAGGACTAAATTTACTTACGAACATGTAAATTTGAATGAAAAAGAAGATTGTTCTAGAACTAGCAATTCATCAGGCCTAATCTCAGCAAAAATGAAGGCAATTCCAATAAAAGTAGTTCTATGTGCAGCCCTTTGACAGACTAAAGATACATAAATATCCAACTTAAAGCGAGGAAATGGAGTATGGAAAATGATAAACTAGCAGCGTAGCAGGTATATATCATCGGTAGTAGCCTTAAACAAGATATGACAAGTAAGGATAACAAACGCATACCATAGTTTTGATGAACCATTGTGAACTTATGAATGGCTTTAATCAGGCGGCCAAATTTCATAGAATTCAATGAACCCATATGTCTGCAATACAGAAAACGGATAAATAAATTAAACATGTTCAATATCCCTCAGAATACTTTATTTAAACACCCTGACCAGTTTCACAAACACCAAAGTTGGCAGTAAAGATGCGTGATTACTAATTAGATAGAAAGAAATAATATCTGAAACAAATTGCACTTAGCAACTAAATTTGATTCTCCATGGATGACGTCAACCTAAGGCAAACTTCTTGATGAAGGTTCTGTTAAGCATACATCAAATACTGCTGGTTTATTCAAAGAACTAAGTCGGGTACTCACACAATCTCTGTGTATCGAATTCTCCATGCATGAAATCCCAAATGGATTCTTGTAGGTGCATAAATCAATAACAAATCTGGTTCTGGTCCTCTACAACCTATAAGATCAAACAGAAGGAAAACTATGTAAGTTGCAAGAAGGCTGTTAACGGGCGAACAAGAGAGGAACGAACCAATGGCTTGAAGAGCCTCTTCCATGTGATGTTCTGCAAACTTTGGCTTTTCTTGATTCGAGTCCAAGTAATATTTTTTAAATAGAAAGTTAGCAGCTTTAGCAACTGCTTGTTTTCCGTCGGAGAATGAAGTGAACTCCACTTCTATATTTTGTTGGCCAAGTGAATCGCTCAATTCTACCTGCATCATATAAGATCTAATCATATTCAGACATTCAAGTTATTTGAAGTGTCGAACAAAGGGTAAAAATTATCTAAAATTGGCATGTGAACACTTCAAGTTAATATAGTAAGCAACCATCACGAATCACATACAATATTCAGCTGCCCATATAGATTCCACACTCGCTAAATAAATAACCAGACGAGATCTTAACACAAACAAATTTTAATAGCAGTAGTGTATAGCCAAAATGACTCTTTTTGACAGACTTTACAGAACCATCTTCAAGCAATTGCAACTTACACATTTCTTAATAGTGTCCTTCGACTTCTTTAATATCCCTGCAACAAAAGAAATGGTTTATCCAAATAAACAGTCAAAGAACTACGGTGATAGTCACTATAACTTCACCTTCTGAGTCGAAGAGGCAAACATTGTTCACGCCAATTGCTACAAGCCACTCCAATAACCGAACAACCTTTTCAGTCTGCTTCGCTTCTTCGCTATCTATGGCAACAGCTAGATACTTCACTTTATGTATATTCAGTGTTGGGTAACTTTCAGGGTAGCCATTGGAGATATAAAAGCTTTCAAGCATTTGAGCTACGCCGACAATTACGAACCAAATGCTGAGAACCAAATGTACAATATACCAAAGCAAACGTACCACAATATCTCCCTACAGAAATCGTACACAAATCCTTACAAACAAATGTAATACTAATTCTAGTCTACACATAAACATGATTGAAATTACAGAAACTAATATATGAAGAAAAACAAGTTGAATTATAAATTGAATTCAATTGGCTTACCAAACATACACCCATCTGCTTAAAACATCTCCCAATCTCCATTATATCTAGAGTCAATCAAATACAAATTGCAATAAAAAACTAAAATCATTCAAAAATTGATGAGAATAGTTAATTAATCAACCACAATAAAATGAATGGTGATTGATTTGAGGATTGTTCTGAAGCTTATTCAACTGCAACTCAAATTGAAGAACTTTTCGGGGTAAAAAGAGAGATTGTTACAAATTAGTTGGTAATATTAGGATCATGAATATTGCATGAATTAGATTATAGTTAAAGAAACAACTTCAAAATTTCTGCTTCTCCGAAATCGGGCGAGCGGACAAGGTGGAAGAAAGCTAACATGAGGGTCTCATGTTCTTTTTTATTTCTTTTTTTTTTACTGTTCTATTTTATTTTTCATTTATTAAAATAGATGGAGAAAATATAATATTTCAATATAATTTTCATCAAATACTATTGAAAGCTTTTGGTGTTTCGATAATATTATATATTGGTAGGTGTGACGTTATACTAATCTGTTATACATACCCGAATAATGTTGAAATGACAATTTTGCCCTACCTATTTGGAAGTGTATTATTTGTGGACTTCAGTTGGAGCCTTGGAGGCAGAATCGCCGTTTCAATATTATTCGGGTGTGTATAGTGGATGCCGTTGTTGTAGTTGATATTGTTGAAGTATTTGTTTTAAATTTTTTTTTAATAAAATTTTCATTGCTTGGTTACAAAAAAAGAATGTAAGAACTAATTAGGGTTCGAGTTCAGGTCGAAGCTGTTTGAACTTTGTTTTTTAAGGTTCGACTCTACTTTGGTTCTCTGAGCTGAGTCTTAAATCGAACTATTTCAAACCAAATACTCGAGCAGAATTTGACCTTTGGGTTTATTTGTAACCCTATCCATGAGCGTTGAAATTGTTTGAAGTGACAAACAAACTACCCCTGATCTGTTATGCACACACCCAAATAGTGGATTCCTGTAATATGAAATGACAAAATTGTCCCCCCTATTTGAAAGTGTAGTAGATGAGGAAGTTAAATGAGCGGCAAAATAGTCATTTATTTTCATAGTAAATCACTATTTGAGTGTGTATAGTAGATCCCAAACTACCCATACAAGAACATTCATTCAAATAAATAAATAAAATTAAAAATGGAATTTCCAAACAAACTCAAAAGTTACAACCATTCATCAATCATCAAGGTGTCCAAATGAAATTGCTTAGGTAATTAACTCAACAAGAGCAACCTAGTATTCCATGTTTAACTAATTGTCCAAAAGAATTACTTCCTTCAAAAGATTATCCAAGTTTGTGAATGATGAACCCTCTGGCTCAGTTGCTTCCTCTGCTTTTTCTTTCAACTTCATCACTTTCCTCTTCATCTCTTTACCTTTTTCACCATCTATTAGCTTCCTCACTTGGATTTCTACCTCATCTCTCTTCACATTATTATCTATCTCCATCCCAATGCCCCAATCAACACAACTATACTTACAATTAGTTTGTTGATCAGCAAAGAAAGGCCAACAAAGTATAGGCACGCCACACGATATACTTTCCAACGTTGAGTTCCATCCGCAATGTGTCAAGAACCCTGCAATCGCTGGATGTTTTAAAACATCTTCTTGCGGGCACCAATTCGCGAGCATGCCCCTTTCTTTAGTCTCCATGCAAAATTGTTCAGGCAACATCGCCAACTCCCCCGTCACCAGATCATTCCTAATGATCCACAAGAATGACTTGTTGCTATTAGCCAACCCCCATGCAAACTCAGTCAACTGATCAATGCTCATCATAGTAATGCTCCCAAAGTTCACATACACGACGGAGTTATCATCTTGGGTGTTTAGCCACTCGATGCACGTGAGGTCTTCCTTCCATAAGTTTGATTTAATGGATTGAAGACCATGCTCGTCTTTGATTATCTTGTCGACGAGCATGTGTAGAGGACCAACGCTATAAACGCGCGGGTGCATGGTTGAAAGAGCTTTCATAACGTCGGTTTCAAGGGCATCAAAGGTGTTCAAAAGAATTGCAGAACAATTAAACATGTTCTTGAATTGATTCATCAATATATTAAATGTGGCATCATTTGGATCAGTGATTCTCACAAAACTTGGTAGATCCTTCAATCTCATTTCTCCCATTCCAGGAATCCAATCAATTGTTGTTTCTAAATAGCCATTTGTTAAACAACTTACATCTGGAAAATCATTGGAAAGACCACATAGAGTTAGAGGAGAACTATATTATTGTCACATAATGTTTAGGTGATAAGAATTTATCTGAAAATGTAAAAATATCTAACTTATAAGGTATTTGATCTTCTCTAATTAGATTAAAAAGAAGTAAAAAATGTTAAAAAAAAAATATAGAATGACAATATATTAAAATTGTAACATTGGTTATATACTTATTTGATAAATTAAATAGAAAGCATATATTTAAAAGGGTAAAAAGCATTAATCATCACTCATGTTTCACTCAATTCACCATTCACTAACTCATGTTTCATATGGTCCAATTCACTCATTCGTCTTCC
This sequence comes from Echium plantagineum, assembly GCA_003412495.2. Classification (NCBI taxonomy): domain Eukaryota; kingdom Viridiplantae; phylum Streptophyta; class Magnoliopsida; order Boraginales; family Boraginaceae; genus Echium; species Echium plantagineum. The sequence continues at coordinate 28,297,011 of CM016564.1, forward strand.
AAATATGGTTCCAAGTGGTTATTCAGTCAACTTTTTCGGTCAATCAACGGTTAGTCAACTATTTATGTTTCCCGTTGACTTTTTAAGGGCAAAATAGTCATTTAACATCTTTTTTTTTCTAAAAATAAAAACCAAAAAGTAGTAAAATTATGTCCCCCTATTTGTAAGTGTAGTAGTCAAGGAAATTTTAAGGAGGAGCAAAATAGTCATTATAATTTTTCAATTTAAAAAATAGATGTGAAATAACTAATTTGCCATTAAAAAGGTCAACGGGAGATCGAAATAGTTGACTAACTAATTAGAACCGTTTTTAGAAGATGAGTGAGCGAATGGAACCATATGTTACATGAGTGAATGAATTGTGAAAAGAGTTAAACATAAGTGATTGTTAATGACTTTTGCTCTATTTAAAATGTAGAAGTGAACAACTACATTAATCAAGAAAATTAGCCTAATATAATCCTTAGAATAATACCCATTTAAAATTTCTGAAAAAAGAAAAATGATCTTTAGAGAGGGATATAGGATATACGAAATTTAAAGAAATTTTTTCGTTGTGGAATTATTTTTTGGAATTGTTTGAGATTTGCAATTAGAGACGTAAATCCAATATAATATAATCAAATTAAGTATTGAATTTATTAAATTATATTGGATTTAAGCTGGGAAACACTATACACACAATGTTTTTGTAAGAACAAAATTACTATTTTGCCCCTAACATAATCCGGATTGATTTCGGTTATCCTAAGAATTATTCTCTTAAGAATTTTTCTAATACATTAATTTCACAATTTGATTCCTGGATTTTATATAAATAACATGATAGTATTTTAAAAAAACTTAGGACGGAAGAACATAATTTTCTACAACATAATCTACCTCAACTACTACATTTCTAATTAGAGTGGAAGGGACAGAATAGTACTTTCACTCCTCAAAACGTTGTGTTGGTCTCAAAAACAGAGTGTTGGTGTCTATAACAGCTCATATTTAAGTTACTAATCGAAAATTCAAAATCATTTCGAAAAAATAATTCGAGCACAAAAGACACTTTTCATCCAATTCCCCTTTAATCTTATTTACATCCCAATTCTACTTCACAAAACATTACATAAAGAATATTCAAAACAATTTTCACATATAATTGTTAATAGAATATATATTAAAATATATGGGCTCTCGCATTATATAGACAAATACATCTTGATAGTATCAATTCAAGCAAAATATCGAAAAGATGTAGAAGATTTCAGAAGATATATTTTTATTATTTTATTATTAGAACGATAACAAAAAATGAAGGGACAGTGATAGACTCATTTGGAGCCAGGATTTTTGATACCAAATCCATTCCTTGGTAATTGATACCAAATTAATCACAGTTGTTGGATGCTCCAAATCCTCACATTTTATGATCCAATGGTCATAAATGATAAGGGCATTTGTGGCTTAGTTTTTTTTAAAAAAAAAAATAAATTAATATAAAAATTAGCATTTAAAATTATATTTGAATATATTTAAGTGTTTTGAACCAGCACATTAAAAATTCGAACACACACTTTCATACTACTAGATCCATCGTCACTGGATCGGAGGGAGTAGGAGTATAATATAAGCAAACAAGAGAAGGATAGTTACCTTTGAAAGGAATATAACCACGTTCAACGAGTTGCTCAAAGTGTACACCAACCAAGCTAGCACATCCACTAGGTGGTAAGAAAACAACATTTTGAATCCCAAATTGTTGACCAACTTCAAAACTAAAACCCATGCACACATCAGCCACTATACATGTCACATTTCGACCTTCACTATTAAGCTTCGAAATGAGACTAGTCAAAGGACCCGGGCAATGCTTGGGAGTTGACGCGAGTAGTGATGGTATGTCTTGTGTGGCGTCGGCCTCGGCATCCCAAGGCGGGAGCCCGTCGGGGATCGTTTCGAATCGAAAGCCCGGCACCTCGTCAACGAAGCTAGTGCCTCTTGATCTTAACAAGCGTTTGTGATTGTATTCCGTATTTACGAAAGTTATATTAACTCCTTTAAAGTGAAGGAGTTTGGCTAACTTAAGCATCGGAGTGATATGACCCTGACAAGGGAAAGGTATGACCACGGCGTGGGGAGTAGTCTTCTTTTGGGGGCTCATCATCGGTTAGTTTTGGTTTAATTTCTAAGATGTTTACAGTTGTGATAGAATGATTGAGCACCAACAACAATTTATAGTGGAGTTTTTGCGTGGTCCAATTATTGCTTTAAGATTTGGGAAATAATTTGGTAGACTATAAATAGAGTTTCCTAATTTATTAATTGCAACGTGACCAAATCGAAGGATGAGGTGTCAAGAGATGAGTGGTTCGATTTCTTACACATGATAACCCATAAATAAATAAATAAATAAATAAATAATACTCTCTTTGTCCCGATTGTCACATTTTGAATTTTCATGGTCAACAAAACAAAAATTAAAACGTAAATATCTCTTATTTTACATGCGAAAAAATTATAAAAAATTGATATTTTCAAAATATATATTGAGACGAATCTAATAAGATCCCACAAGACTACATTATTTCTTATCGTTTGTTGAGAATTTATGATCAAATTTTGTAATGTTTGACCACTAAAAGTTAAAATATGACAATCTTTTAGGGACGGAGGGAGTAATTTGCAGACATGCACGTTTCCCTGAGGCGAGGGGTCTAATTTGGTTCACTTAGTTTCGTGTGCCTTCTAGAGTAGGTAAGATAAATTTATATGGACGGCAAATTTGATCAAATTTTATTTTTAGAGAATATTAAATGATGTGACCTGAACCTGATTTTCAAGTGCCTCACGTATGTACAATCGAGCAAACTAGAAGGCATGATAATTAAGAAACGACGAAAAGATTAGGTAGATGCCCGAGCTCATACTAACTTAGCCACTTGATGCTTGTTTTCTTCAAAAATTTATATTTAAGGTGTAAGGCTTGTAAGAATATTATTATTCAAGTATTATTACATTAATAATATTGTCATTATGTTGGTCATTATAAGGATGTTTATGTTGCGAATCCGTTACGAACGTTACAACCGTTACAACGCTTGAATAATCATTAGCTTTGATGGATGGTTAATATGACAATTATTTTTTAGATGAAGAAGGTCATTTCTCTGCCTATAAATAGACTCCTTTCTCCATCAAAAGTAGTCACTCCAAAAACTAAAGCAATAACACATAAAGAAGTTTATAGGTCAAGAGTAAGAAACTCTTCTCCATTCTTAAGACAAATTCACGGAGTCAACATCATTTTCGGTCCACACCGAATCCATTCAATTACGTTTTAAGGCTATAAGGTGTGTCAATTACATTTTATTTTTCATATATGTGATAATCATGTAATTCAAGATTTTGGGAATTATGTCATGTTTTTAATCATTTAACAAGGCTTACAATTAAATAAGGGTAATTTTTCCTTTTAATATCAAGGAGATGCAAGTGAAGATCACTAGAAAGTTTCAACATATTTGAGCCTGGCCAGTATCGGTTCCGGACTTGGAGGGATTTGGGAAAGTCTCGTAGAAATGGTTCTCTAGGATGTGATTGGATAATTCGTTTAGTCAATGTCAATTTAGACAGTTGAGAGGAATCGCAAGTCACTAGAGGGTTTCGACTTTCGTCAAACTCGAAAGTCTGATCGTAATGCGACCACACACTCCAACAATCATTAAATATGATCGTCATACTATTCATTAAGGACTTGAGTATAATAAAAGAAAATGATGAAAACCAATACAAATAGTCGATCATTCACCAGTCATAAAAGACAAACAAATGTATAAGCTTGAGACGATTCAAGAGTATAAACGTTGAACGAAGAAGTTACGGGTGCAAAGTTTATATTAAAGTAAAAGTTAGGTTTTAGTCATAGCTTAAGGTCTTTTCAATAATCTTATAGTTGGACCTTTTATATGAGAGATATTTTTCAAATTATTTTTGACAAAAAAATGTTAACTAATTAAATATTTTTGCGTATTGTTTGCCAATAGGAATATTTTGAAAATCTTCATTTTTTTTATAAAACTGAGGTTTCATCTCATATTCCTAAAGAGGATGAAAAGAACTTTCCGATTAGAGGCTTAACAAAGCGGGAGACGAAATTTTGAGATTGTCCATCAAGACCATTTATACTCGTCCTTGAGAGCTGGAGGTTTTGATGAAATTGAGAATTCTCTCGACAAATTTAATCATGTACATGGTGCACTCGGCGGACTTCCGAAAATGAGATTGTAGCTTGATACCTCCTTCAACCGTATTTCATCCTAAGCTTTTATACACGATTTTTTCATCTTTCAAATTCCTAATCTCTCATTTTAACATCAAACTTATCCTAAATTATGTTAAAAAATCTACATCATTTGGAATTGGGATAAACAATCAATCTCTAAACTAAAGATATATCGCATTAGTTATATTTGTTCTTCTTACTAAAGGTTTGAGGGTCCAAGGTGTTCAGAGTCTTACTCAATCTAAGAATTGTTGTAGTGTTAAGGGTAGAGCTCAAGCAATAGGCATAGAGTGTGTTAGCCTATATACGATCCTTAGAGGGGGGGGGGGGTGAATAAGGATTGAACTAGTAATTACAACTTTTTCGATTAATTAGTTCAAACGACTATCACCCAAGCTATTTCAATACAAAATGATATACTAAAAGGAAATCGTACAAGGGAAGGAAATGACACGATGATTTTAACGAGCTTCGGATACCCTACGTGCTCGACCTTCGGCTTTTCAACCTTAGGATTTCGGAAAGTGATAACTAATATGAAAACCCTCGGAAATTCGATACAAGCAATCAACTTTACTTCTAGCTAACCCTAGCTAGAAACCCAAAGCCTAACTCTAGGATTTCAACTCCTAATAATCAACTAGGAACCCAAGAAGACTCTTCTTAGGATTTCAAATTCAACAAAATAATTGAATTTCTACTCTTTTACAAATTATCCCTCAATGGATGAATTAAGAGTAATACAAGATAAGATCTATGGAATACCTTTTCACAATCAAGATGTAATGCCAATATGAGATTGATAAGGCTTTGCTTTTTGAAAGATTAAGTTGTGTGCAATTTTGGAATTTTTCAAGAAGGGTTTCTAATTTCGGACTAAAACTCCTTATATAGAAACCCCCATCGTGAATCTCATCGTGTCACGATAAGCCTCACGATGACACCCAACGTTCGGATTTTCTCAAGTCATCGTGAGTCTCATCGTGTCACCAGTGTCACGATGAGGGTCACGATGACGATCTCTTTTCAAAGAAAATAGAGTCATCGTGAGACCCATCGTGTCACGATGAGGGTTCACGATGAGGACTGGCCAATTTTGCAACTTCCATCGTGAGACCACTGTGACACTAAGGGTCACGATGGTGTCACGATGTTTCAGCATATTGAAGCCCAATTTTTATCGTCGATTCAACCTTAAGTCTTATTCGAGTGACACCCAGTCATTCTCATAAGATTTGAGGAATAACTCAACTTACAAATCGTAAATGAACAATACATGTAGATGCAAAACGTGATAATAAAAACATTTGAAAATTGCGTTAAACAAGCCATTCAATCAAATAAGCAAATACATCTAGAGAGTTCGAGTATTCCTTACACATGGTCTTAAACACAAAAAGGAAGAGCTTGAAATGGCCTTGTGTCTTGACTTGAAACATGTGCCATAATGCCGTATAAGGCGCACTGCATAAGTCACTTAAATGAAACGATTAGCGCTTAAACGTAATTTGTTATTATCAAAACAAAGGAGTGTCGACTTTAGGTCAACAGAGTGCTCGAGGTAGTGGAGTTGCATCTTCGTCTATGGGTGAAATCTTAGGTGATTCCTTAGGTTCTTATTGGTGTACTTAGAGTTGAAATCTTATATGGTTATTAGAGAGAAGTTAAGAGTTGTATGTTGGTTTGGACTTCACCATCTTCTGAAGAAATACTGGATTTCTAGAGAAAACCTAAGGTGAGAAGCCTTGGGTCGAGAATGTAGATTAGAGAAGCTCGGTACATGCCTTGTCGAGTTTGCATCTCTATCCCTACTCTTTACTTTCTTGTCTATATTATTAATTTTTCTGCTACAATTATTTTGGATTCCATTACATATTGATTGCATACAATTGCTAAAGGTAACATATACTCCCTCCAATCCAAAAAAAAAATATCTTTCTATATATATATATACATAAATATATTTGATTTGATCAATGAACTTAAATTGTTTATTTTCCGCACAAAGATTGAATTCATTATTATTTGATTAAATTATAAATATTTTGTATTTTACCTATATATAAAATCAATTACTTAAAGAGAATTTTAAATATATTTTAGTCCTTTTCGCATTTGTTTTACAAATAACTTAAGTATTCTTTTTAGTCAAAATTTAATGAAGTAAAAATCAGTCATCGACCTCTTCAATCTTATTTACATCCCTTAACTCATCATATAGGCTAACAGAAAATATAATTGTCTACTTAATATGCATATGTGTGATATATCGTTATTAAAGAGGTAATGATTTTAAGTTGGCCTCTCAAGTTAGGCATATTCACCATATTCCGGTCTTATGCGCTACCATTTTTATTATACGTTGCCTATGTAGGCTCGCATATATGACATATACTTCATAATAGTACGACACTAATTTAACATTAAATTACAACTTAAAATTTCAAAAAATTACAAAATTTTATATAATCATTGATTATTATTTATTACAAGACTCATGTACAATATCACTAAAACTTGGTGATATAGAGACAATAGAAAATATGTCAATCTGTCTTCAACTAAAAAATTTATATTGAGGGCATTATTAATAATTCAATCATTTAGTCAGCATAGGAATAACTTTCATCCGTACAAACAATAGCTCTCATATAAAATAAATACCATCGAATTAACTTCTTAAATATCTTTCTTAATAATTTTTCACATCAACTAATTCAAGACAGTGGTTCAATTCCATGATCTTTGTGCTTTTGGATTTACCTACGCCGTGGATATGCATTTATGTAGACGGTTTTGGGTTTTTTTGACAATGGAGGGAGTAGTCCAAGATTTTATATATTGACTCGGGAGTACATCGACATCCGATGTGGGATGTGCAACTTAATTCTTAACACTCCCCTCACGTGTAACCCAATCGTCGGCGGAATTTTTTCATGCCGGTATTATTTGTCAGAACAATATCGGCGGGGATGCACATGTCTCATTAACTCGAGCTTGGCTCTAATACGATGTTAAGAGTCTTATGGGGTTCCACTCTAAAATTAATTGACAATAGAAGGAGTAGCCCAAAATCTTATATATTGATCCGAAAGGACATCGACTTCCGATGTGAGATGTGCATCTTAACCATTGTGACTATTAATATTTAATATACATATGATATTATTTTAAATAGAAATGCAAAACTAGAGATAGAATTGTATTTACTATATAATTTTAAATAGAAATGCAAAACCCATCCGGTCACTCCTATGTCCATTTTTTCATATTCCCAAATGGCAAATCCATCTCCCAAGTCGACAAGTCCAATTATTGCTCTAGTTTTCTCCAACTCCCAAGTCGAAAAGATCAATTAAGAGCATTCACAATAGATTATCTAAAATACTTTTTAGTGTAAATATAGAGATGGGAAAGTAAAAAGATTGAAAATTTGAACATTTTCAGCGTCTTTATTGTGGGCTTGGATCTGGTGCCAATATTATTAGGTGCCAACAATGCCAACAGAGTACATTTGTACTCCAACTTCAGTTAACAGAGTACTTTTGTATTTTAACATGTATTTGTATTTTTAACTTGTTTATTAAATAACGTCAGAATACTTCTGTACTCTAACATGTATTTGCAGAGTATATGTGAACTCCAATAATATCAAATTTTGTTAATTAAATAATGTGAGAGTACTTTTGTACTCTAACATGTTTTGCAGAGTATATTTGCACTCCACCATGAAGAATATATATAATTGGGCTGAAGTACTTTTGTACTTTGACATAAATTATCAGAGTATATTTGCACTCCACCATGAATAATATCACTGGGTTGGAGTATTTTTGTACTCTAACATCAATTCTCAGATATTTGCACTCCACCATGAATAATATATAATAGAGTACAAAAGTACTCTGTTAATTGAAGTTGGATGTACTCTGTTGGCAATGTTGACACCTAATTTTGTTGGCACCATATGCATGCCCCTTTATTGTGAGGTGGTCCATTCACGAAGAGTATTTAGGGATCTCTATAATAAATTCTAAAGATGATAACTCCCTCCAACTTTTCTATTCTCTTTTATTACATCAAATTTTATATTTTCATTTCATTCTATTATCTTTTTCTTTTTCTTTTATCAAATAAAATTAGACTTATTATAATTTATTTCATATTGGAGCTGCAAAATTATATTAGAACATAAAAATATAAATTTGTTTTAAATTTATTATTTTCATCTTTTTCTTTTCAAATAAAATATTAGTTATTAATTTATTTCAAATTTTATTATTTGCATCTTCGTATTAAAATAATTTGAATATATCCTCAATATTTAAATAATTTGAATTTGTCTTCGATTTGAAGTTAAAAATATACAAAATGTTGATTTGAGGAGTATAATAAGAAATTTGGTTTTATGTAAAATCTAAAAATAATTTCTAAATTTGATCAAAGTGATTTAAGGAGTTGATTTTAAAAAAAATTTAGATAGTCTGCTGCTCTAATGCTTCAGTTTCCTATGCCTGTTGATTAAGCTACAAGTCTCTATGTTATAAATTCCTATTGATAATGGCTACTGTAACTCTCAAATCTCATTTCAATTTTCAATTTTCAATTTCAATTTTTTACTTTTATTTTATTATGAATATCTTATTTATTAATGTTAATGTTATTTCAATTTAATGATTCTATAATTTGTATCACCTTGTTATAATTAATTATTAAATAAATAATTTGTTAATCCAATTAAATTTAAAACTCTGAAGCTAAGTGGACTTGCACGAAGCTCGGCTCGGCGAGCTTTCACTGAACCAAAAATGATTGAGCTCTGGCTCGGCTCGCCTTGTGTACAACTCTACTCTCACTTTATAATTTTTGTTGTATAATACTTCTATAAATTATTATTGAAATTTAAGCAAAATAACAAGAAACCCCAAAAAATGTACAAAAATCTTTTTCCTTTTTTCTTTAAACAAAAAGTTGCATGGATATAATGATAAAAAACATAGTCAAATCCAATAATATGTCAACTGCGAAACAAATTATAATGAGCTGTTTTGAGATTTGCCCTTCTGTTTTCTCTTCAAAATCAAGCTTTCTACTATAGTTTATGATTTCTTGTACTTTAAACAAACAGAAACTTTCAAAAACAAGATCTCTGGGGATACTATTTGTTAACAAGCATGGCATAAAATAACCGAAAACCGGTCCAACAAACCGAAAATCGAAAATGCCGGTTATCCAACTATCTGGACCCGTATTCGTTCTCCACCACAAAAAGATCGGTTTTATCGGTTCGATTTTTTATTATTATTATTATCAAATTAACCGACAAAATCGGTCGGATTGAAATCCTACATTTACGTTCACCAATATAAAATTCTGCTTCGACCCTGCACAAATTAGGATTTAGGATAATCATTTCTAGACGTGGGAAATAAACTGGGCCTGGTGGACATTCGTAGGCTATGCCCACTAGCTCGGTTCGTAACAAGTCCAGACTCTTATCGGCCCACTTATGGGCCCATGTATGTTTATGACTTTGTATGTTCCAACTTTTGTGGAAAATAGCGACAAGAAAAATTGGTCATAAATGATAATGTGGTTTATCATTCAATAGTATACAAATAAAATATAAGATGCGTTTATATATATTTCTTTAAAAATATAAAAAAAAATTAGTCTCAAAATATATAGTAATAGTATAAACGTTGTTACGTTCAATATTTCAATATATAATTGGAACGATTTATTTAAATCATTATTAAAAGTTACTTTCACTAAGGTGCTAGTTAACCGCTTATGATGTAAAATCTACGCTAAATTTCATCGGTTCAATCCCCCAGCTACTGAAAATCGGTTGAGTGAAACATGAAACTTTTAGATAGAGCAGATTATCCCCTAAACAAGTATTCCCTCCATCTTTAATTTAAGGGTCGTTTTTCTTTTTAGGAAATCCCTTAACTTAATTCAAGTTTCATTTGTGTAATAAAGTGTTTGAGGAAAAATTTCAAATGTGAGAGGAATTTAGATCTCTTTTTTAATTTGTACAAATGTAAATGATTCTTATATTTAAGGATGGAGGGAGTATATTAGTTCAGAATTATCTCCCGGTTCATTTAATTATATTATTCAGGTCGAGCACTCTAGTCTCCCAAAATTTGATTGAAATATATGTTCAACAAAGATAAGCTTTGAGGAGTTAATCGAATAGCCCAGTGGAAAAAGTTCGCGCTAGTGACCTGAAGGTCCGGGGTTCGAATCTCACCTCATCGCTTAATTATTAAAAAAAAATGCTTTGAAACTCAATTTTATGATAAGTGGCATTAGGTGGTTACAGGTGGGGACAATAATTGCCTTTTATTTTTATTAATTATATAATTCATAATTTTTTTTTCGTTTTTTAGTTGACATTGCACTCTATTTTTTGTTTTTAATATAATATTTAATGACTTTTTCCTCTTAAACCTCTATTTAATGTATTCAAAATAGAATATTAATTCATAAATGAAATTTGTTGACTATTCACTAATTTTTTTTGTATTATTTTTTAAAAAAGAAAAACCATTCACCACCCCTTACAATGAGAATTGACCCAAGACTTCTAACCACTATGCCATTCGTTGTTCTCAAATATTCGTTAATTAGGGGTGCATCTACAAAATATTATTATTTCTTAATTGGCGTGAAAAACACTCGAAATCACGTTTTGCCGGTAACGAAAATCTCACCAAGAAGGGGACAAATTGACCTAAAAACGGTCGAGGGGTCAATCTGATAACTTATTTGAAAAGATAATATTTTATTTCACCAATTTACAATAATATATGTGGTGCTATGAGTTCACCAAAAATCTACAAATAAAATTGGTTGAATTTATTCAAGTCCCTCTTCAATATTGAACTAAACTCATGAATATGTGATTTGACGAATCCTGACAAGTTTGAGTTGAAGAAGCAAGTGAAGAATGGGTCCAAAAGGCATTAAAGACGAGTGACATTATAGTACAAGGGCATGCATGCATAGTGGCTAAAAATATAAGCATCAAATTATTGGAGATAGAGAGAGGTCGACATTAAAAGTCGCAACTAAATAAATAAAGGATGAATCTGATTCGCCAACTACAACCCATCAATTATTGTTCAAGTGTACCAAACTATATCCCCACATATTCATTTGCTTCACCGTGTGCACGCTTGCTCTTTCTCCATCCTTAATAAATTAGTCATTTTAAAGAAGAAGTGTTATGGCTTTCCAAAGATAGGTTGTTAAAAAGAAAGGTGCTAATGTTTAAGGATTGACATCAAAAGGTGTTAATTTGTCAAATTTCGTCATCAGTCCGTATTACTTCTAGTTCATGTCTCTTAATCCTTTTGATAGATACTCTGCTAAGACATATCTTTCTATCTACAATCCGTCTCACCAAACAATCTCTAGTAACTTTTAATTCAACTTCCTATTTTCGGTGCTACAAATCGATAAATAACTTATAAGAACTCTGAAGTTTCCATGTTAGTTTATTTGTTGTATTAATCAGGTAGCAAACTATGAACTTTCAAACGCTAATTTAGTACAATAAAATGTTGATTATTAATGAGGGACAACTGTTGCCCACCGATAATACCCATCGTATTAACAATTTGGGTAGCTGCAGGCTGCAGTTGGCTCAACAACAATTTAATCATTTAAAGTCATAATGCATTAAATTAAACATAATTAATAAGCTACTGGATGCCAGTAGCTTGGTTAAGTAGTGTGGATATGTCACAACTGCTTCCAGAATTATTAATTATTCAATCAATTGGACCATTTATATTTTATAGTCACTTGGTCGACCACATAGTTTAGTTATTGTGAATTTCTATCATATATCATGATTAGTCCGGAAAGTGGTTCAAGTGATATTATACTGTTACAGATTAATTTCCGAAAGTGGTTCAAGTGTCGTGATATAGTCTTCAATAGTGTCAATCGTTGCACATTAATTTCTATTTTTTCGGGGACTATATTACAACATTTATAATTTTTGAGGGTTATATGTAACACTTGTGTCATTTACAGAAACTAATCTGCAACAATGTAACTATCTAAAACTAAAGTGTAACTACATTTCACTATTCGGACCAAATCTACAATTAATAGGTTAATGTCCATGAATAAATTCTAACGTGTCTGAGCTCAAGCATAAACAATAAATAATAGTGTCCACATCCTATCGATTAACTATTTAAACGTATAATAATGATCTGGTCCGAAAAAGTGATGCGTTGCTTTGATCGAACTAAAATAATACTCTACTCCAAGTCTATATATTTCATTTATAATATCACTTTTATTTCGCAAATATCTTTAAATAAAAAATTATTTGATATAGACCAAGTATTGAGTATAAATTAATAGGTAAGCCTCAAAAGTGAAGTGTTTTTAGTTGATAAATTAAGTTATTACCACTTTGTTAAATTGAAATATAAATAATACATTCTGAAAATAGAGCAACAAGTATAAATTATAGGGTTAATGGCATCAAAGATTACTGAAAGTATTTAATATTTTTAGTTCGATCACCCTCATTTTAAATAGACCATGTTAAATCACTAAACTGCATTTTATTTGGAAAACTTGGTCACTGGGCCGTTTTGAAAGATTTTGGGTGCATTTCGTAAGTTTTTAATGAGGGCAATTTTGTTCGTTCACATTTATAGACATTTAATCATCGTCTTTTTTAAAAAAAATTAACATTTTTAAATTTTTTTCTTATTATTAAAAAAGTTATTTTTTTTATAATTTTTTTCATTTTTTTTAAATTAACTTTTTTTTAAGTTTAAAAAATAAAAATAAATCATAAAAAACTAATTAGCTAATAAAAGACATGAAATTCAATTAAGAAAAAGAAAAATACATGTTTTATTTTTAATTCTTTTTTTTAAACAAAAAAAAAATTAATAAATTAAATAAAAATTTCAAAAATTTAATAACGATAATTAAATTTCTATAAATGTAAACGGACAAAATTGCCTTAGTTAAAAACTTATAAAATGCACCCAAAATTTTTCTAAACTGCCCAATGACTAAGTTTTCCCAAAAAAATGCAGTTGAGTGAGCTAACATGACCCATTTAAAATGAAAGTGATCGAACTATAGATTATACTTTCAGTGATCTTTGATGCCACTAATTCTATATTCAACTATGAAAGGCAAAATAATTGCTATCAATATAATAATACACTGGATTAACTGGACCTTGCATTGTAATAATAATGCGACTTTCTAGTATGAATATGATACTATGATGTTTACTTGAGACATGTTGGCTACTTGAGAGCTGAGACATAGAAATGGGTACTTGTTACTACTTAAGTCAAATAATAATCTATTATTTTGTATGCAATCGAGTTATATTTATTTTCTCAAATTCTATTGATATACTGAATGAATTTTATACAGTAATAACTTTTTTAGTTTGCATGCCGACGTTACTTATTAGCCTCTGTTCAAATATTTTTTAGGCTTAGTGAAATAAACATTAAAAGTAAGGCCTTTAATATACATGTAAAATCTAAATTTATGGTAATTTATGTTTATTAAAAATAAATAAAATATAGGATTAAAAAAATCAGACAAATGATAAATAAAATAGGATTAAAAAAATCAGACAAATGATAAACTTATGCAATATAAAAATAAATTTATGTCTATAAATATATTGAAGAATATTTTCGTAAAAATAACTTTTATAATTTTTTATATTGCTATTGCAAATTAAACTTAGATATAGAAAAACAAAAGAGTTTTATATTTCGAAATGGAGGAAGTATTTATCATCATAATTCTTTTCAATAATCAAATATGCTCTCTCCAATCCAATATAATATCATTCTTATGTATCCAGATAAACTTTTGACCTTTAATAATTAACTTTTTAATTATATTATTAAAACAGTTAATATTATGAAAATATTTAAAAGATGAATCCTGCTATGTAAATTTTATATGTTTTAGTATAGTCAGGTCGAAACCAGGATGAAGATCAAGGGGGGGCCAATTTGGGGGGGAGTTGGGGGGCAAAAATAAATAAAAAATAATTAAAAATACCGAAAAATTGTTAAAAATGAAGCTAACAAGGCTTCAACTCATGACTGTAAGCATAATATAAGGATCTTCATACTCTAATTATAAACATAATATATAATAAGTAGTACATACCTTGATCCATAGTATGTAGAATTTGAAGAAGATGAACAAGTTGTAGCTTCTTCCTTTTCTCTACTCTCCTCTATAATATTTTATTTTGTCTTTTAGATGGTGTGTGACATACATATGCATGACCCCTTTATATAGTGTTCAAAACCAATCCAAAGGTCTATCACACTAATTGTCATCCATAATATCTATATTTTATGAGGGAGTTGAGAGGGTTAGGAGTTAAACCCATTACTAATTCTATAATTAAATATTTAATTAACCATCAAATTAAATCTCTTAATAGAATTAGCCTTTTATAATATATGGACCATATTATATTATATTAATAATCTAACAATCTCCCACTTGGTCCATATAATAATTTGATGATTCATAATAACTTTAAATGTGCACCTTTCAATGAATCAACAATTTCGAATTCTATAATATGAAATAAACTAACAGGATCATGGCGGTCGCATGTCATTCAAACGACATGATTCCTTCCATGTATCACAAGTCAATTTAATTCAAAATACTTTTATTGTGAGAAACCTTAAGTCACAACTTTCATGGAGATCATTATGTTGTCTCACTATAACAATGCATATACGTAACCATAATACGGACAACAATTTTATTAAACAAAAACATAGCTTTTATTGAATTCACAAGTGTCAACTTTTACTTGAGCAAAACCTTTCATACATATGTATTATTTTCCAATTAACAAGGTTTTTCGATAATACCCATCCTTTCTACATGGCCAATGAAAGTCTTGGGTGGTAATCCCTTAGTTAACGGATCCGCTATCATTAAGTTTGTACCAATATGCTCAATTGACACCTTTTGTTTTTGCACTTCTTCTTTGACGGATAAGTACTTCAAATCCATATGTTTAGCACCTTTCGAGTACCTATCATTCTTAGAGAAGAAGACAGCTGCAGAATTATCACAATAAATTCTTAACGATTTGGTTATGCTGTCGACAATTCCAAGTCTCAAGATAAAGTTCCGCAACCACGAAGCATGAATCGTTGCCTCAAAGCATGCAACGAATTCGGCCTGCATTGTGGAAGTAGCAATAACCAACTGCTTCCCACTTTTCCATGATATAGCTCCTCCAGCTAATAAGAAGGTGTAGCCAAACGTGGATTTTCTCGAGTCCAAACATCCAGCATAGTCTGAATCTGTATAACCAATCACCTCTAGGCTATCCGATCTTTTATAAGTGAGCATGTAGTCCTTGGTACCTTGTAAATACCTAAGGACTTTCTTTGCAGCCTTCCAGTGGTCCATTCCAGGATTACTTTGATATCGTCCAAGCATACCAACAACAAAGCTGATATCTGGCCGAGTACATGTCTGAGCATACATCAGACTCCCAACCACTGATGCATAGGGTATATCTTTCATTGCTTCTCGTTCCAAATCATTTTTAGGACATTGAAACAAACCAAACTTGTCCCCTTTCTGAATTGGAACAATCCCAGAAGAGCACTTTTCCATTCTAAACCTCTCCAAGACTTTATTGATGTAAGCTTTCTGTGATAAGCCTAATATTCCTTGGGATCTATCACGAAATATTTCGATGCCAATCACATATGATGCTTCACCCATGTCTTTCATATGAAAATTACTAGAGAGGAATTTCTTTACATCATGTAACAAACCAAGATCATTAGTAGCAAGAAGAATGTCATCAACATATAAGACTAAAATGATAAGCTTACTCCCACTGACCTTCATGAAGATACACCTGTCCACGGTGTTTTCTTCAAACCCATATGATGTGATGGTATTTTTAAACTTTAGATACCATTGTCGAGAAGCTTGTTTTAGTCCATATATTGACTTCTTTAACTTACACACCAACTGTTCTTTTCCAACGGTTACAAAACCATCTGGTTGATCCATATAAACTTCTTCCTCTAAATCTCCATTCAAAAAGGCGGTTTTTACATCCATTTGGTGAAGCTCTAGATCATAATGAGCCACCAAAGCCAAAATAATTCTTAAAGAATCCTTCTTAGAAACTGGAGAGAAAGTTTCCTTATAATCAATACCTTCCTTTTGAGTGAAACCTTTAGCGACAAGTCTGGCTTTGAAAGTTAAAATGTTGCCATTAGAGTCACGTTTGATCTTGAAGATCCATTTACAACCGACTCGTTTTGAACCTTTAGGCAACTCGACTAAGTCCCAGACTTTGTTGTCATCCATTGATTTCAACTCTTCTTTCATAGCATTGAACCATTTTTCTGAATTATTACATTCCATGGCTTGATTGAAAGAAACTGGTTCTTTATCAATACTTAAATCACATTCATGTTCAAGCGTATAAATCACATAGTCATCAGAAATAGCTGGTCTTTTCTGTCTAGTAGACTTTCTTAATGTTATTTCCTGTGATTCATTTGATGCTTGTACATTTGTGATGTCATTAGTAGGGACAATATTGATATAATCATCGTGGGAATTATCATTTTGAGGAGAGACACTTTGATGAGAAACACTAGACGTGATATCTCCCACTTGTTTCTCTTCAAAATCAATCATTCGTGATTCCTCACTCCCACTGACATGACCATTCTCAATAAACTGTGCATTACCAGTCTCAACTATCCTCGTAGTATGGCTAGGACAATAGAAAATGTACCCTTTTGACTTTTCTGGGTACCCGATGAAATTACCAGAGATGGTTCTTTGATCGAGTTTCTTTTCATGTGGATTATATATCCTTACTTCTGCCGGACAACCCCACACACGTAAATGCTTTAAACTGGGTATCCTACTTGTCCACAACTCATAAGGAGTTTTTTGAACAGCTTTACTAGGAACCCTGTTAAGTAAGTATGCGGCAGTCTTTAATGAATATGTCCACAAAGATAGAGGTACATTACTATTACTCAACATACTTCTAACCATTTCTATAAGAGTACGATTCCGCCTTTCAGCTACACCATTTTGTTGTGGTGTACCAGGCATAGTGTATTGGGCACATATGCCTCGACTTTCAAGAAACTTTGCAAATGGACCAGGACATTGTCCATTCTCATTATATTTGCCAAAATATTCACCACCTCTATCTGATCTCACAACTTTTACTTTTGTATCTAACTGCCTTTCTACCTCATTAATAAACACCTCAAGGACATTTACTGATTGAGACTTATCATGCAGCAGGTACAAATATCCATACCGTGAGTAATCATCAATAAACGTGATAAAATATTTCTCCCCACTCCAAGATGGGGCTTCAAATGGACCACAAATATCAGTGTGTATTAGTTCAAGAAGTTTTGTGCTTCTTGTGGCTCCTTTCTTTGTAGTGTGCTTAGTTTGTTTTCCTTTAATACAATCAACACATACATTTAGGTCTGAAAAATTCAGTTGAGGAAGGATTTCACTTTTAACCAACCTCAACATTCTTTCTTTGGATATATGACCTAATCTTTGATGCCACAAGAAAGCAGAGTTATCATCTTGTGCACTACGTTTACTACCAATAACATGTTCAACATTAAACAAAGATTCCATAAATTTATTATCAAGATTAAAACGATACAAGCCATTTATTAGTGCACCACAACCATAATAGTGCTTATTCTGAAACAAAGAAAATGTACCGTTTTCAAACTTGACATTAAACATGCACTCATCCAACTTCCCAACAGAAACAAGATTTCTAGCACAATCAGGAACATAAAGACACTTTTCTAGATCTAAGTGACGACCGGTCTCCAAGATCAATCTATAAGTCCCGATTCCTTCTATTTGTGCTTTCATCCTGTTTCCCATGAACAAATACCTTTCAGTTCCTTTTATGGGCTGGATCGAAAGAAATCCCTGTGTAACATGAGAAACATGAGTAGTTGCACCAGAATCTAACCACCATGTATTACTAGGAACTTCAACGAGGTTTGATTCAAAACAAACTGAAACAATATAAGTACCTTTCTTTTCGAACCAATCCTTCCTTTTCTGGCAATCCTTTTTCAAGTGTCCAATCTTCTTACAGAAAAAACACTTGATCTCTTTTTTGACTTTGCCCTCATCAGCTTTCAACGGGCTTTTGCCATTCTTTGAAATGTTGTCATTCCTTTTATTCTTTTTCCATGGTTTAGTCTTGCTGCTATTTGCTCCATCATGGACAGTGAGATGGATTGAGTGATCTTTGATTTTCTTAAGCCTCCCTTCCTCTTGAATTAACATAGCCTTAATCTCTTGAAAGTTCCATTTTTCTTTTAGAGTATTATAATTTACTTGGAACTGGCCAAACTCAGGAGGAAGTGAGTTGATGATGAATTGAACTAGAAATGTCTCACTCAATTCCATTCCCATTGTCCTTAACTTTGCTGCTTTGTTAGACATGCTAGTTACATGGTCATGAATAGGTTTAGACCAGTCAAATTTAATGGTCGTTAACTCACTCATGAGACTTCCCGTAATGGACTTGTCAGCAATGTCCGATTGAGAGTACTCTTTGACTTTCATTAAAAATTCCCTTGCATTATCAGTTTTAGGCATAGATGGCTTGACATTTTCTGCCATTGTCATCCGTATCAAATTCAAGCTGAGTCTGTTAGACGTTTCCCAAGATTCACGACGAGTTATTTCATCTTGAGTACTAGTATCAATTATGTCAGCAGGAATATGGTCTGACAATATAGCAACGTCCAAATACATTACTCCAAGAAAAAAATGGATTTGCTCGGACCATTCATCAAAGTTCAGACCATTGAATTTGATCATGGAATTACCTATAGAAAATAAGTTTGTATTTGCTGCAAGGATGATTCAAACTTACATATTAATACATTGATTTACAATGAGAGATTCGGAAACTTTAATAACATATATAAGTTCACCTTTGGGTGATCCTTAAACATGTAAATTTTAACCGTAATCATATGCAATAGTACATGTAAAATGTCTCATATAATTTTGTACAATTGTTAAAATGTCTAATTAATTTCTATAGCCAGGCCACTTTGGTGACTAACAAGCTTGAACATATTAGACATATAAAAATAATAATAGTAACATATAATGTCTATGTAATAGTTTGGCCACTTTGGTGACTAACAAACAATTTAAAATAGACAACTTTAATAATATCTTAAAAGATAATAACATGAGATAATTATCTATTTAGTGATTTATCTTGGCCACTTTGGTGACTAACAAGCATTATAAAAAAATAGATAATTTTAAATTAAATATCTCAAATGGTGTAATCTATAAGTTGAGATAAAATATTAATTTACTCACTTAGCTAGGCCACTTTGGTGACTACAAGCACTTAAAATAAATTAATATTTCTCACTATCATATCTCAAATATTTTGCACAATTTATATAATAGGAGATAAAATATCTATTTAACAATTTAGCTAGGCCACTTTGGTGACTAACAAGCTTTCTTAATAATAGATATTTTTAATTATCTCCAAATATGTGCAAGGCAAATTTAATACATTTACACATTTATCGAATAATTGACAAGACTATTTTATGTCATATATTACAATAACACTAAATATATGTATTGTCCCAAAGTGATTAAATTATTGATCTATTTGATAAGTATTTAAGCGGAAGCCAATAAATATATTTAACGATTAAATTAATCAATTAAATAAGTATGAACAATTAAAATTGCCGAAAACCTTTAATATGCAATCAAATGAAATTCGTATGACATATGCCAACAATTAAACTTTGAATAAATCCTTTAATATGACATATAAAACAACCCGCACTATTAACATATATCCATATGACCAACTAAATTCATAGGTTTCAATATGCGGTTGTTTTGATCAATTTTGAACCTTTAAATTATAACCTGTGAATTAATACAGGCTTTCATGGTCATTACAAAACAATATATCAAATCAAATAACTAGTTACTAGTTATCAATTGATCAATTTGTAGTCCATCTATATGACAATATTGATTTGCCGATAACGTTTATACGAATATGCATTTCGGCTCATGATCTATGTTCATAATAAGAGTATTCAACCATGCTCTGATACCAATTGTAAGCATAATATAAGGATCTTCATACTCTAATTATAAACATAATATATAATAAGTAGTACATACCTTGATCCATAGTATGTAGAATTTGAAGAAGATGAACAAGTTGTAGCTTCTTCCTTTTCTCTACTCTCATCTATAATATTTTATTTTGTCTTTTAGATGGTGTGTGACATACATATGCATGACCCCTTTATATAGTGTTCAAAACCAATCCAAAGGTCTATCACACTAATTGTCATCCATAATATCTATATTTTATGAGGGAGTTGAGAGGGTTAGGAGTTAAACCCATTACTAATTCTATAATTAAATATTTAATTAACCATCAAATTAAATCTCTTAATAGAATTAGCCTTTTATAATATATGGACCATATTATATTATATTAATAATCTAACAATGACCTCTATCTTTTGGAGGGAGTTTTTTCTTGCAACCTAACTTAAGACGGGTTAGTAAAACCTAACTTCATATCTGGACCGTTGGATCAAGATTAAATAGGTAGTTACGTTTTATGCTATTTTTATGGTGCTTTGATGGACAATTTTTCCTTTTGATTAGTAAAACCTAACTCTATATATAGTTAGGCTCTAAGTATTTCTCGTGGAGTATTATACCTACCTGTACTACTACAAAGTAAAAGAACTTGGTGGTATATCTTCAAGATAACCCCATCCCACCTACCCTCTACCGGCTAGGGCGGTAGTGGGGTTTGCGCCTTTCGGTTGTATATATATAATAGTACCTCATTTTACACATTTTTTGAACAATAAAAAGCTTTTGGAAAATGGCCTTTTTCTGATTGCCTTTGCTGAACACCGACTTGGATGCAAGCTAAATAGAACCAATTTTATGGGACCATTTTTATAGGATCGTAATCATTGGAATTTTTTCCTTTTTTACCAAATAATAATTGGAATTTATGTTTCCGTATCTTATCAACTATGAAGTAGCAACTTTTATCTCCACTTCATAGATATATTGGAATGGAGGTGGGGAGAGGGCCAGGACGGACCTGGGGGTGGGGGCATGGCCTTCGTAGATTCATGAATTTGATGAGATATTGTAATGATAGAATAAAGAGTAAATGGCTTCATCGATCACTCACGTTTATTAAAAAACACTAGTCGATCACCCTAGTATGACTTTGTATACTTTCGATCACTCATGTTAGGTATTATGTATACTTTTGGTCACTCACACGTTTTTTTGGTACAACTCTTGATTTTTCGAAATTTTTAACATTTTGGTAAGGATATTTTAGTCATTCTCTCATAATTTTGTCATGGAAATGTAGAGCGCAATAGAAGTTAATGAAAATTAGTTGATGTATGTTAATAAATTATGGGAAAATGACTAAAATACCCTTACAAAAATGTTAAAATTTTCAAAAAATTAAGAGTTATACCAAAAAAACGTGTGAGTGACCAAAAGTACACATAATACCCAACATGAGTGATCGAAAGTATACAAAATCATACTAGGGTGATCGACTAGTGTTTTTTAACAAACGTGAGTGATCGATGAAGCCATTTGCTCTAGAATAAAAATGATAAGTAAATTTATGATGCAATTGATAATTGGCCCTGGTAGAAAGGAAGAGTAGGATTCGAATCTTCTAGTAGTATATAGTAAGGTGATTGAAGTAAAAATATCCGATAATGCAGGTTCAAATCTATGTCTTGAAATATTTAGAGGTTACTACCTCCAATCTAAAAATAATGTCTTTCTAGACATTTCAAGAATATCTAAAAATATTGTCTTTTTACATAAATCAATGCACAATGTATCACTTTTTCTTTTAATATCCCTAAAAAGTAATGATTGTATCATATAGTTAATTGAAAAGTGGATTATTAATGATTGCTTTATAGGGGTATAGATGGAAATTGTGAATGTAATGATTGTTTCTTGTTTGAAATGTCTAGAAAGACATTATTTTTGGATGGGGGGAGTATTACTGATTTCGTATCTCATTGGTCTTTCCTTCTATATACTCACTCCAATCCAAAAAAAATATCTTTCTAGATATTTCACACAAATTAAGAAACAATCATTATATTGACATTTTCCATTATACCCCTATAAAGCAATCATTAATAATCCAATTACTATCTCTATGATGCAATCATTATTTTTTTTTTAGTTACTCTATGCAAATAGGGATATTAAAGGAAAAAATAGTTATTGTACATTGATTTATGTAAAAAAACATTTTTTTAATATTGTTAAAATATCTAGAAATATATATTTTTTGAATTGGAGGGAGTAATTATTATTATACTCCCTCCATCCCTAAAAGATTGTCACATTTTGACTTTTAGTGGTCAACAAAACACGATTTAGAACATAAATATCTATTATTCTACATGTGAAAAAATTCTAAAAGGTTAATATTTCAAAAATATATATTGAGACAAATCTAACAAGGTCCCACAAGACTATATTATTTCTTATCGTTTAATGGGAATTCATGATCAAATTTTGTAATGTTTGACTACCAAAAGTCAAAATGTGACAATCTTTTAAGGATGGAGGGAGTAATATATTCGCAACTTTCAATTCCTCTAGTAAAAAAAATGGGAGATTGAGTAAATATTGTGAAAAGTTAACATGAAAGTGGGAAGTAGACGCATTACCGCCCTCACTCAAAAATAGCAATTATAATATTCACAAAATTAAATTGAGTACAATACTGAAAAGGCCATTGTGTGCCCCTTTTTTCCAGCCACCGACCCACACCCTAATGTCCGTCGTATGTTTGTCTTCACTCTCTTGTCCTCCTAATGGCTTATTATTTTTATATACATTAATTACTGATTATAGAAAATTATTGAAGAATTAATGCAGTATCATCAACTAGAGATGAACTGTAACATTTATAAGCCCTCCTAATTTGTGACAAACTAAGTTTGTCTACCTAGCTTAGGAATGATTTTAGTCCATTAAACTATTTGATTATCTTTTTTTTTGGATATTTTTGATAACTTTAGAAAGACATTGTTTTTGGATTGGAGGAAGTATAATATTAATAAAAAATTAAACCTTTCCTAAACAATTAATTATTTTGTAAAGGACCCGTTACACTTGAATTGACTTCACACGTTTTTCGAAAAACACATTCAATCATCAGTTACTTGATATTTACATTATTAAAAATTATAAAAAAAGTAATATCAGAATATATATTAAAAACAGATACAATTATATGAATTTTATATTTTTCGGATGAACACACGTAATTTGGGGTTAAATTGGCACGAATATCAATTGAAATGAAATGATATGAAGTACTTCTCTACCCAAATTATTTGTCCCGTTTGACTTTACACGGTAGTTAATATTCAATTTAATTAGGTTATTAAACCTAATTATCTTTTATTCTACATACACACAACTTATAAAAAAATTAATATTAAAGAGATTAAAGAGAAGTCACTGTATGTTTTGGTACATAATTACTTACTGTATTTGAAAAAAAAAAAAAGTAGTGATGGCTACTTGATCGAGATCTCAATATGTGAAATGAAACAAACTGGAAGACTGCACTTAGCATCTTGAAAACAACAATATGAGAATATGATGAGTACTTGTTTTAATCGATACAGTAAAAATAAATGTGTATGATGTCAGTCTTATCACAACAATTCCCAAAACCCACACAACACGATCATACACGAGAAATTTTGAAAAATATCCTCTTTCTTTTTATTTTTTAAACTTTTGTCCCCCTTCTTTTCATTTTTGATATTCGTACTCATTTCTCCCATAATTTTACTAAATTATTCTCAGTGAATCTTAACCCGAGAAATTTTGGAGAATGGCACCTTTGGAGAATTTTATTAAGTTGGATCACATATTTAGATTTCTTGGCAAAATAGCACGAATTGACTAAATCAACCTATAAACTTAAATAAATTCTTTTTCTAAAGATAATTTTTTTTTGTTTTTTTCGAATTCTAGTTCGATTTTTTTTGAACTTTTTTTCGATTTATTTTTAGATTTTCTTTTCCATTTTTTCTAATTTTTTTTCGATTTTTTCCTGGTAAGGGTTCGATTTTGAAAAAAAAAAGGTTCGTTTTCATAGTTCTTTGGCAAAAAAGTTCAATTTTGATAGTTATTTCCCAAAAAAGTTCGGTTTACGTAGTTTTTTGTCAAAAAGATTCGATTTCGATAGTTGCTTTGGCAAAAATGTTTGATTTTGATAGTTGTTTCGCAAAAAGTTTTGATTTTGGTAGTTGTTTTGAAAAAACGTCCGATTTTGATAATTTGTTGTGGTAAACGGTTCGATTTTGGTCGTTGTTTTCGCTAAAAGCTCCGGTGTTGTTAGTTGCTTTGGCTAAAAGTTTGATTTTGGCAAAAAAAGTTTGATTTTGATAGTTTTTGGCAAAAATGTTCGATTTAGATAATTTTACGAAAACCGAAATTTTTGGCCAAAACGACTACCAAAATCGGACATATTTACGAAAATAACTATCAAAATCGAACCTTCTTTTCCAAACAACTGCTAAAATCGAAAAATAATCAAATAGAGAAACCTAAAAAGA
Organism: Echium plantagineum; assembly: GCA_003412495.2. NCBI lineage: Eukaryota > Viridiplantae > Streptophyta > Magnoliopsida > Boraginales > Boraginaceae > Echium > Echium plantagineum. The sequence goes on from CM016564.1 coordinate 28,322,049, forward strand.
AATAAAAAATAAAATAGAAAAAAATAGAAAAAAAAGCTCTAATAAAAATAAAAAAACAATCTTAAAAAAAGAATATCTTTACTTTTACAAGTGATATTTTAGTTAATTCATGCCCTCTTAGTGCTATTTTGCCAAGAAATCTAAACGTGTGCTCGAAATTAATAAAATTCTCGAAAGGTGTCATTCTCCAAAATATCTCATCTTAACCCATCCTCCTTCTCTTCTTTTCTTTTTCTTCTTCTTTTTCTTATCCATCATTCTACCATCACCACCATCAAAAATTCAAAATCCTTTTTTCTTCTTCATCTTACTTTCACCTTATTTCTTCTTCTTCCTCCTTCTTCATTTTCTTCTTCTTTCACCACCAGAACCCTCCTCCCTACCCCACGTGAACAACCTCGCCTTCACCTGCGAAAACAATTCGACCCCTTCCCCCACCATTTAAGAAAGTCCATAGATGCAAAAAACGGTGTCTTCAACACATCCATTGTGATTGTATTCACATAAACTTCTCCATTCATAAACGTTGATAAATACTCATAAACACATTTCGATATCATGCCCTGAGCACACGATGACTCCCGGTGACTTCTTCATCGTGCCTCAGGGCACGATGGCGGAAAAATGTTTATGAATGAAGGATTTCCATGAGTCGATCACGAGCTTTATCGTGACCTCGTGACATACGATGACGAACACAATGAACTCACTTCTAACACCACAAACATAGCTATAGGAGAACATGGGAAAAAGTGGTGGGAGTGTCTTTTGTTGTAGTGGTGTACAGCTATACACGAGCCGAGCCCGAGCTCAAGAATTTTTGGCTCGGCTCATCACCAAACAAGCCTTAGGCTCGGCTTGGCGAGCTTTCACCGAGTCGAGCCGAGCTTCGAGCTAGCTCACTTAGCTCATTTCGAAATTTCAAGCTCAATTTGATCAACAAAAAATTATTTTACATAGACAATTAATAATATCATTAACATGTAACAAGTATTAAAATTAACCAACATGTAACAATGTAAATAAAAACATTAAATTGACATTAATAATAATAATTGAAATGACTAAAAAGTATAATATAACTCATTTTATTAAAAATAATATTGATATTTGTACTATCGAGCTACCGAGCCGGCTTCCCGAGCTAGCTCGCTGAGCTGACGAGCCAGAAACCCGGCTCGTGGCTTGGCTTATTTTGTTACGAGCCGAGCCGAGCGAACTAGCTCGGAAAGCTCGACTCATGCACAACACTATGGTGGTGATTGGAGTCCATCATAACCGTAGGATAACATGGGAAATTTCCACAACAAAAAACATATCGGGTACCCTACGGTCATGATGAGGTCATGACGGCGGCAGGGGCATACCTAGGACTGAATTTGAGGGTGATCCCTTAATAACTAAAAAAAAAAAAAAAAAAAAAAAAAAAATGATTAAATAACCAACTCATTGAAGCAAGCAGCTGAGAAAACTCTCTCTAGACCAAAATATCGACAAGTTTCGGTAAGACATTAAATATTATACTCATTTCACTTCTTTATAAATCCCTATACAAATACAACCAAAATACTACTTTCTAGCTTTCAAACCCCAAAAAAAATCCCAACATATTTGTTTCTAGTATAAAGATCTTCTAGAAGGGATGCATGTGAGACACATGTCCCACAAACAATAAACGTGTACTCTCCCCATCAAAACACTTCACATTCCATCAGCAATTCACCACTCTCTTTCATCCAAAAACGCACCATCTTCCCAAGCTTCCTTCTTCAACCTTAAACAAAACTTTTCATATTCAAACCCAAACAATCGACCATCACCATGAGTAGCCTCCAAGATTCTAACAATAACTTCATACCCGCTTTACAAAGGCAAGGTTGGGTTATACCAATGATTCAAGATGAAGTTATTCACAACCGAATATATCTAGCAAGATCACTTCTGGGAATATTCATAGACAATCGGCCATTTACAGAAGCACAAGTCCAAAACTATGTCACCACATCATGGGCTCTACACAATGAAGTTACTGTCCGACAATTGGGAAGCACTTTCATGTTCACTTTCCAAAACACAGACGATAGAGATTTTATCATGGAACAAGGCCCTCTTAACATGCATGGAGGTCTACTGGTCTTAGACTACTGGAGAATCAACACTTGCCTGGAAAACTTCAATATCAGACATGCAAACATCTGGGTACAGATTCATGACTTACCGGATGAGTATTTCAGTCAAGGTAACCTCAATAGGATTCTCAATACACTAGGAGATATTAGAACAGTAGAATGGAATGCTTTGAATGTCCATTTCCGACAGTATATCCGTGTTCAAGTTAGAGTCCCATTAAATGAACCCCTAATTGCTGGAAATTATGTTCAAACTATGGAAGGAACAAATCACTGGGTCAATTTTAGATACGAAAAGATTTTCAGGGTTTGTTATAGATGTGGGTTAATTGGACATGTAAACACTCAGTGTCATGATATGGAGCATGAAAATCTAATCAGATACAGAGGAAGATTGGCAACTAGTTTACAAACTGACAACTACCATCTTGCCGTCTCCGGGGATCATTCACTATTTACAAGGACGATTAGAGCAAGACATAACAACAGCATCAACAGAAATACAAGAGTGCAGAGGCCATGGATTTTAGAACACTCGGATCATAATCAATCCATAAGCTCAAATACCCACTCCACAAACAACTCAGCCTCCTCTAATGCAACAGTAGCTATCTCATCATCAAACAATCAGCAAGTCAATCACCATTCCTCAGAAGAAGATGATTCAATGGAATCCCTGCCAGAAGCAGAACAACTAGACATTAACATCCACCTGGCAATTGTCCCTTACCAAAACCCAATTCCCTATCCAATCCAAAACCCTAACCCTAACCCTAACCCTAATCCAGAACCAAATTCTCCTATCTCTGATTACATCCCAAATTTTATCCTAATTGATGAAGCAGAACCACTGAGAGCTTGGGAACATTTTGAGGAGCAAAATACAGGGAGTCCAACTTCTGTCCTTGATTTAGACTTAGATGATCCTGAGGATGAGGACTACCCAATTCCACTGGCAATGATACCTGCACTACAACATATTGCAACTGAACAAAATGGCAACAATGAATACACTGCTAATGATCTAATCCAGTGGCTAGGGGATGATAGTGCAGCCTGGATAGCCGAGATGTCCAATCTAGCAGCCCTTCATCAACTCAGTCTCCAAGAGGTTATAGATATACATCTAGACTGGGCTCTAGAAGAACAACATCTCCCAGATACTCCCAATAACCTTCTTCAGAATGTTATCCATGTCCCGTTTGGAAACCAGTTTGCTCTGTTAAAGGAAGCCATCAAAAGAATTTCACATCTTCACTCTGAAGAGCTTCAGGCAATGATGACAATAGCAGGGGCTTTTGATACTCCTATAGACTCGGAATTCTGGGAAGCTTTAACCGGACTATCAGCTTCGACCTCCACCCATCTATCAGTATCTTCAGACTCTCCTCCATCCTCAGAACATAGTGGAATCATAAGTGTCTCGACCAAGTTGGCAGCAGTTTCCTTACTTACAAGAGATACTAGCTCTTGTGTTATACAAATTGAGGAACAAATTGTGGAGAAAAATGCAAGTAATTCCAGTTTAGTGCAGTTCACTACACAGTGCACCTTAACTGGACTACAAGCACAGTGTGCCAGGCATCCACTTCCCACATGTACCGAAGCAGAAAGGCAGGATCACATACAAGAAGTAGTAACTCCATCTCAAGCACAAGGGAGAAAAAGAAAGCAGCCGGAGACCCCAAGAAATGATTCTGAGGAGCAACCAAAAAAGAAACCTAGACTATGCACAAGAATGGCAGTACCACAGAAAGTCTATACCTTTTTGGATCTAATCCAAACCAAAACAGGTGAACTCTATTACCATAAACCTTTTAAATTAAAGAATAATAAGCCTCAGAATGAAAATATATACTTCAAAACAAACTATAATAGAAAAAAACTAGTTCATCATAATAATCCTAAAAGAGTTTTGGTGGTTGTCTCACAACAACCCCAATTCTACTCTTAATATTCTAGCTTGGAACTGTCGAGGATTAGGTAGCTCGACAGTTCACACACTTAAAACCTTAAATAACATTCATAAAATTGACATATGTTTTATTTCCGAAACTATGCATTCGAACATAGCTGCTAATAAACTCTTAGAAAATATGAATTATCCTAATAGTTATGGCATAGATTCAAATGGTAATAGTGGTGGTCTATGGTTAGGAATTGCTTCTAATGTGGAACATACTTTGTGTTATCTAACTAAGCATATCATTATCCTAGAAATAAAAACGGAATCCCTTAAGCCATGGATACTAGGTTGTATATATGGAAGCCCGCAACTAAATGATAGAGAAAAAACTTGGATAGAATTAACTGAGAGTCTAATTCCTTTTAAAGATTATCCATTAGCACTGATAGGTGACTTTAATCAATTAATAAGTCAAACAGATAAATTTCCTACCCCAACTAATACTATAAAAGGAGCAAATTTTCTATTAGATCTCTTAAATAAATTTAACCTCAAGCACTTAAAACATACTGGAAGTTATTTTTCATGGACTGGTAAAAGAAATAATTCTATAATCTATGAAAAATTAGACAAAGCCTTTACTAACTTCGAATGGGATAAAATTTTTCCTAATGGCTATACTTTAGGTCTTCCCATCCAAGTTTCTGATCATGGTCCTATTATACTTCATACCAAAACCATCCCAATCAAAAGAAATAATTCATTTAAACTTGAAAATTTTCTAATGCTTTTCCCTGAATTTAAATTAATCTTACAAGAATGTTGTAACACATCAATTTTACATAATTCACCAGCCCAAAATCTTATCTACAAGCTAACACAATTTAAAATTATTTTAAAACAATGGAATAAAACTAGAATTGGAAATATACATAACCAAATTCTTACTATTCAATACCAATTAACCCAATCTCAAAAAATACCAATAACCTTAAATAAAATAAGAAATGACTTATCCCTTAGAAAACAATTAAATTGCCTTCTTAAATGCCAAGAATATTATTGGCACCAAAGATCATCACTCAATTGGATAAAAAACGGAGATCAAAATACAAAATTTTATCATTCTTATGCTCAAACTAGAAAAAGAAATAATAACATTCTTCAACTAATAGATGAACAAAAAAATTTAATAACTTCACATGACTCTCTTCAAAAACATTGTCGTAATTTTTTTATTCAACTTTTCAACCCGCCCAGCATCAATTATAATAACAATCTCTATTATGAAACAATCACAAATATAACTGCAAAACTAACTAAAAACCAAGCCATAATATTATCTAAACCTTTTACTCCCCAAGAAGTACAAACATCCTTATTTCAAATGTATCCATCAAAATCCCCAGGCCCGGACGGATTTAATGCTGGATTTTATCAAAATAACTGGGAAATATTACAAAAAGATATTATTGACACTACCTTAGATTTTTTAAATAATCTAAGATTTCCATCATCATTAAATCAAACTTTTATTACCTTAATTCCTAAAATACCTAATCCACAATCTATAACGGAATATAGGCCAATTAGCCTATGTAATGTTATTTATAAAATAGCTTCTAAAATCCTAGTCAACAGACTAAAAGCAATATTACCTCATTTACTATCCAAATTTCAAAACGGATTTATAAACTCTCGCAACATCCAACACCATATTATACTTGCTCAGGAATTAACACATACAGTTAGAACCTCTAAATCCAAAAAATATGGACTCGCAGCCATAAAAGTAGACATGAGTAAGGCCTTTGATAAAATCTCATGGCCCTTTCTTCTTAGCACATTAAAACACCTTAATTTTCCTCCAAAATGGATCTCATTAATCGAAATTTGCCTAACAACAGTAAACTACTCAGTTTTACTTAATGGAACAGTGACTAATTCCTTCAAACCATCATGCGGACTCCGTCAAGGAGACCCATTATCCCCAATTTTATTTTCTATATGTACTGAAGCACTTTCAGCCTCCTTAATTAAAGCACAAAACAATAATACTCTAAAAGGAATTAACATTTCTCGTAATGGCCCTAAATTGACACATCTATTATTTGCCGATGACAGCTACTTTTTTCTTAAACTAGAAAAAAAATCTATACAAAAATTTACTAATATTTTAGAAACTTACTGTAAAGAATCGGGACAACAAATCAACTTTTCTAAATCTCAAATAACCTTTAGTCCACTCACTACCCAAAAGAAAATTGATAAAACCCTAAAAGTCCTACCCTTTCAAACATCCACTACCTTCGGCAAGTATTTAGGAATATCACTAGATATTGAAACACATAAGTCCCAAATTTTCCAAAGTATAATAGATAAAATAAATCATAAAATCAACTCCTGGGGATCTAAATTTCTAAACCAAGCAGGAAAGATAACGTTAATAAAATCTGTCCTCATAAGCTCTTTAGTTTATCCCATGTCAATTTATAAATTTCCCATAACAATCATTCACAAATTAGATAGTATTCTAGCTAACTTTTTATGGAATAATAATAATTCAACCAAAAATATTCATTGGATAAATTGGACTTTTCTGCAAAACCCAATTTTCAAAGGAGGATTAGGGATTAAAAATTTAGAATTCTTTAATGACTCACTTCTGGCAAAAACAGCATGGATTCTATTAAAAAACAATACTAACCCTACAACTATTGCTCTTAAACACAAATATTTTCCACTCACCAGTTTCATTCATGCACCAAAAAAAACATCAGCCTCTTTTACATGGAAAAGTCTACAAAATGGTCTCAAACAATTTAAAGGAAACCTAACTTATATACCGCATAATGGTAAAAACACTAACATATGGAAAGACAATTGGTTATCAGACTACCCATCCCCAAATCTCATAAAACGCAAAACATCAAATAATTCCCCAACTATAGTATCTGACTTGATAATACATAGCAATAAATCATGGAATATCCCACTACTTCAAAATCTTTTTCCTCAAAAAATTATAGCTAATATTCTTAAAATTACTCCAGATAACCAAGATGACATAATTAAATGGACACCAAATAAAAAGAAAACAAATATTACTTCTAAAAAGATTTACAATCATATTTTTCACCAATTTAACAAAAGTAAACCACCTTCAAAATACTATCAACTACCAAAACACTTATGGAAACTCAAAATTCCACAAAAAATCAAACTCTTTCTTTGGAAACTTCTTTACAACAGGCTCCCAACTCTCACAAACTTACAAACTAAAACGAAACAGATCATCAATACAAATTGTGTTTTCTGTGGACGTGACCAAGAAATGGTTGACCATCTTTTTCGTTCATGTCCAAAACTAGAAAAACTTTGGTCTCAATACACTTATTTCAACTTTCACTCAAACATAAACACTATCTTTAAAATAATTTTAAAAAGTCTTAAACCCAACCCCAAAACAACGAATCAGAATATATTAATTTACAGTACCATATGGACAATTTGGATTCATCGAAATAAAATCATTTTTCAAAAAGAATATTTTAATATCGAACAAATGCTTATACAACGAAACCTCTTATATAAATCCTGGATAACCACCTATCTCACACAAAACCAAATACATAAATATAAACACAAACAATTGGCATTTACCACAAAAACAAAAATCCTCATTACTTATACTCCAAATATACTGCCCACCTCACCAGTATATACATTCTACATATATATAGATCATTTGAACAACTCAAGCATCACAATCAAAGGTTATGAAAACAAATCAAAACAAATATACCAATATACAATCCCTCATACAAAAAACACCCACCCAAATTCATTTCTCGCACCCCAACAATCAGTTATTGAAGCGGTGATATCAATACCACTATTACTTCACCTTAAATTTTCATACACATTATATATAGTATTTGATTTGTCTACATCACAGGTCCTATCTAGTACAGTTCGACATCTCCAACATCAACAAGTATGGAAAGACTTTTGGAATCAGCATCATCACCAAAACCGAAGCATAGTTCTTCAGCTGACGGATTTACATAGTATATCTAATCTTCTTGTAAACGTGCCCCCACTTAATTCTCATTTTGTAATTCCTTCGGGAACTTTTGCGAGAACTGATCTAGCACATAGTGTGACATACATATGTAATGATATCCCGGGTCACCTTAGATTACCCTAGATATCATTAACATTCTACTGTTTTGTAACTATGTTTTGACTATGCAATATTAATATAACTATCAAAAAAAAAAAATATATAAAAAAATATTAGTCATCGATAAAAGTATACAAATACTACAAAGTAGAATACAACAATAATTTAAACATCAACTCAAATATATACTAGTAAAATGGGAGATGCATTGCACGTAATAGTTTTGTTACACGCGATTTTTTCATCATAAATAACAAAATGTAAAAAAAATATAATAAAAGAAAATTGAAGTATATATTTAATAATCTTTATATATATAAATTTCTAATAACATTGTTGTTTTAAACTATAAGACTAGTAAGATTGAAAATATCATTTATATATATAAAACTTTATATTATAATATTTGATTGTCTTATATCGCAACTCATTTTGTATCTTTTTCATTATTTATAGAAATTAGTCTTTTCATGTCATTGTCATTGCCATCTAATTCAATAGACCATTATTTGTATTAATAGATTGAAAGCGAAAAATAAATAATTTAATTAAAGTAAAAAAATAAAAGAAAAAAGTCATCTTTTATGAAATTACAAATGAGCAAGAAGGGGTGGGGGGTGGGGGTAGGATTGGTGAGTAGTGACGCTGGAGGAGAAATCATAGGCTTGGTGATGGTAGGGGAAGTACAATGCCGTTTGGGATTGAATTGGAGGTTATAGGGGAAGGAGAAGGGTGTTACTCTAGATTAGGATAGAGTAAAAAAGATACTCCCTCTATTCCAAATTGATTGTCTTATTTTGATTTACACGGTCTCCGAGATACAAGTTAAAACGTAAATATTTTTAATTTTACAAGCGTAAAAATGATAAAACCATGATAGTTCAAAAGTATACATTGAGACGAATCTAACAATATCTAATGTGACTATATTATTTCTTATCGATTAATGAGAATTAATGGTCAAAATTTTCATAATTTGACTCCCAAAATAGAAATAGGCCAAACAATTTGGGATGGAGGGAGTAGTTGTTTTGGAGGAATCAAATTATAGAAAATTCTGTCCATCAAAGTTGTAATTAATTATTTTTTGATTTTGGATGGTCCAGTACACACTTGGATCATCCTCTAAGTCGGTCCCTGATCGACGGTATGAATTTTTTTTGTAATTGGTATTAATGGTTTTGTGAAAAACATGAAGGATAACATAGGATGTCTTTTATTGTAGTAGTAAGAGTATGTGATGTTTGTAGCTATGATAATAATGCTAGTAGTGGTTAGATTGTGAAGAAAGAAAGAAAAGAGAGGTGAAACAAAAGAGATACTCCCTCCATCCCAAATTATTTGTCTACTTTCTATTTTGGTAGTCAAGTTTAAAAAATTTTGACCATGAATTCTTATTAGCCGATAAGATATAATATAGTCATATTGGATCTTGTTAGATTCGTCTCAATGTATATTTTTAGAGGATTAACTTCTTATAATTTTTACGCTTGTACAATCAGAGATATTTATGTTTGAAATTGTGTCTCATAGACCGTGATAGTCAAAATGGGACAAATAATTTTGCTAAGGAGGGAGTAAATGATATCACCTGTCATTAACCCTGTGATTAAAAATAATTTGGTCAAAATATGAAAAAAAAAATATTAAAACAAAGAATAAAGAAAGAGAGGTAAAAATAAAAGTAAAAATAAAAAGAGGAAGGGATATTGCTCAAAATGTCCCATCATACACTCACTCACAAACGTCAAAACACTTGTGCATGATATTACAAAACACTACGTCATCATTATTCCCTACATAGCACACGTCAATATCCTCATCTTCCAGCCTGTCAACTACTTTGAATCGAATGTTACTACGAGTACTATTGAGCACAACTTACGTTTGGATGTACTTCAACATATTATGCCTACGTGGTAGTTGGTGTGTCGCAAACAAAAGTACGTTGGATTTTTTTTTACCATGACGATCATAACTAAAAATGAAAAAGAAACTCTTTCCATCCTATTTGTTAGTTTCATTTTTTATGTTATACTAAATTAAATTTTAAAAACTTCAATCATAAATAATTACTATTAATAAAGAATAATATAGTCATGTGAGATGTTATTAAAATAATTTCAATGTATATTTTTAAAATATCAAATTACTATATAATTTATACACATGTCAAATAAAAACTATTTACATTTTAAATCGTATTTCTGATTACCATGAAAGGTCACATAATATTTGGAAAATGGGTAAAGGAAGTAATAATTACGATTATGTATCAAAATATATTATTTTAATATGAACAAATGACCCCAATCTCATGATCTTTTAATTTGGGTGCATATATCTGTAACACACGAGTTGTACAAGACGGAATAATACAAACAGAAAGTGTGATTATGCTGTTTAAAAAACAATTAATTTACGTTATACATATTTGCTAAATCGTTGAACACACGTTTTTTAGCTTCGCAGACACACCCAAATATACACCTAATATAGTTTTTCGGGCTTATGGAAGCAGTAATCACATAATGCTTCGAGTCCATCATATCACCTATATTTCAAAACGTTCTTGCCAATAACCTATATTTTTTATAACGTTTCAATTCCTCACCCGTCCAATCGAATATTTCATAAACTATGACAAGTAGTGAATCCAATTTATAGCTGAGATATATCATATTTTCTTTTCTAATTTGTTTGTCCAAAATTATACTCCATCCATCCCTAAAAATTTGTCCTATTTTAAGTTTTACGGTATTCGAGACACAACTTAAAATGTAAATATTTATACAAGCATAAAGATTATAAGAAATTGATATTTCAAAAATATACATGAGACGAATCTAATAAGATCCAATATAATTATATTATCTTTTATCGGCTAATAAAAATTTATGGTCAAAATTCATGATCAATTTGGGATGGAGCGAGTATTTAATGACATGACCATTAGCTTTTACCAAAACCTACTTAATTTCTACCGTGCATTGAAAGTTGGTCTTGGGCTGCGTTTTGTAGACACCCAATAACATATTCCCACGTGTCCGTCACCCTGATGTCGACACCTAAATTTCCACACAGCTGTTCCCCTCATCCCCTGCTTCCTTCTCTATATATATACCAACATATGAATACTCTTCCCTTCATTAATCAAACAATATAAATTAACTCAAATATCTTTTCTCATTTCCTCTCAAACATATCCAAACTTTTCTGCAAAATCAAAATGCCAACTTCTTCAAAGTCTTCTACTGTACTGTTTCTCATACTATCTAGCTTAGTTCTTCAACCAACTATGGCAGCTTTAGTTCAAGAACAACCCCTTTTGCTCAAGTACCATAACGGCTCTCTCTTAAAGGGTGTCATCACCGTCAATCTCATCTGGTATGGCAAGTTTACGCCCGCTCAGAAGTCGATAATTATCGACTTCTTGCAGTCTTTGAGTGCTCCTCATGCTGTGGAGCCCTCCGCCTCAAAGTGGTGGAAGACCACTGAGAAGTACAAAGGAGGCGGCGCAACCAAAGTTGTTGTCGGGAAACAGATTGTTGATGAAAAGTTATCACTTGGAAAAAGTCTCAAGAATTCTCATATTATGTATTTGGCGGCCAAGGGTGGTTTTGTTAGCGGCGGAGTTAACGTCGTTTTGACGGCCAAGGATGTTTATGTGGATGGGTTTTGTAGTCGGTGCGGGTCGCATGGGTCGACCCGAGGGAAGACCCGGTTCGCATACGCCTGGGTGGGTAACTCGGAGACTCAATGCGCGGGTCAGTGCGCCTGGCCTTTCCACCAGCCTATTTACGGCCCTCAAGGTCCGCCTCTCGTGGCACCTAACGGAGACGTTGGAGTTGACGGAATGATCATAAACTTGGCCACCGTTTTGGCCGGAACTGTGACGAACCCGTTCAATAACGGGTATTTCCAAGGACCCGCAACTGCTCCCCTGGAAGCTGTTTCGGCTTGTACGGGTATGTTCGGGTCGGGTTCGTACCCGGGTTATCCGGGTCGGGTTCTTGTAGATAAGACAACCGGAGCGAGTTACAATGTGCACGGAGCTAACGGGCGCAAGTTCTTGGTTCCGGGTATGTGGGACCCACAAACGTCGAAATGTTCGACGCTTGTGTGATGTATGCCATGGATGAGGAGGATGAAGATGAAGAAGAAGAAGAGAAAGGACATAAAACAAATGGTGTAGATTGGTGTTGTATGTAATGTAAATCTAAGGTTGTGATGTTTATGGAGGTTGGAGGGTTATCTTGTATTATTGTTGTTTTGGGTTGTCATGTAAATTAAAATTTCATAATCAGTTTTTGTACACTTTTACTAAAACATGTTTCATCCCTGTTGTTGATATGTAATTATAGAGTCATTTATCACTTTGAATGATTTCTTTTTAGACTATAGACTGATGTGTAAATTACTTGGCTAGCTAAATCATACTAGCTTAGCTAAATTTATAAAAGAAAATGTTGGTAGAGAATTGGAACCATTTAATAACAAAATCAACCCGTTTTTTAAATTGAAGATGGTAATAAATAACATTATGAATATTATTTACTAAGTAGTATATTTCAAAGATTTAAAAAATTAGTCAAATGATAAAAATGTAGCAGAGAATGTCGCTCAAAAATATAATAGGTGATCCAAATACGAACTAACATTAATATAATAGGTGATCCAAACAGGAACTAACATTTTTTTTGGAAAAACAAAAGAAAAAAGTAAAGGTATCTTCTTTCAGCATATAGAGTAAAATACATAATGCACAATTGCATAGACAATGGAGAGTAATCATAGAAGCATTAAAAATATTATCGTATCTACATTTGTGGCTAACCTCATCATTGTAATTTATAAAAGACCATCTCATTGCTTCATCTAAAGATACATGAGTTGTTTAATAGTCTTTGCATCATAGATATATCTCGCACTCATGAAGTATATGAGAAATGCGTAGGGGTAACTCAGTATGTCCTCGAACTCGACTCGTTAAAACCGAACTCGTGTATGAGAAACATGAATCTGTTTTATTGGTTGTGAATCGGTGATGTGGAGGAACAAGTAAGCAACCCATAGAAGCAGTAGGAGGACAAGGCAAATGAATTTCTCTATGCTCAGTTGCTCTCAGTAATTTGTTTTAATTGTTTGCAACTTAAGAGCGGTTGTTAGCCGGTTTTGACCGAAACTGATTCGGACTGTTAATCAAACCGGTTCAGCTTAACTCACATCCTCATAGGATGGCGAAGCCGATGCAGTTCAGCCGCGTAATAGTCCCCATCTGCCGCACCACTCCGCTTCCAACCACCATCCAGTCACCACGTTTTCTCTTCACATCTTTAAACCTTTCGACCAAACCACTTCACAAAAAATCTTTTTCAACAACCTCAACTCCTTGTGCACTCCAACAGGAAATGATCATTTCAACCCCCCCCCCAACCCAAACGCACCACCGCCGCCTCCACATCGCCGCCAGCTCCTAACCCCCAATATCACTCCCAAAATTCCAACACACCCTATGAAAATAATATTTCATTTAACGAGCGGGGTTCCCAGGCTCGACATTTGGACCAGGTTCGAGTAGGCGTTTAGTACTCGATCTCGTTGGTACCGGGTAATTACCCGGCTCGATAAAATTGAAACCCTGCCGGATAACTCGGTACCAGCTCGAACCGGGTTCGTTTGCAGCACTAGCCTTTTCATGCGAGAGCCTAAACAAGAACCGATTGAACATTGAAAAATACGATAGCAAATTACATAACCAAATAGTGATTATCAATATAGAAATAGAAGTACCTAACACAGGCAAGCATGAAGCATCTGCCAAACGAACAGTCCTTTATGCATTTTGGTAGGCTAGTACAATACAATAACTTCACATGATAGCATAACAATATATAACTAAACAGGCATTCATAACTACCCTTGCAAAATAACAAAATACCGAAATAGTTTAGAGCCTAAAGGACAACAAACTCTGTTGTGAAGCGATCCTTCTCTTCCTAAGCCGTTCAGCTATGGCAAAGGCTAGTTCTAGGGATTGTGAAGCATTAAGCCTTGGGTCGCAGTGTGTGTGGTAACGCAAACTCAGATCATTGTAAGTGATGGTTCGGGAACCTCCAATACATTCAGTCACATTTTGCCCCGTCATTTCAAGATGCACACCTCCGGGATAGCTTCCTTCCTGATCATGTACATCAAAGAATGCTCGCAATTCATTCTGCCAAAACATTCAAAAATAGGTTAGTTACTGCATAAGTCTTTGAAGGTCAATTTTTTGTGCCTGACCCACTAAGGCAACCTTAATCACAAAGTTAGACTCGCATACAGGAAGAAATCGAGTATGAAGGTGTAAACAACAATAGTACAATAATAAAGAGATTAATCACGTATAGCAAAGGAGAATTTACCAATACATCAGAATAACAAATAACAAAGAAATCAATCAAGTTTATTATGTGTTAACTTGACGATGCCTTCTAATTTGTTGATACTATTATACCCGATTTCCATTTGTTCGAGTCTATAATTAATCCTTAATGTGCCCAAATTAAGTAGACTCAGGGAGCTCAGATATAAAACAAACTTCTCCAGGATTGTATCGTAAAAGTCTCGATGGAGCAACTTTATTTCTCAAAGAAGTGCAACTCAAAGAAGCAGAAAGAAGTTCTTTAAGAGACCAACTCAGCTTGTCCGAGTCATCTCATTATAGTATGACATTGACTTGTTAACAGAATGCTTCTTCAAGAGATTGTATGTTCAGAAACACTTCTCAGCCATATTTTATACATATACTTTTCCAGCTAAGTTAGTTCGTGTTGGGATTTATCATAATACTAACTATATTTCACTTTCGTGCAGCTACTATTTAGACGAAAGAGAAACCTCAACCCAGTGAAAGAAGAATAAACTTACCCTAATTGAATCAAATGAGCGGGTTTTCAGACCAGAAGGAGCCTTAATAGTGTTCCCATGCATGGGATCGCTGACCCAAGTTACAATTTGCCCTGCACTACGAACTGCTCGGATCAGATGAGGAAGCTTCACTCTCATGTTCTCAGCTCCCATTCTGGTGATTATAGTTATTCTTCCAACTTTGTTCGTAGGATTCAGAATGTCAATGAGCTTTACCAGCTCATTTGGATCCATTTTGTCACTCACCTATATCGACAATCACCAAAGTACTTAGATACCAGGCCCATAATTTATGTACATGTTTCAAGAGTAGATACACCATAACAAGCTTCAGACACAACCCTACGTTATAAATAAATACCGGGCGTTTCATTTCAGTTGCCGCCATTTATCTATTCTGAACATAACATGCAAGTAACAGAATTCTGGATGCTATGTTGCTTATCCACAATGTGAGTATGTGACTAAGAACAAACTCAAGAAACTGGAGCAAATCACTTCTGAAAAACTTAGGTTAGCTTTATACCTTGATACCCAGCGGATTCGCAATTCCTCTTAAAAACTCAACATGAGCACCATCAAGTTGCCTTGTACGCTCCCCAACCCAAAGCATATGAGCAGAACAATCGTAAAATTTCCCGGAAGTGGAATCTTCCCTTGTGAGTGCTTGTTCATACGGCAAGAGCAGACACTCATGGGAAGTCCAGAATTCAGTTGTAGTCATTATTGGGTGGTCAACTGTCAGTCCTGCAGCAGACATGAACCCTATTGCCTCATCAACCCTGTGTGCCAATTCTCGGTACCTATGGAATCATGTCCAACAGCAATTATAACTTTATTAAACAAACCATAAGAATATGATGGTTGAAAAGAGGAACTCGACTAAATTAAGGGCTTTAATTTTTGCACTATACATTGATAACTACTATCCAATTTCTCATTTTCACCCCTCTTTTTTCTTGATGGGAGGTTAAATACAATTATGAATTGATGAATATCAAGCATATAAATGTAATGTAACACCAAAAGTGGAGTGTGGTTATCAGGCGATGGAGTATAAAGATCAAAGTCCTAAACTAATTATGCAAAGTCAAACGCCGACCTGTCTCCTTGTTCACTGTTCTCAGTAAAATCAAGATTCCACTGAGATACCCTCTGCATTGCAGCATACCCACCAGTAGCAAATGCCCTGAGCAGGTTCAGTGTTGCAACAGATTGTGTGTAGGCCCTGACCATCCTGTTGGGATCCGGAATCCTTGATTTCTCGTCGAAAGCATCACCATTAACATTGTCCCCCCTATAACTTGGAAGCTTTACTCCATCTTTCTCCTCAAGTTGGTCTGATCTTGGCTTAGCAAATTGACCGGCCATTCTTCCAACCTAAGAAACAGACCCACTTTTGACAATAAACTGAAACTTTACTGTATAATAACACAATGGAAAGATTCAACTAAATATAATCATAGGGTCTAGGCTCGAGGCAAATAAGTCCAACAAAGCTAGACAATTGTAACATTTGCCTTCTTTCAAGTCTGTTCAACTGTTCTATTGTTGTTCAGGCGTTATGCATAAAGGACGCTCAAAAGGTGATCACTTCAATAGTATCACAAATTTCCTATTGGCTTGGGCGCTTGGCCTATTGAGACAGGCATTAATATCAAAAACATTCCGACAATGTCCTCCAAAAACAGGAAAATCAATTACATTTGGAAAAAAAAGTACACCTAACAGGTTGCTAACTACATTCTTGTCTACAAGGTAACCACATCAGCATTTCTTAACAACTCAGTATAAAGTATTCTCAATTCTATCTATATGCAAACATTTCAGAAATCAGTTCATGCAAGGACGACAATACCTCTATAGGGAAATAGACTCGATGGAAACCACAAAAACGGTAATATCTTTTTCTTTCTTATATTTGATTCCAAGGTAAACAATCAACAATAATCGAAGAGTAGCAATATCGTCATTCTACTACAATCACTCATATAATCTTTTAGATGTTACAGGAGCTTCATTCTATAGAAACCAATCATGATCAGTTACTTTCTCATGAATTCTCATCAATTCATTCATACTAAAATTCTCAATGAATTCACAATACTGTAAAGAAAGAATAGATTTTAAACTAGACATTAAATTTATGCATACTAAATTATCACTGCATTTACACTCCATAGAATTTTACCAATAAAAGTCAACATAATAAATAAAGACGAAATTTTGAAATAGAGAAGCAAATACCTTAATAACAGGCATTTGCCCACCAAACATGAGGACAGCACCCATCTGCAGAATTACTCTGAAAGTGTCCCTAATGTTATTAGCATTGAATTCTTTAAAGCTCTCAGCACAATCCCCACCCTGCAGCAAGAAAGCATTGCCAAGAGCAGCCTGACCCAACTTCTCTTCAAGACTACGAGCCTCGCCTGCATTGACGGAATCAAGATTTTTAAGTAATGTGGCACTGCCACAGTAAAATACAAGCAAAATAAAGACAATTATATTCGAGGTATACAGTAACATTTTCTTTTTAATAGTACATAATTATGTTTACATAGGCGGGACAACGGCGCCTCCCCTAGTTCCATTACAACTACAAATAAATTTAAACTTCAAAAAATGTTACTTCCTCCAATTCACTTTAATAGACTTTTCCAAATATTTCACGTGAATATGTTATTATGCATGATGTGTTCAATCACGAAAAATATTAATAGTAACTTGAAACACAAACACATATGATTTGAATAACAGTGAAGTTTGGTAACAAGTCTACTAAAAAAATTGGAGGCAGTATCATCTATTTATTTATAATTAAATTGTTTGCGAATCTCTTATCTATATACTCCATCTATGTTTTTTATTGTTATTTTAACTATTGTCATGTCAATTAAGAATCAATTAACAATGAGCGTAATTAGGGGTAGGGTGGGCCATGCCTCCTCTACATTTTTCTAAGTTGGCCCCTTTAAATTTCATTCTGATTTCGCCCGTATTTACATATATATATATATGGAGTATTGTTAACTAATGGATGAGACAACAACTAGTGACTGTATTGATATTAGAAGCTTTTATTATCTTAGTCATTACTCATCAAATAAGGCTTAAAAGGCGACAACTATCTTAAAACAAGTTTTATGGTTAGAACGACAATTAAAAAAAACGAAATTCGGCCTATATAAAGTAACTGTCCCCTGCACGGACCTGCAAAAACAATAGGAGGGAAAGATTCAAGAGTCTTCAAAACAGATTGAAGCTGAATTTGATCAGGGTATTCTGGAAGCTGAGAGGCTTTCTTGGTTGTCCAGCTATCAGGACTCCATTTATGAGGAGATGGGGGTGTTGAGGTTGGGTAAGAGGGTGATGGGGACGATGATGAATTGACGGCTGAGATTGGTTTTGTGGGGTGGTGGGAGGGGGGGAGGGGGAGGGGGAGGGGGAGGGGGGTAGGTCTGAGATAGGCATTTGGGGGTTGCAAGAAGGTGTTTGGTAGGGAGGGGGTGAGGCTGGTTTGGGTGATCATATTCATGGCCATTGTTATCACTTTGATGATAAGTGCTGTTTTGGTGAGTGATAAATAAGATAGAGAGATGGATATGAATCACTTATTACAAATTGTGCACATGAGAAATTGAGAATATTGGTTGCTAGAGGAAAGATTCACCTAACTATTCAATGTTTGTTTGGTTGGACTATGTAAATAAATAGATAAAAATTAAGGAAATTTCTTAAATTTCGGACCTTGTTTTTCCGGTATGGTTATGGATTTCGAATTAAAGTATGAAATGGGAGACTTTTCAATATCATATGTGTTGATTAATGATTGAGAGTTCATAACAAACTTATTTTACGATCAACCTCTTAAGGAATCTCTCAAAAGAAATTGTTTTACCATTTTTTCTCGATTAGTTGCTAAAATCTTGTTTAGTAAAAATTGATTCCAACAACCACTGAAAAAGATTATTCCTAGTTAGTTTAACTGTATATATCATATATTACTTATATGTATTTTCAATTTCAAAAAATAAAGTCAATTTCATGCTCTAATTGAAATTAAGGAACCGTTCCGGAAAAAGAAGCTCCGGAATTTAAGAAATTTTCAAATATTTATTGTTATAAAAACCGGATTTGATAGCCGCTCGATCTTATTTCCTAGTCTAAATAACTAAAACTAATAGGATCGATTTTAAAACCGAAAAAACCCTGCCGGTTTCGTTCGTTTCGAACTGATCCGGTTAAAAATCCATATCCAATCGCAGCTCTAGTTGGTTATTATTTTGCAATTTCATCAAAAGGGGGACCAAATAATCATACCCACAAACAGTTCCCCGAGCTAAATCCGCCGTTTAAATTATCTATTAGGCTATCAACTATCTTTACAGTTGATGCTAATTGTAATTCAGACTGGTTGATTTCCATTTACAATTTTCATGATGTCCTTCTATTAACCTCTTTAGGTAGTCTACAACGTAGACAATTGGAATGTCAATCAAGTTCTAGTTGCGCTTCCTTCTCGAACTTAGATGAGACTACGTTTGAAGCATTTTTTTATGAGAATGATCCTGGTAGTAAATCGCTATCCCTCCTCTATTCACTTGTTCACAGATCTCCTCTTTACACAAGTCTTGCATACCATGCATTACGAGGAAGGAAGTTTGGAAGAATTTTGTGAAGACTCATCATCTCGAAGGCACCTATATCCGTTGGAGAACCATTTTGCCATCGTTTCTTCCGAATATTTGAACTTTCTCCACATTTGGTAATAGGGCCTCTAGCTTTTATGAGCTTGATCCTAAAACTTATAGTTTTTGTTATAGTTATAATGGAGGGAGTCTAATTCTCCCATTATAAACATCTTTATGTATAAAAAAAAAACGCACTCTTAATCTCAGTTTTTAGAACCAAATTGACATTGATAAATATTCAATTTCTATAACTTCTAATAAACTAGAGACACTATAATACAAGGCCTGAATTCAGTGATCCTGCTTGGTCATCTGTGCTGCAAAAATAGTTTTATAAGCTCAGGATTACATGTAATACATTAACCATGCTCATCTAAGATGCTGAAACATCATACAATTAGAACTCGAGAAATGCCTAACATTTATCGCGACTGATTTCGGACTACCTGGACTAGGTCTTCAGTTCAGTGCACAACAGAAAGGAATGATTTGATTGTCGCATGAGAACGGGCTTTGATATTATGAAGAGAATGTGTATGCCTTCGATTGTTTTAAGGAAATACAGCATTAACAAATGCCTCAGCATCGAAGGGCTGAAGGTCTTCTATGCCTTCACCAACTCCAACAAACTTCACAGGAATGCCAAGTTCATCAACTACACTAACCTGTCAGAACAAATTTCGTAATGGTTTAGCCTGAGCAGTTCAAAGTAACAAGAAACATTAATACACCAACGTCAACATGCCACAATGGTTTTAAGAGGCTCCAGTCTAAGTGGAGTCAGATAGTGTGCACCCTTAGCCTGTGAATACAGAGGCTGTTTCCGAGTTGACCAAGTGTGAAGTGCCAACACTATCTACTACTTCACAATATATGAGGGTAGTATAAAGAGCCCTTTTGATTTATACCATTATAACCAAGAGCTAGAGAATGTAAAATGTTTGACTTTATTGGACATGGAAAAAGAACATTAATATTCTACAGAAAATTAAATGGAGTAACTTGGCATACCACACAACCACCTCTAGCTGAACCATCAAGTTTTGTCAATATTAAACCAGTTACTCCAACAACCTGGATCAAAGTTTTGGTCAAAGAATCAATTACCTAAGGGGATCAAAAGAAAAAAAGAAGTACAAGCAGTTTCAGACTGACGATATACTAAATCACCACATCTAGGCAGGCCATGAATTAGCTGAATATGCATGGAGGTATGAGAAAATTGTCAAAATAATCTCTCACAACATTCATTTAAATTAGAGATGGGTAAAACATATACTCCTATACAAGTTGGCATATTTGTTATATTGTATTGCATCCTTAGAAAGAAACATTAATGCTCTATTGGTAGTAAGGACATCAGTCAATTACATATGCAATACCACTGGTTTAATTATATAGTGTAAGATTCGTCTGATAAATATTAGAATCTTAATAGGTTTATAACAGTCAGGTACACATTGCCATTTATGATAGATCGCACGCACCAATAAAAGCTAGATGCAGTTTTTGTTCGATAACAAATACAACCTCAAATTCATTTTAATTGACTTTCTCACTTTCAATGCACAACTTGAATCATGAATTACTTTTTATATACATCATGAAAAAATTCAAAAATAACCATATTATGAAAGTATATCTAAACAAATTCAATGATATTTTGTGGTCAAAACCTTGACACGAAATCCCAAAACGTCAAGTAATTTGATTTGGAGGGAGTATAACCACGGGACAATACAAAGACTAGTTAAGAAGACACCTAGTGAGTAAGCAAGTTTTCTGTATATTGCAAAACAGAACTATGTAATCTATACTTTGCAAGTGTGTGCATCGTGATTCATGACACTAAAATATTAATGAACAAAAAAAGAATTATAATAATAGAACTTTCTTGTTATGCGGAGTGATTAATATGTACCTCATTGAATTCTCTGGCTTGGGGAAGCATATTTAAACCAGTCGTTCCATCAAGAACTAGGAGGATTTCCTATCAAATGAAGAAGGGGACAATATATTTTTGCAATGTGAAGAGAATAAAGGCAAAAAAGTAGAGAACAAAGAATTGAATTCTGGAAGTACTAAAATTTTCTGTGGAGGGAGATCATTTTATTAAGAAAAAAAACAAATGTGCATAAACCATGCAATTATAGCCAATATCTAAAAAAAAATTAATATCCTGTTCTAAGATGTAGCCAGGTAACTTGTAGTAGTAGACAAAATAGCTTACATTGGGTGCACCATTGACAACTTTGCTGACAGCTTTCTTGCAAGCAACTAGTTCCTCCATCAAACTATAATTTGTGTGGAGACCTGGCATTAAAAAATGGAGAACAAACATTAGCATTTTGGGAATATGTAGAACCATCGATTATGTAGTAATCAATATACTTACGTCCAGATGTGTCGCACATAACTATATCATAACCTTGTTCTTTCCCACTTTTAACAGCCTGCGAAATAACTACTCAGGAAGAACTTACAAACCATTTGTTAAAATGTTATTATGATTTAGAAACCTGAAATATACAAAACAAAGTAACACGCTCTATTATCTACCTGATGAAGCTTTCGCATTTTCTTTTTCAGCTACTACAATCTCACACCCGGTCCTCTCTGCCCAAATTTCCAATTGATCACTAGCAGCTGCCCTAAAGGTATCTCCTGCTGCCATTAGTATCTGGCAGAAAGTAGAGAGAAAGCCATAGTTTAAAGACCGTTCAATGTTGCCAAATACAAGATAAAATTAGGTTCTGTGATAAAGACGTAGAAAAGCATAAATCTGCAACACTAATAGATCGGGAGGGGGGTGGGGTGATGAAATTGATATGTTACATGTCCATGTAAGACAGTATACAGCCTTCAAGCTCCTCCTTTTCCTCCCAAAAAGAGCTACTATTATTTGCTACTTGTAGCACATTGATATCCTTTTTCCCTCTATCTAAATTGTGTCAGTAACAGAGTTATGAAGAAACTTAGACAGAAAAGCAAGCACACTACGCTTCATTGTTCCCACTACAAAGTCTAGCAAAAATTTCCATCTGAAACTACACTATATGTTAGTTTGTAAAGCAGTCACTATTCAACTGAGATAACCAAAAATTAAAAATGCCCACGTGCACTTAGACGACTTTTCTCTACTTTTTCATTTTCCTTTTTTTGAAGTTTGTAACTGCATACAGGCATACAGCCAATATAAACTTCCACATAGAGAAGAAAATTGTTGCAGCAAAGTATTTGGCAGTTGAAATTCACTAGTGAAAAATGAAATCTGAACTTATATCCATACTCCCTTCACCATAAACATTATAGTTATACCATCTAACTCCAGAAATAAAGAAATGGACAATAAGAAAAATAAATGAAATACTGACCTTAGCCCCTTCTTTCTTCAATCTATTTGACAGCTTTCCTGCAGTACACTTTTACCAATTATTCTAAACTGTTGAATTTTATGTCCCAACTAAACCATATAGCCACAAGATAGGACATACAAAGGCCAGAAAAACGAAACAGACGGCTTTATATCATTAATGCACTTCCTAGATGATATATGCCATAATGAAAATTTTTATGAGTTCAAAGGAGTGTTCTTGTTTTGACATTTCTGATCAATCTGTGAAATAATATAATGGTCTCATATGTAGAATTTTCATTAATTGGGTCTGGGCCACACCCATATGAGGAGAGAGAACACACTTCATAAGGCATCATCTTAAAACCAATTGGTGATAAGTGGAGTAGCTCCTAGTTTATTAAGTGATGAACTCTCTCCTTTATTTCCGATGTGGGACTTTCACATGTGACAATTTGGGCTCATTTGGAGCAATCTTAACACTCCCCCTCATATGTGAAGTCCCTTTGAAATCACGGGTATTTTTTCCCGGTATATATGGCCCAGTTTTTTTTTTAATAAGCCCATTAGGCTTTTTTTTTTCTTCGAATACCAGGTCACTTTAACCCTGGGCTCTGATACCATGTAGAATTTCATTAATCGGACATGGGCCACACCCATATAAGGAGATAGAACACACTTCATAACCCAAGAAGACACCATCTTAAAATCAATTGGTGATAAGTGGAGTAGCTCCCCAGTTTATTAAGTGAAGAACTCTCTCCTTTATTTCCAATGTGGGACTTTCACATGTGAAAATTTGGGATCATTTGGAGCAATCTTAACATCATAATTAAAACCATGTTTCAGCAAACTTCTTTGGTGAAAAGTTTTGTATTGTCTTACCAAGAGATGTCGTCTTCCCGCCTCCATTCACCCCCACAATCATTATTACTGCTGGTTTTCTTGTAGTATGACATCAAGAAAACAACCTATGGCTAAATTAGATACAGTGGTAACCAAAACGAAGTAATAAGATAGTTAAAATTGTTAAAGCGATACAAACCTAAATCCAAGTTGAAGCTCAGTTTTAAGCCCTTTGCTAGTTAACAAGTCTAAAACACTCTTCTTCAATGCAGCCTATAAACCACCACCAATAACAAAATAAATAAATTCCTCCATAAAATAAAAACAACATAAACCTGTAGTAACCCCATTAAGTGACATAACGCTTAGTTTATGTCCGGTTTGGTTATAAAGCAGTAGTAAATTGTCGAATGGGGCTTCTTCGATGTGTTTTATTAGCTTCACTGGCCAGCAAAAAGTTCCCAAGCTCATGCTCTTCCCATATTCTTAACATTGCTGAAGCAACTAGTAAACTATTCTAACGATATGGTTTTAAGGAATCATTCATTACCTTTATCTCACCTCCAGACTTGAGCTTTCCACCATATATATCGTCCCGCAAACTCTCCACTATTTTCATGGTAATCCTTGGTCCAAAATCAGATACCAATAATACCTTGAACATCATAAATGAAAAGTTGAACACATTGTCGCTTCTACTATCATAATTTGATTTTCTTAATCATTCAAAACTATATCTTCTGAAGTTATTCAGCTAAGAGAAACCACCCGAAAAATAGAAAAAATATTCATTTCTTCATAATAATAATAATAATAATTATAAAATGATACTCAAATTAAGCCGATGGGTACCTCTTCAAGTTCGTCAAGAACACGGTCAGTATCAGACAAGTTCCAATAAAGCAGAAGCTCATCAATTACAGCTAAATTGTCTCTTGTTTTGGAGAATCCGGAGAATATCTTCTCCACGTCACTCTTTGCTTTCTCTTTAATCAACCGGCCCAGTTTAGTGAAGAAACCGGTTTGCCCAGCTGAGCAACTGAACCTAGATTTGGTGGCGGCTGAGGGGAGGCTGAAGAGTCGGTGATTGGTGGTGGTGGTGGTGGTGGAGAGTGGGGAGAGGTGTGTAGATAGAGATGAAATCATGTTTTATGTTGGAGGTGTTATTGGCTCAAAGGTGGAGGGAAGGAGAAGATAAAAAATCAGTTATACTCGATTATTATACCAAACAATCCTAACTCGATTAGTACGAGTTGATTCGAGTTGATTCCGGTTAGAATCAAATCTAGATTCAAACAAGTTAAATTGGGAAACTGCAACAATGAATTATGCGATTAGTGCAAATGTGTCATGGTGGGAGGGCTAAGCAATTAATATAGATTTTTCAAGTTAGATTTTTCCTGCAATGAACTAGAGAAAAGGTTAGGAAACGAAGAGATTTTGGAAAAATTGTGAATTTTTATGGGCTCCATCTAATTTATAAGGGTATTTCTGTAATTCGACATGAGTACTATGTATAAGAGTACTACATATACGATTACGCTGATTAAATTGAATGGATCAGTGAGTAGATTCAAATCGAGTTACAAATCGATTCTAATTATAATATATTAGTGGTGTGTTTGGATCGGGGTGAATAAGGAGGAGAACTTTTTAAAATTATCCTACGGGAAGGGAATTAGTGGAAATCAGGGAGAATATATTTTATTATTGTTTGGGTACAATAATTATAAACTAAGAGAATCAGAGAGAATGAGAGAAAATATAATTAAAAATATGATTCTCCTCCATTCTCCTCCGATTTGGAGGGGAGAAAATTTGAGGGAAATAAGTGATAATGGGGGCGGATTAGTGGTAACTAATTCTCCTACCTAGAAACCAATTTTAGTTCCCAAACACAAAAAATAATTAAATTCCCCTCGATTCCTCCTGATTCACCCCAATTCAAAGGCATCATAGAGGTTAAATTGTTGTGGGAAATATTTATCATCTTGTCGTTTTATTGGAGATTAAATTCCAATATATTAGTCGAGTCTATAACAATGAAGTGCTCATTGGGCTAATGGAGGAGCTAGCGAAGCATCATGGTTCGTTACTTCTCCCAGTTTGCTTGATAGTCGGTCTACTTGGTTTTTTTCTTTGTAAATTAGCGATGAGATGAGTTTCGAACTCAGGACCTTCTGGTCACTAATAAGAGCCGGTCTACTTGGTTTTTTGTACAATGTTCCACACATTTTTGATTTTCTACATTTTTTTCTTCGTAGTTTAATACTTACTTGTATTTGATAATGAATTTTTTCGTTTATCATTTTTAATAATATTTATATCGTTTGAATAAACAAAAAATGATTTCACATTTCTTAGTTCTAATATCTACTGAGAGTTATGCATGATTTTTTTTCAAATCTATTACTCATCATGCATATTACTAATCATTAACCTATTATCAAAGAGCAAAAGACTGGAACCATTACCTATATTTTACCGAGGGTCTCCTTTCACTCACCCGTGATTTAATTGGCCTCTTTCACTCACTCATGAAATAAAAGGACCCAGTCGCTCACCATGATGTGCCGTTTTCCGTTTTGATCGATTAGGTTTCGAGTTTAATTTGTGGATTTCGGATAACCATTAAATTGATTTGGGTATTTTCGATTTTTCCTTCTTTTTTTTGGTTGTTTATTAAGCCTGAAGGTACCAATTTTGCCCCTACTAAATTATTGTGAATGGCAACATTAACAGTAGATAACACGGCAATATTGAAAGAGGCTCCTTTTATTTCATGGGTGAGTGAAAGAGGCCAATTAAATCATGGATGATTGAAAGGGGACCCTGGGTATAACATAGGTGATGGTTCCAGCCGTTTGCCCTTATCAAATTATGTAACCTGCCCCCTCCCCTCATCTCCGTCTCCTCTCTGCGCAGTTTTGGGAAGAAAAAGTCACTATATATTTTTTAGTTAGCTCGAAAAATCTAGGTCTGTTACCCGCTCATATTTTTATCGAGTGATACTCAAGAATTCTTTTTCACTCCATAGCTTATTAGGTAAATCCGGGTCCGGGCGATTACCCGCTCGTTTATTTTTTATATTATATATTTATATAATATATATCCTATATTTTTAACTATAATTAATTTCATTGACCGAAATAAAAATAGTATTGAAATTTTTTTTCTAAATTTTCATTTCAACAATTAAATATTGTTGGAGAGAACCCCTAAAATAGAATTTTTTTTAAATAGAAATTTGGCAGTAACCCGCCCCCTGCTCGTCGCCCAACTAAAAAAACTCGGTTCGATACCCGCTCGAGGTATACAAGGGTAATATATTTGCTATCCGACTCAGTGAAGTTCAAACTCGGTTGGATAACCCGATATCCACTCGTACCTAGTTCGTTTACAGCCCTAATAATTGCGGGGATACGTATCGTATATTATTGTTACTAAACGTAGCTAGCTCTTATCTATAAATAGGTGACATTAGCTTAGACGATCTCATCACCTAACGTACGTAGTTAGAATTACAACAAGCAACAAATTCTTTATTTCCTCCTCCTTTCTCTCAAGTCTCAACTATATTAATATATCTACTCAGATCGAGTAAAACACGTTTTTTAAATTTTGACCCTTTAATTAAGTCAATTTAGCCGTATTTTAGAACCTTCATACCACATTCGCAAATCGTTATATATTTACATAGAAGCCACCCCCCCTTTTCCCGTCCCTTTCTCTTCATCTTCCTTTTATTTTTTTACGTAGACTTCAATTGTTGTTTCCTCTTCTAACTAGGACACTATATAACAAATAAAGACGCCAAATAATTTTCACAAGTAAAAATTCCGCATTAAGATGGACACGGGTGCAACATCTCACGTTCTAGAGATCAATGTCATCTCGGGAGAGGACCTGTTCGTGTCCCGGAGGCAGAGAGTTAAGAGGAACGCATGGGCAGTTATCAAAACCGACCGCGATGACTCAACTTCTCAAAGGACACGCATGGATAAAGACGGAGGAAGTTACCCTATATGGAACGAGAAATTCGATATGAATTTTCCCATGCATGCACATTATATTAATATCGATGTACAATGCAAAACATCCTCTGGGAATTGCGTTATTGGGACAGTTAATATTCCCAAAACGGATTTTGTTGGAGGGTATGTTCCTCAAGGGTATCTACATTTTTTGAGCTATAGGTTAAGGGATAGGAGGGGAGAAAGGAATGGGATTATTAATGTTTCTATTAGAGTGAAAAGGGATATTTCTAAGGGTGATTATGGAATTTCTAAGGGTTGCCCATCAATTTTGCCTGTGGATTATGAAGGCTCAAATTCTATTGTTATGGGTGTCCCAATGGGTTAGTTAGAAGTTAGAACGATTATATTGTAGAGTAATTTTTATGGGAAAGGATGGTTTGGTGTGGTTGATTGAAAATATTATTGTAGTTTTCTATTGGAACAATGGAATTTATTTGTAGTAACTAAATTCAGAATATTGTGAAACTTTTTTTGGTCATTATTCGTTATCAATTCTATTTTTGATTTGTCGATGACTCAATATATAGTCGGGTATATTATTACTATTTTTAATTTTGAATTCAAATTTTATTAGAGACAATTTGACTCATATTTCATCGTGTTTATTAGTTAGCATATAATCTAATAATCAAATGTTCAATGCTGATTTATATAAAAAAAATTCTACTCGTATTCCAACTAGGTAGTTCGACTAATGTCTTGGTCCTCTCCAATTTTTTGTGTTAACTTATGTGTGGTTCACATTTTAGATTATGCCACCTCATTAACGGGAAAAGGTAGGGCTATGTAGTTGAATCGGTCGAGTCAAATTAGAACTGATAGAATGATAAGTTTTAATTTTTTTTATTTGGCTTGGATTTTGACTTTTCAAATCATGCATTAATCGGTGTGCTTTTGGAATTAAATTTCAATAAACCGCAATAACCTAACTAAACCGATTTTAAATAAATATATTTCAATATAAGAATTAAACTTTTGAATATTTTTTTCACTATTACTTGATATAAGAATTAATATTTATTCAAATTAGTAAAGTTACAAAAATATTTTTATGTTGCATACTTAATATTAGACGTTTGAAACCGCCCAAACTGAACCGTAATTGCATAATTTAGATATTGGAAAGGTCGATTTTGGTAGATAGGAATGAAATACATTAAGAAGGAAGGAAAATTCCTTTGGGCACGCATCTGGTACCAACATAATTTGGTGCCAACAATGCAAACAGTGCCACTTCATCACACACTACACCTAAAAAACACATCTCTTCAATTAAACAATTAGTCCTCCACACAATACACCTAAAACACACAACACCCACACTCCACTCTCCACTCTCGATCTTCTCTACACTCTCGCTTCTCTCAATCTTCTCCCAACTACTATTTCGATCGCTCGTTTCACCAAAACAACATAAAATCATTGCAAATCTTTGATTTAGAAGAACCTTGAACAAGTATGCCCTTTAAAAAAATTTAGTTTTCTCACAATTTTGGCAAATTTTATTTATTCGATTTTCGAATTTATGTGTTGATTTTCAATTCAATTTTGGCGAATTTTAGGTTTCGATTTTCTGTGTTGAATGAAACATGTGTGTTGATTTTTTATGTTGATTTTAGACTTTTAATTTTGTATGTTTATTTTAGGGTTTCGATTTGATGTCGATTTTCTATACTCAATTTTCATAATATATGTTTCGATTTAGGTGAATTTGTGTACATATATACTCAGTAATATATGTTCCCGATTAGATTTAGGTGGAT
The DNA here is from genome assembly GCA_003412495.2 of Echium plantagineum. NCBI lineage: Eukaryota > Viridiplantae > Streptophyta > Magnoliopsida > Boraginales > Boraginaceae > Echium > Echium plantagineum. Next base: position 28,351,877 of record CM016564.1, read on the forward strand.
TTTCATAATATATGTGTCGATTTAGGTGAATATGTGTACATATATACTCAATTTTCATAATATATGCGAAATTGTATAATATATGTTTCATTTTAACAATATATGCTTCGATTTTGTCTGTTTCTCGATTGTTCTTGTTGTTGGAGTACATATAAACTCAGTAAATTTTATATATGAGTACATATATACTCATTAAACTTACAAAGTATACTCAGTTAGTTCTATATGCTAGTTGGAGTACATATATACTCAGTTTTGTTAACATATGAGTACATATATACTGTGTTAGTTCTATATGCTAGTTGGAGTACATATATACTCAGTGTAGTTAACATATGAGTACATATATACTCTGTTAAATCTATATGCTAGATGGAGTACATATATACTCAGTTTAGTTAACATATGAGTACATATATACTCGGTTAGTTCTATATGCTAGTTGGAGTTAGGCCTGTGATTGAGCCAAATCGAGTCAAATAATTGGGAAGTTTGGATTTGGCTTGAAAAATTAATAGGGGAGGTTTGATTTTGTCTTATTTGGTCAAATGTTAAAACTAAAGGTGTGGCTTGAGTTTGAAGGTTCGAGCCGAACACGTTTGAAAACGTTTGGCTTGGTAACAATTGGAAGAAAAATAAAAAACGAAAACATTATGTGAACAAAAAAATTGAAAAAATAACAATTGAAATCGTAATTGAAGCTACAATTATATAAACAAAGGTGAGGGGGAGGGGAGGGGGTTTGGAGAATTGATGTGGATGAGCGATGCCATGCGTCATGAGGGTGAGCGGGGGAACGGCTTTTGAGAAGAGATGAGAGGTGACCGAAGGTGGGCGGGGGGGGGGGGGGGGGGGGGCGATCTGGAGAGTGGAGATGAAAGAATGAGATGAGTACATAGAAGGGAATATATGTGGGTTGATAATGATTTTATCATTAAATAGATATATGGTAACCGAGCCGCACCTTTTCGCACCGTTTGGCTTGATTTGAAAAATACCCAATCTTAAGGTGTGGTTTGATATTTGAATAGTCGAATCGAGCTTCAAGCCGCACCTTTTCAAGTCAAATACCTCGAGCTTTATCGAACCGAGACGTTCGCTCACAGGCCTAGTTGGAGTACATATATACAGTTTAGTTGACATATGAGTACATATATACTCTGTTAGTTCTATACGCTAGTTGGAGTACATATATACTCAGTTTAGTCAATATATGAGTACATATATACTCTGTCAGTTTTATATGCTAGTTGGTGTACATTTATACTCAGTTTAGTTAACATACGAGTACATATATACTCTGTTAGTTCTATATGATAGTTCGAGTATATATATACTCAGTGTAATTGACATATGAGTACATATATACTTTGTTTCTTATTTGTTAGTACATATATACTCTAAAGTTAATTGCGGAATGTCTTGATTATATCTAAACTCTATATTATTTGTAGGAAATGGAGACTGAAAGCACCATCGGGGGTATACTATGTTGAATGCTAGTTGTGTACATTATACTCAGTAAACTAATATATGAGTACATATATACTTTGTAAATATGTATACTATGTAACAAACAAATTTATGCATCTTTCAAAACTAATGCGCATGAACACCAAAAACATAAAATCACATAAAATGATAAATTTAAGTAACCAGTTGCATTGTTCGATTCAGCAGCAACTCCACATGAACCTCCAATATCACATCCTATAGAAGATGAATTACTGCGATAAAACAAAAAAAGTAGTAAATAACAATAGAATCTTCAATTATAATATTGAAAATTAAAAACAAATATAAAAAAATTAAATTAAATTATGAAATTCCCAAACCTTTGCATGGTATTGATTATCCTCTGAAACTGCGATAAAACAAAAAAAAGATCGATGAGAAAAATCGTGCACAAAATCGGATGATGTTCTTTGTCGAAGATGGAATCTCTAATTGAGAAGATTGGGAAGATGGACTTTAGATGGGGGGGGAGGGGGTGAAATGGACTGAGGAACTTGGGATTGGGGTGAGGCAATCGCGGCCCGCATTAATTAGTCCAGCAGCCCAATTTTTGTTGGCATGTTGGGGTGGGCAATCGAGGCCCGCATTAATTAGTCTAGCAGCCCAATTTTTGTTGGCATGTTGCATGAGTAATATGCTTTGACCCTGTCAAACGTCTCCGATAAAACGGGGATCATAACGACATGTGTTGGGTATAGCATAAATGTAGTGATGAAAGACCTATGTGTTATGAGGGATTCGTACAACAAGATATAATGGTAGGCTTCTGACCTCTTGGAGAATCTAAGATGATTTTGGCGGCCATCCCAAATAGTCTGAGAATCACAGCTTGATTCAAGCATCCAAGTAAAGAACATATGCAAGAATCTGATGACACTGATCTTATCACAGCTTGACTATTAGAAATCGTGTCACAAATGAATCGTATGTACAATGGATTGTTAAGTGTAACAAAACATTAATACAACTAATCGTCAAGGGCAAGTGGGAGTGTTGGAAATATGAGGTTATTGTAATCTCATAAAGTGTGCCCATTGAACTACTAGATTGTCTCAAAAGATTAGTACATTTAAGATTTTAAGTTCAAAATGAATAATATATTAAATTGGTTGATTTAATATATTAAAAGGGAACAGTTGATTAATATTAGGAGTTATGATGGTTTACTAGGAGCCCGCTCATAATTTATGTAATAATAATATTCGGTTAAATATTAGATTACATTGCTACTATTAATTAAGCTTAAGAGGTCACACATAAACAATGAACCGAATATATAATAATATGATTATTATTTAGCACAACAGGGATGTGTATTAGATCATATTCACCAAAGGCCTTCCTCTTATCTTATTTACTGATTTCCGGGATAGTCTGGGCGTTCGTCCTCCTCCCGGTCCGACTACGAGGGTGTATTAGATCATATATATTAGGTTATTGTATATGTAGTTTGTATAAGCCCATTTTGTGTAACCTAGTTTAGACCTAGTTTAGTCTATAAAAGAGAGACAACATTCTATTGTAAAACACACTCAAAATAATAATCTTTCATGTTAAGAGTCTATGGGGTTCCACTTTAAAACAAATTGACAATAGAGGGAGTAGTCTAAGATCTTATATATTGACCCGGGAGGACATCGATTTCCGATGTGGGATGTGCATCTTAACACTCCCCTCACGGTGTAACTCAATCATTGGCGAAAGTTTTCTCACCGGTATTATTTGCCGGAACAACATCGACGGGATTACACGTATCTCATTAACTCGGGTTTGGCTCATGATACTATGAAAGATTATTATTTTGATTTTTGAGTGTGTTATACAATAGAATGTTGCCTCTCCTTTATAAACTAAACTAGGTCTAAACTATGCTACACAAAATGGGCTTATACAAAGTAAGCATATACAATAACCTAATATATATGATCTAATAAGTTTTTTTATGGAGTGCCCTTAAACTATAATTCCTTTCTAGGATGCCCATGAGCCTTTTTTCACTTTAAATATTAAAAAATGACTATTTTACGACTTTAAATAATAGAGAGCACATTTTCAAGTATTTTACATAATTTACATAAACTTCCATCCATGGTTCAAAGTTTCTTTTCCGAACATAGTTTTAAAATTATATAATTATAAAACATTTCGAAAACATTATAGAAATATTTAAGAAACGATGTAAAAAAAAAATCAACATAAGTTATACTCCCTCCGTTCTTTTTTATTTGTCTTTCTAACTTAATTTTTTGTTTATAATATTTCTAGCATAATTAATAGTAACTTTATGTTCTCAATGTAATTGTTTATTACTTTTTCTTATGGAGTTATCAACCAATCAATTATATAATTTCAAGTGATTGTCATTTTACATTTTCAATATGCTTTCATCTTTTTGAGTACTTTTTATTTTCCTTAATCTATGTGCAAATAACTAGAAAGACAAACAGAAAAGAACGCGAGTATATGTTAAAAGAAATTTGAATATATAATGTTTATGTTTATTCAAATTTCTTTTAAACTGAAATAAACTAAAATATTTTGAAATTGAAAATAAATTAAAATATTTTGAAATCAATGCTATATAAAAGCTTGTAATACGATGTCAACAAATGATTAAAATTTTATGTAGAATATTTACATCATTTAATATTATTTGTACAATATCCAAAAGTTACATCTAAAAAATGAATTGTAATAATCTAACAAGTCAAAAGTGTGAGCTAATATTATATATATTTACATTGACAAAAACTTAATGAAGTAGTTATATTAAATCAATATATAAATTTATCTTTTATTTAAACATATATATATTGGAGAAAATTGCTGAATTTTTCCTTTAGTTCCATTTTTATAACAAAGCTGAAAATTTGAACTTATTTCTACAAAAAAAATTGATTCGGAATTATAGAAATATTGCGAATCTATAATTTTGAAAATGGAAACTTTTCGGGTGTTTTGTAGCGGATCGGTTAGGGTCCCGTAAAGCCATAAATTACACAATTAATTAATTAAAAACCAACCCGCAAACCAGGACTCTACACTTTCAGAACAAGGTTTCCCACACTTCAAACTTACTCCCACAAAAACTCTCTCGACAATTTTCAAGAGTTCAACTCTAAATCAACGAAATTAACAAAAAAATTGTGTAGCATAACTAGGGTTTCGAAAATCGAAAATTGAGCAGATTATCATATTGAAATATGTGCAAGTGAGTGACTTTTGCCCGTTGGCATAATAATAGAAGCAAGTTCAGACGTTCTAATAGATACGACCACTGTAAGCTTTTGTTGTTCATCGACTCACATTAATCAATCTATAAAGGTAAGGGTAGAGAAAGCTATCTTGAAGAAGAAATGGGGAGGTAGTGTGATGGTACAAGATGTTTAATTTAAAGAAAAAAAGGTTGTCCCTTTTTACCAACTTCCAGTGTCTAATCGACAATTAGCGGGCATTCGACAAACTACATCGAAAATCGGAACAAAAGATGTTGAAAAGGGAAGAAATATGATGAATTTGGTCTTTTTGTTTGCATATTTAATTGGTATATGGAAAAGGTTGGTTTTTTGTTAATGTGATGATTCTTGACTCAATTGTGAGTCATAAAAGCAGAGATAGATTCTTAAGGTTAATTTACAATAGCTCTAGTTTCTACAAAATCAATAAACATATGCTAGAAAAATCGGCAGCATTATTGCTATTTTATAAGAAGGAGCCGGATTTGAGTCCTTACGACAGTTCTATTATTTTTGTTCTTTATTAAGTCTTGCACAATTTGGCTCATTAGACTTTGCCCAGTTATACCATAATCACTTTCAACTTGGTCTGAAAGCTTTGGCAAGGTCCTAAAGATCTCTTCAGCCAGCTCGGACCATTCTATCGACCATATAATTGCTCCAAAACTATTTTACACAAGTCACATTATCAGATGAACTTGGAACCGGTCCGGATAGCCTGCCTAAGAAAAAATTCACTATACGATGCTCTAACCTAGAATCTTTTATAGTGTCATTACTTCTTCACTATTCAACTTCAACACCCTCCTGATATTCAACTGGGCTATTATTGGATCTGGAGAACCGAAATTTACCCGGTACCCAATCCAAAATTCCAGGTCTGTTTATCTACCGGTTAAGAAAACGGTCCAGAACGGATAAAAATAATTAATCGTTATCTGCTAAGTTACCCGATAAAGTACAGATAACAAATCATATGTTAATTTTTAAATGTTATATTATTGATTTTAATTTTGTTTAAAGGTTTTTTTCTATTGATTCGTTTATCAGATGAACTTGGAACCGGTCCGGACCGGTATCTACTCGATAAGTTATCGCAAAAAATGTACCCGATATGGTTATCGGGTCGGACCGGGAAGAACCGGTAACCTATAGGTCCGGTTCCCGGGAAAGCAGATACCTGGATCGAACCTGACTGGACTGGTAATAACACTATATTCAATTATTACAATGTGTATAAAGATAGAAAAACCTTATTATTGTTATAGTAGGGTTAGTGATGTTAAAGGACCGGGCAATTCGGAACCTGCTCGTTATCCGACTCGGAAAACTCGGGTTCGTTACCCGCTCGTATCCTTATCGAGCGATACTCAGTAATTTTTTTTACTCAATACCCGATTTGGAAAACCCGAGGCCGCTCGATAACCCGCTCGTTTATATTTTATGTTTTATATTTATATAATATATATGTTAAAAGTTTAACCATATTTAATTTCATTGACCAATATAAGACTAGTATTGAAAAGAGTTTCTAAAGACTAATATTGAAAAGAGTTTTCAAATTTGCATTTCGACAATTAAATCTTGTTGCAGATAACCTAAAATATTTCTTTTTAAATAGAAATTTGGGGGTAACCAGGCACCCGCTCGTCACCCGATTAAAAAAAACCCGGCTCGATACCCGCTCGTGTCCTTATCGAGCGATACGAAGGTAATAATTTTGCTACCCGGCTCGTTACTACCGGGTAATTACCCGGCTCGGTAAAATTGATACCCGGCTCGGTAACCCATTACCTGCTCGAGCCCGGCTCGTTTGCAACACTAAGTAGTGTGATACAACAATTGTACATTCAGTTAAGAATATAGAACAAGAACATATAACAAAACTAGCCGCTCAATGCTCACAAAACAATATATGCGAGCTCCTTATATAGGCTAGGTAGCCGGCACCCAAGCATGAAGAATATGATACATTACGATAAATGGCCCATAACATTCTTGCCTTTTTCTTGATCAATTGTCTTCTCCTCAAGTATGATACATTACCATAAGTAGCGTCTTGAGCTTCATTGAATGTATCTCGTCTCACTCCAACCGATTTCTATATCCACTTTAGTCATAAAATATATCATCATTAATTGAGTATATTATCGACTTCGTTTAGGTAAGAGTGGACTGCATGTACCATTTGTTTTAACATTTGTGTTCGACCTCATCATATTATCTCTCTACATATTGTTACCAACCGGATGTTATAACAGTTGATCTCGTAACTTTTTTTTAGCCAATTCTAACATGAAGGATAGAAGAACACTTGCAACTTCATTCAACCTTATCTGTTACACTCCTCAAAATGACAGAACGAATGTTGGAATAAACTCCGAAGAATTGAAACAGAGGTATTTTCATGGAGGATCAAACACAAACCAAGCTATGTCGAGATCATGTTACATTGGTTGTTGGTAATCTGTACAAATTCCCTTCTGGTAGCGGCCTAGTGGGGGCCTTGAGAGAGAAGTATCAATACCAATCCACCTCATTAGTTGAGACCTTGGCTTTCTTCTTTGGCTTCCTGAACCGATTATTCTCATACTTCGCTTTGATAATCAACGAGTAAAGCAACTCGGCCTCAGCTGAAGTATCATAGGGCATGTTGACGATACTGCAAAACAGAAACACGTTGTACATGGAAAGGCATTCAGTTGCAGTTGAACTGCAGCAAAAAATTCACATGTCTACCAAGCTTTCTGTATCAGCATTTCAAAATAAACTCAACTGATTTCGCAAACGAACACTCATGAGTTGTACCTTAACATGGTTGTTAAAGAATCTCATTGGCAAACTAATATGTTGCACTCATAAGTTGTATCTATTCGGATTAACGGATGATGAACAAACCAAAGAAAACAAGAAATAAAGATTCAAGAACACTAAGATTGGTTTGTGGTTCGACAACGCCTACACCACAAGCTATAATTCTACTTCTAAATTATACTTAACTATTTTATGCATGTGGGATTCAAGAATCATGAGTTATTCTACCTCTATATATAGGCTAATTATCCTAACAATAGTAGGATTTACAAATCCTAATCCTAGTTCGATAATGTACCCCTAATCTTAGACAACTAGAATATCCTACTCCAACCTAGAGTCTCATACACCATGATTATCCAAATCTTAGCTCGATTAGGACTCCTTTAATAGCAAGGAACCCCAACAGTATCACTGTCCACTGCCACACTAGTTATTATAGAATCTTATATTTTGACAACAGTAAATGTTGAATAATTACATCTAGTGGACATCTCATTACATCATATCATGTCAAACAAGTATCTCTCAATTTCTCCTCAAGATCCAAATATAGTAATGAATAATTAATTAGAGGACTAATCACCATCTGCATATTAATACAGTGTAAGGATTAATTTTGCTACATCACAACTAGACAAGTAGACATCTCATTTGTTTCTTTGTTGGTAGGTGAAATTAGGGAGATGGGTCCACTCCAGCATTACGTTCTCTACATGTAACTACGCATAACCTCCTTAATATTCTCATCTCTGTTACCGACATCTTTTGCACATGCTCATACTTCACAGACCAACATTCTAATGTAATTGACCATTTTGATTTATTGTATTATATCCAAGAGTCCGAGAATATAAAATCTTTGATTTCATAAGAAATAAGAAAGTGTACATAGGAGGAAATAAATAAGCATAGTAAAGAAAATTAATGATTTCTACTAGGGCTATCGAGAAAATATACAAGATTTGATGTACTATGGTACTCCAGCACAGTAAGCAACAGGTAGTTACATATACCTGCCCAGTAGCTCTTCTAAAATGATTCTCTGCAACGGCGTGACGTAATGAATGCAATTCCTCGGGCACTGGCCAACAGCAAGTTCAACTTGGCCATCATCATAATGACCTGTAGGAAATATATAACTTAATACTTTATATATGATAATATTGAACCTAACGATGATAAAAAGACATCATCTCACGCACCTGATTCACCACCAATACGTTATCATCAAAGTTAATGCAGTAAATAAACCATTTACAAGCATCTGAAGTTATGTACTGTCATCTTGCATCAAAATGTAATAGCGCTTGGAGTGTTTTCATGTTTACACTTACTAGGCTTTTGTTGGTCATTTGAAGTGACTGGTGGCAGAGTTATTGTAATTTACGATGTAAACAAAAAAAGTTCAACAGAAATTTACCACCCAACAAAATTGGAGCTGAAATCAAAATTGCCTCATCATGCTACCAACACTTTCAAATAGTGTTATTTATATGTTTTTGTTCATATATTTTCTTTAAAGTCGGACCTCAAGAAATGGCCCATCCTCTTTATTCAGTTCTCCAACCCTTTTGAGCCTTGAGCTCAATAATATGAAGAGAAAGTCTGTAAGGAACCTCAAATCATCATCTTGTGACTAGTGTTGTGAGACTGCCTTGTGCTGGGTGTCCTTCCGGTGTATAAGTCAATAAATCTTAAGGTGGGAATGGTAAGTCAATCGTAATTCTTGGGAAATGTTTTGGACAGAGTTCAAGGCCGTTTCCTATTTAAAATGGTAGAAAACTCGTACTACTTTCGGTAAACAAGATAAAAACAAAGTGCAACTGTCTACTGCATAGTGAATTTCTAAATGATGAAAAGTCCTTTTGACTGCATGGTCATTAGGCCAAAGGCAAACAAGGGCTCACACCTCCTCCATTGTCCCACTTCAGAGAAATGCGCAAGTAATTTGAATCCATGCCGAACACCTACGTATTTTCTTAATCATTTCTGGATATTATATGTCGTTTATAAATCACATCAAATGATTTTAAATAGCACACCAGTCAAACTAAGATTTTAATAAGAACACCTAAAGCCCTAAGCTTCCTAATGTCTCAGATCTTCGATTCTTATACACGGATAATCTCATGCTAGAGATGTTCCAATAAAGCGAATGCATGAGAAAAGGATATATCAAGCAAAAAAAAAGAAATATTAAGCAAAGAAAGGTAGGGGGTTGAGCTAAAGTAGAGAAGAAAACCTTGAGTAGTTGCTCGAGCGGTTTTTGTGGATGATGAAAAGGAAAAGGCATGAGGTGCTCTCTTCACACATGAATAGGGACAACCTGATGTAAAATTATTCACACATACATAATTTTGAAGAATATATGCTGCTCGTGATCAAAGTAGTACTTTGATGTAGGAATTATTAAAAAAAAAAAAACGTAGTCTGAGTTAGTGGTAACTAAAGACTTAAAAAGAGTAGTTTTCTTGCACAAAGGCAATAGTGATGTACATATTACCTCAAGTAACCACAATGTTAACAAACAGTCACAAGTTTATGATGATTGTATATATTCTTTTGTTTTGTAGACTAGTTTCACAAAAGCAGACAACATAACAGCTTCATGTACAAATTATTTGTTTAAAACTAAAATTGTACCGCGACATAATATACGGGCAGCATCTCTTATGTTCAAAAAGTCATAAGCAGGAGTAGAAGACACTTTAATTGATATGAACTGATTCATTGTATTTGAGTAAATAAATGCAGTTGTCAACTAGGAGGCCTGATGTCTTAATTGTTAAAAAAACGCTTGTTTTTGGTACTGACGGAAATACACGTAAGTCTCACCTACACCAATGCAGAGAGACTCATTCACAAACAGATCAAATGCTTCACATTCTGGGTTGTCAAAAGGATCTAAGCATTCCCTGCGAGAGTCGTTAAAATTCTACTTAGTCCTATAAGCCAGATAGGTTTCCATATTTCAAAGGCCAAAGATCAATATACCCTAATTGTGAAAAACGTTCCATTGAGGATTTTCGAAATTTGAGCTGGATTATACCAATACAACTCATATGATAGTGTACCACTAGATAAGAAACAGAAAGGACAGGAACCAAATTTATTGCATACCCCTCTATTATTTCCGATTTGCTGTAGCTGGATAGCATCTGAACAAATTTGGAGAACCTACCATCAGCATTATCTTATGAAGACTACTTTAACTACTCACATAAACAATATTTATCAACATTTATTATTCGCTGGAGTAAAATGCAGACTGGTGGTTTCCAGTTCAGACATATAGCGTGCACGTTTTCTGTAACATCATTCATAAAGGGGATTCAGAACTGAGAAGTTATTAATACATATGTTTCCAAACTGGTAGTGATAACAAATTCATGATCCAGCTCCACACACATACCAATTAATTACTAATTGGGTGTCTAATAATAAGCATAATCTGATTAGATGCAACAATCGAACTGTGCACAGCCATAAAACAAGTTGAATTTGTTCTACTTTGGAACAAGTATTGCATGTTCCAAATGAATTGGTCACAGATGAGTACCTCATAAGCTTCAATTACCCTTCGGATCATCTCGTCTGACGATTTCTCGTCTTTGTTCACATCAGGATGGAACTGCTTCACCTGCACACAACTCAGAGACGAAACATATTACTCAAACTGTTCCAATATAAAAATAAAAAAGCACCAAAACAAAATAAAAAAGAAATACTTATTCCATCCCAAAAAGATTTATCAACAAACAACGCTCAAGATTAACGAAATTTACAACATAACTCACACATATAATGCCGACGGCTGAATAGCCTAGCATCTTACCCAACTTGAGGACATGGGTTCAAGTATCGTTAGAGACAATTGTCTCATATTATATTCTAACTCTCTAGTAGTTAGTAATTTCTATATTCGTTATTACAACATAAATGAAACTACGCGAGCTGAAACTTAATCATCAAAATTCAAAACTGGACGATCTTTTTGGGACGGAGGGAGTGCTACTTCTTCTGTTAACCTTAAAAACAAAAACAGAGAAGAGGTCAAGTACTTTAGCTCTGAAGGCAGCTTTCAAATCAGCATGAGTACAATTAGGAGAAACCCCAAGAATTTGATGATAAGACAAAGAACTATTCACTTGTCCATCATTATTGCTGTTCCTTGAATTGTAACAGCACCTTGCTTCTGATGAAAATGAAACTGATTTTTTGGTGAAGGATGATGATCTTGAAGGAGGAAGGACTATGCAAATTCCAACAACTGCTGATGATTTCCATGTTAGACCTCTTCCATAAAACAAGGAGCATCTCATTTTGGCTTCTCACTTGATGTTGCTTCACATTTTTTAAAATTTATACATCCTCCGTCCCAAGTCCCGAATTGTATGACCACTTTTTCTAAAATAAAAATCTTAAAATAATTTCACCTTAGTTCAAATTTGTCGAGTGAAAATGAAGCTCTATGAGATAAGTTTATATGTTTTTAAAAATAAATATAAAAGTACAACAAAAAATATCACACAAAAATACCACGATAAAACGGAGCCAAATTTGTATCCATTCATGAGTTCTTTTAAGTGGATAACATATGGCATTCATTGCTTTGACTTCCCACTATGGTGTTTGGAATTATTTTTTCATATACAAAATCACTCCAATCCTTGTTTTGGGAAGAAATTGAATATTTTACTTATTTATTTAATATGATAGTTTCATTGGTAACATACTCGTTTGGTCGTCGACTACATTAATAAGTTCATCGAAAAGGCTCTTACTAGTGACCAGAAGATCCTGGGTCGAAATTCACCTTTACAAAAAACAGAAAGAAAAGAGAATCTACACTAATTTTCAAGAAAAATAGTATAAAGTTGGCAAATGTACGAACAAGACTTTTGGAGGTGGCGAGCAACAATAGATAGATAATCTACTCAAACTACAATCACCCCATGAGCCAAGGACACCTAAATGAGATATTATAACTTGGTGAATCAACATACAAGAAGAAGCACAGGGAATTATACAGGCGACGAACTATACACACATACGCAGTATGGATCAAGAACTCGAAAGCCCACACGAGTGGCAGCTATTTAAGCTTATACTTCCTCGCTTCCGCTTTGATTGCCATTCTTCAGTATGTTAAACTTGCAGAGAGGACAAGTAGCATTGATACACAACCACTTATCTATGCAGGCACAATGGAAGTGGTGACGACAGGGGAGTTCACGCAGTTCAGCTCCATCATCATAAGCACAAAGACAAATGCAACATTCCTGAAATAGAAAAGAAACAGTTCGTCAAAATTCTTAGCATGTTAATCAAATGGATTTCTGCATACATGATATAAAAATAAAGCTGACGTATCACTATATTAGCTCCTGCTATATATTAAGCATAAATTACACGCCCCAATTTTAACTTTGTTGTCCAATAATAATACAATATTTACTTCCTCGAATAAAACACAAGGAAACAGGTAACAGTCCAATGGTTTTGAGATGCAGTCGTCTTGAGATTTAGTAGACTTGTGAACATACTGTAAGACATATATTCTAAGAAAGAAATATAGAACTTCTATGATTTACATACCAACCAACACTCACTAGCTAATTAAATAAAAGATGCACTAGACATACCGCATCCTCCTGGGGAAGAATGTGCTCCATGGGTGTATCAACGCCACATTCAGTCATTATACCACCAAAAGATTCTTGAATCTCTCCTTTCTGTTTCTCAAAATCACAGATCATCCGAAACTTGTATTTAGGTAAACGGTCAATGTCTTCCTTTGTAGCCCCTTCCTGTATCAATCATCAAATCCAAATTTACACAACAACAAAAGCCAACGCTCTTCAAAATGTTTTAGCAAATTCAGAATCAAAAGTTTTCATATCATATATGAACTATTGAGATGACACAATTAATGTTAGCGTCTGCAATCAATTGGCAAGAACAAATTTGTTCTGATACTAAAATTTTCCAAAATTCAGATGACACGATTTTCTATAGTGAAACACAATGAAGGACAAAAAGATTTGCAGCCTCAGGTGAAGCACATCAATGAGATTCACACGAATTTTTTTAAAGAATATAGTTATCCTTTTTTAATATCATAATCTTACACAGGGAAGTGGTTATGGTATCCACCATATATTACTAGCTTTTAACAAAAGCAAACCAGAGCACATTCATTGTTATGTTGATTGCAGAGAAGTTATTACAAAATGCATCCAGAAAGAACAGATACAGTAAGTCAAATTTCTTGCATTTTTTTGAAGTAAGTCGCAAGAAAAATTGTCCTCCATATAGCTAGCAACAATGTTGGACTTACAATAGTAAAAAACAATTATTCCAGCCATAAATTCTAGTACAAGTTTGTTTAGATAGATAGTCAAAGAAATCTTCACAAAGGTTTTCTACGTAGTGACTAGTGAACGACATGACCACGATATGTTAATCAGAGAAAACATGCATTTAAAGGGTATTCATAATCATATTACAAGATACAGTTAAAATTCAATATATCTAAGCCAAAATATAGACAATGCAGACAAGTTATAACAAATTCTACTACCTGATCTGCCACTGCATATAATATCGCAATTATACATGGTAGGCAGCAGCATACAGCAATTCCAATGACACATGCAACGGCAACGCAGATAACAACAAAGAACACATCAAATGCCAGAAATGTAATACAAAGCCTGCAAATTAATATCATGCATGATTATAACATAGATCCTAATGAATAACAGAAGTATCCAAGAAAATAACATATTTGACAGACCAATAAAGCTGAGGAGAATCTTGAGGTAAATTCATGCCCCCTGCTGATACCCAATAGAATCCTATTATCCACCAAATAAATGAAAACATTGTGTTTGCAGATTCCAGATGTTTAGCGACACTGCACCAAATGAAATACAATTAGTTATGTAATTAATCAATATCAAGTAGGCAAAATTAGTGATTTCACCAGTCTCATTAATTCAGAGTTGCAAATAATAACACAATCAGGGTTGCACATTTCCATTAGAGTTAACATTTACCGGAGGGTGAAAAATATACAGAACAACTTTCCAGTACTTCTCTTTCAGCGTGAACTAGACAACACGGAGTCATATGAAGTAATGAGAAGTGGACAATAACCTCTCCCCCCCTCCCAACACCCTCGTTCTCCCTTCTCATTTATTTAAAAAAATTAAATGTAGCTCTATGTTGCATTTAACCAGAAGAGAAAGACACTTATATGAGGAAGTGAAACAAGAAAATACACTTAGAAGGGAAGAAGCAAATTATCGAACTACAATACCAGTTAAGTGGAAAAATAAGGCTTTAGCAGAATCCGGATATCAGAATAAGACTCACCCCTAGTAAGTAAAGACCCATACAATCGTAAATTTCACTCAGCATCGCCCTAAGCATATATCACATCCTACTCATAAGATAACACATCATCAAGCTGAAATCCAATAACTCATACAAATAAGCAACATTGACAACATTACATAGCTATTAGCCTATTACTAAGTGACAATCTCTCTTATGCACATTACGTGATTTCTAAATGTCTCAACCAACAAATTAAGTACTCGTATGCCCAAAGGCCAAAGGAATATACACTTAGACAATTAGTGAACAACTTTATATCTTCAAAAAATGGAACATTCATGAGTTGAATCTTTATCATAACTTCTCAAACTGTATATTATTATATCCCATCTATCGAAAAGCATTAACCATTCGAGGGATTATAACCAACTAATTACCTTAGCCTTCCCAACACACACCTAAACATATGCCCCCTCCATTTTACCAAACTTTTGTAGACATAACTTTGCTTCAACTAAAATCATCTCGTTAATATAAACTAGGTTGAAAATCCTTATTACACAACAAATACATCAACCATTAGAATAAAAACAGGACAATCTTCACGGAACAGATCGAATACCTAATTTCCTCCCCATTAGTTTGGCTCTCTGAGCTATAATCTCCATACTCAACACCATCACTACCCGACGAATTCCCACTACTCCACCCACCGGTCCTCCGCCTTGACCTAAAACCGTCCACCAAATTATCACTCCTCCTCCTCCTATACTCCACACAAACACACCCCATATGCACCATACACTGCAACACGTACCCCCCAATCCACACCCTTAACGGCATCGACGGCCTCTCGTCTCCACTCATACTCACCACAAAAAGAGATATAATCACGAAAACAAAGTTCCACAACAAATCGAGTATCACTATGGGCTTCGAGTACGCCCAGTCGCTTTGCCTCTCCTCGATTTGCTCCGCCGCCGCTTCACGGACACGCACGGAGGGCTCTCGCATCATTCGCCGGCTGCTAGCACGGCGAAGGAAGCGGGCGGCGTCCCGGAGGCTAGGGCTGCTGCGGCGGCGGATAGGGGGGCGGCGAGGGTTGGAATCGTCGGACAAAAACGGCGTCTCAAGGGTAGTGGTCGGAGGGGTATTTTGGGAATTGTTGTCATCGGAAGGGTTCGCTGATGACATCGTAGTGAAGTTGCTATGTCTGAAATTGGGTGAAATTAATTTCTAAGGTGTAAAAGGTTTATGTCCAGCTTAATATGGAGGAATAATTTTGACATTTTCGAGAATTGTAATACGTGTACATTAGAATAGTGTTTTATCTCTGTGTGAAAAATTACTGTTTTGCCCCCACCCTGATTTCCTCGTCTACTCGTTTCGTCCCTAAAAGGTTGTCATATTTTGACATTTGTTAATCAAACATTACAAAATTCGACCAGGAATTTTCATTAAACGATATGAAAATATAGTCTTGTGAGACCGTGTTAGATTTGTCTCAATATATTTTTGAAATATGTATGTAAAATAATAGATATTTACGTTTTAAATCGTATTTTATTGACCATCAAAAGTCAAAATATGACAATCATTTCGATAAAGGTGGGGAATATTTGTATTGTTTTGATAAAATTTATGTTTTGACAAACGTAATTTGTTGTAAACTATGTTTTATTTTTGTAATAGTGTATTTCTTATGATTATGAATTGAGAATGAATTAATTTAGTTTTTTGAAAGTAGATGTTATTTTTTCTTAGCCAAATAGTCCAGAAAATATAATATAGATATAGAATATTTGTAGGTTTCCCCTTTAAACTTATTAATTAAGGTTTTTTTCATCTGGATACTTAAATTATGAGAATTTTTTTAAATAGGTACCTGATAACCTGTTTATTTCAAGTAGGTACTTGGACACAAAAATTGGCACCTAAACTTTTGGTTCTCACATTTTTCTGAATTTCTCAGATTTAAGATTTTAGATGGATGACAAATTAGTCAGATTACACTTAAAACTAACTCAAGGTACTATTCATCTAACTCAAGCTTAAAACAAATATAAAAATTAGCTTTTCTTGGCTTGAAGAATGAATAAGATGATCGAAGTTGAAAAGTATGAGATTTTTTTATTTTGAATTAGATATTAATGAGGGTGGGTTAAATGATGGTTGAGTTAGATTAATAGTACCTTGAGTTAGTTTTAAGTGTAATCTGACGAATTTATCCTCTATCTAAAATTTTAAATCTGAAGAATTCAGAAAAATTTGAAAACCAAAAGTTTAGGTGCCAATTTTTGGGTGCAGGTGCTTACATGGGATAGAAATGACACCAAGTGTCTATTTGAAAAAATTCTCATAGTTCAGGTGCCCAGATGAAAAAAAAAACCTATAGTTAATGATATTGGTGATTGTGTTTACTGAAGAGTGGAAATTGAAAGAGGAATAGTTGTGTCCAGTATGACGATATGTTTTCTGGGTAAAAATAAAGGAGATGATCAATCATTTCTTGATCTTTTCAACAAAAAACAAATATGTATCAAAGAGTTGTTTTCTTTTATATATAGGTTAACTAGGGTAGTAATATTTCATATAATAATTTTCATTAAAATAATTTATCTACGTGCCAATAGTTAGAACGATAACTAAAGGGACGGAGGGAGTATAACTTATCTTAATTTTTAATTTTTTTTTGAATGTTTCTATAATATTTCCGAAAAGTTTATTAGTAATTTTATAATTTTGAAATTATATTCGAAAAAAACTTTGAACTATCGATATATTATGTTTAAGGAGGTTAGTGTTAGTTTGAGTTGGTAGCCATTGATCTTCTCATATTAAGGTCCGTGAACGGTGCACTGAGTGTGTTCCCCAAGTTATGGTGGGTTTAATTTGAGTGATCCTGCATATAGAATTTTTCATACCCAGGTAGTTTTGATTTGTTTCTTGTTTAAAGGATGGTGGATTGGGGGTAATATCCAAGTTTTTTAGGTTGTGCTTAAGTGGTACTCGGTAAATAATATTTCCAAGACCCTACTTTTCAAGGCTTAATTTTTTTCCAAAAATACTCTTACCGAATATGATTTGGTACAAGTTTCATGCTTTGACTTAGCTAGTAATGCAAAGTTAAAGTAGTGTAAGTTTTTTATTCGTAGTCCTCCTAAATGTGTGGTAATTGACGGAAATGCCGATGAATTCAATGTATTCTGGTTTGGTGCTTGTTGCTCCAACAAAAGTTGGCTAAATATTGTTCAAGTTTGTGTATGAATTTATACCGATGGTTATTAGTTTAGTGGTAATTGAACCTGAATTTGTACTGATGGCTATTAGTCTAGTGGTAATTGAACCGAGGTTCTACTAGGATGTTTTGGGTTCAATCCTTGGTCGAGGCATATTTGTTTCATATTATCTTTTGTTATATTCGTAGTACATATTATAGTTGTTACTTTAGTTAGTTATTTCTATATTCGTTATTTGTAATACTCTTCCATTTATATTTAGTATTTCCAGTTCTCATCGCTAATTTACAAAAACGTTTGTGTATGAATTTGTGACGGAAGTGGTATGTAGTCCTTGTGTAACATACTTGTGTATAGTTTTTTCTTAGGCAGTCTCTAGTCTCGTAGAGATCTAAGAAACAAGATACAGTCTCTTGATCCTCTACTGAAGCAGAATATCGAGCTATGATCATGGTCACTTGTGAGTTAATATGGTTGAAGGGGCTTCTTAAGTGTTTGGAAGTCGAGCATTCCAAATCGATGGAGTTATTCTGTGATAGCAAGTTTGCAATTTGTTTTGACTGTCAGTTTTTGAGAGACTACGTAGTTGATGGCACAGTTCATATGTCCACGTTGCTACCTCGAATCAGTTGGCACATATTTTCGTTTTTCTTCGCAAATTGAACATTATTGATCTTCATGCTCCAACTTGATGGGTAGTATTAAACAATAATTGTATTATTATTATTATTATTATTATTATTATTATTATTATTATTATTATTATTATTATTATTATTATTATTATTATAAGTTGGGATTTTATAATTATTAACCCACTAAATTTAGCAAACGCATACATACTACCCTACATAATTTAAACGGGCAAAATGCATCAACCATCACGTATGTTTCACTCTTTTCACCGAGTTTTTTCTTGCAACCTAATTTAAGATGGGTTAGTAAAACTTAACTTCATATTTGGACCGTTGGATCAAGATTAAATAGGTAGTTCAGTTTTATGCTATTTTTATGGGTGCTTGTATGGACTGTAATACTCGGCCCTGAGTGGGCGATGTGATATATTTGATATGATTTGATTGGTACTACTCATATCATCAAGATGCATCTTCTTTTCGGTAGCCAACTCTGAAGAACTCCAAAGTTAAGCGTGCTTGACTTGGGGTAATTCTAGGATGGGTGACCCATTGGGAAGTGTCCCAGTGAGCACGTGAGTGAGGACAAAAACGTGCTGGAAAGACTCGTGGTGGTTTGTGAGGCCAGTCCATCAAATCAAATAACGTTCCGACCCGGTTTCGGGGCGGGGCGTTACATGGACAGTTTTACCTTTTGGTTGGTAAAACCTAACTCTATAATTAGGCTCCAAGTACAACTATTTTTCACCATTCACTCACTCACGTTTTATATGGTTCCATTCACTCACTCATCTTCGAGAAACGAATTCAATTGGTTAGTCCACTATTTTGGTCACCGTTGACTTTTTTAATGGTAAACTAGTCACTTCACATATATTTTTCCTTATATAAAATTTTGAAATGACTAGTTTACCCCTCCTTCAAACTTCCTTAACTATTACACTTATAAATACGGGTATAATTGTAAATTTACTCCTTTTCAGATTTTTGTTTCTTAAAAAATAGATGTAAAATGATTATTTTGCCCTTCTAAAAGTCAACGGGAGTTAAAATATAGTTGACTAACCATTGATTGACCAAAAACGCTGACGAAATAACCACTTGGAACCGTTTTTGGAGGATGAATGAGTAAATGGTGAATTCAATCAAACATAAGTGATAACTAATGCCTTTTGCCCTATTTTAAACTATGTCATCATAAAAATATGAGAGATCATATTTACGTGTTGTCACTAGTTTGGGTAAAATTAAGGCTTAATTTCATCTGGGTACCTGAACTTTCATAATTTTCCCAAATAGGCTTCTGATGAACTTTTTATAACAAGTAGGCATCTGGACTCCAAAATTGGCACCTGAACTTTCGTTTTTCACAATTTTTTTAATATTTCAGATTTTTGACATTTAAAAATTTCTTAACCTAGGGGCAAGTTAGTCATATTGAAAATATGACTTTTTGGAGGCAAAAATTTTCAGAATAGTTCAGGTCCCATTACTAAATAAGATTTTAGACGCCAAAAATTTGGATAAAGTTCAGGTGCCATCTTTAAAACTCTTTGGACTCTTTTATAAATAAATACAATTATTATAAATAAATAAAAACTAAAAATAAAAAATCACCCCCTAAAAACTAAAAATAAAAAATCACAACCTATCCCCACCCGCCCCACCCCCTCCCCTTTTCCTTCAACTCGACCGGCAACAGCCCCCTACCACCCCTTCCCTTTTTCTTTCACCTCGACCTGCAACAACAATTGCAGACCATGAATGCTCAACCAAGCTTCACACATCCGGCCTATTCGATCACCGACTCGGATCTGGTGACGATGCTCTGGAAGAAACCTTCCGAAGCTCCATAAGCCACCACCATCTCCGCCGTCATCATCATCGTCCTCTCCTTCGTTTTCTTCAGGAACAATTCAACAAAAGATAATTAGTCCCAAATTCGTCAAAATCAATTGCTTAAAATTGAGCCCAAAAATCCAGAGAAATGAGCGGAGTAGGGAAGAAGATTGCCGATGTCCAAGAATTGAAGGCAAAGAAATTGCAGATGTCCAAGAATTGATCAAGATGATGATGAAACTAATCTGACAAAATCGGGTGCCCAACTTCATCAGGTTTGTGCAAATCAACTTTTTTCCACCGCATCTTTTGTTCGGTGACGAAATCAGGTGCCCAATTTCATCAGGTGTTCGTTCTCTTGAAGGCAAAGAAATTGCAGATGTCCAAGAATTGACGAAATCGGTGGAGGACGATTGACTTCTTTATGGTAGGGGTGGGGTATAAGGTTGACGATGATGTTTTTAATGGGGTTGGGTTAAATATTTGAGGTTGGGTTATTTTATAATTAGGTTGAGTTAGTTTTAAGTGTAGTTTGACTATTTTGCCCTCTATTTAAAATTTTAAAATCTGAGAAATTCAGAAATTTGTGAAAAATAAAAGTTTAGGTACCAATTTTGGGGTCCAGGTGCCTACTTATTACAAAAAATTAATCAGGTATCTATTTAGGAAAATTAAGAAAGTTCAGGTGCCCAGATGAAATTAAGCCTAAAATTAATTGACCTTAACACATTACTTTTTCCTGAGGAATTAAAGTTGAAGTATGACTGTACATGTTCTATTGTTCTTTTTTTTTATAGATGAAAGCAAAAGTAGCCAATAATCACCCATGTTCATTGTCGTTATGACAAGAACAAGGGGAAATGTTACAAAAATTACAATAGTAAGGTACTGAATTGAAAGAGTCAATGACAATATTGTTTAAATTATAAAAGCATCCGACATTAGTTGGCATCCATTTGATGTTGCAGCAGTTCATTATCGTTATGACAAAAACATGTTCTATTGTTATAGTAACTAAGGGTCTGTTTGTTAAAACTGAATGTCTGAATCTAAAGTCTGAAGTATGACAATAAATGACTGAAAACTGAATGTCTGAATCTGAATGATAACTGAATATGAATAATGAAATATTGAAGTGTTTAATAACATTTCATAGAAAAAGACTTAATTTAAGTCGAATTGACAAAATTGCCCCATAGCATACTTCATTCATATATATAAATTACTAAAAAAGTCGTTTGTATAAATATTATAATCTAAATTATAAATATAATAATATGATTCAATAGATATTAAAATTTTATACAAAATAATTAAGGGCGTTCAATAAATTAAAAAATTATAAAGAAGATAATTAATGTAGGTAACTACTATTTAATTAAAAGTTATAATATCTAAAATCCAAAAAGTAAAATATAACGGGAGCAAGGCATAACAAACAAAAAGTTATGATTATTAGTCATATATGTATCGACTGCGTCATCATCACTTCTTTTCACATACATTATATCAAGATGTACAGTAATTGGACTGTTCACCAATCATAGTCATTGGCAACATAAATCATTATCAACAATCACAATCGCAACTAATAAGCAAAATCTGTACCCAAATCAATATGAAAATAATATTTTAACAATAATAGTAACAAAAAGATGCAAAAAAATAACTAAAAATTCTGTTTTAACCCTAAGATAACATTATCATAATTAAAATAGAGAATTACATTGAAAGTATATAACATCAAAAATAAATTGAATAAAGAAAAAGAAAAATATTATTAATCCGTTTGACATAAATTTCCTCATCAATTGAAGTAGATAATTTGGAGAATAAGTGTTGAAGATAAAAGAAACGTGTAATCTCTGAGGTTAGATTTGGGCAAATTGGTTTTTTGAGAGAATTGTGGGATTCAGTCATTAGTAGCAAATTTTGACTTAAAATTTTGTTACGGATTTCATTCAGATCTGAATTTATTTAATATTTCAACTTTTTTGTTAACAAACAGACTTAATGAAATAAGTACTGAATTAATTAATTTTAAGTACGTAATGAATTTAATAAACATGCCCCTAATGAAATACGTACTGAATTAATTAATTTTAAGTACTTAATGGATTTAACAAACATGTCCTAAATGTTGTATACACTCGAGCATGTGCAAACTCATTCATCGTTTTATAATATATAATTTAACACTTAATATGGTAATATAATTTAACATTCTTAAGCATATAAGGTTACATTCATAAGCATATAAGGTAACATTCAAATTTCAAATACATTAATTAGCAATTATGTTTCCTTCTTATTTCATTAACATGTGCCCTAAAGGCACATTTTAGAAAAACCCTTAATAAATTAACAATTATATTTATTATTATTAAATCTTAACTAAGTTTAAATTTGTTATGTAAAATAATATATAATTTTTGAAAATTCACTTTCCAAAAATAAAGATAAAATATACTCCCTCCGTCCCTAAAAGATTGTCACATTTTGACTTTTGTTAGTCAAACATTACAAAATTTGATCATAAATTCCCATTAAACGATAAGAAATAATATAGTGTTGTGGGACCTTGTTAGATTCGTCTCAATATATATTTTTGAAATATTAACTTTTTATAATTTTTTTGCATGTAGAATAATAGATATTTATGTTTTAAATCGTGTTTTGTTGACCACCAAAAGTCAAAATGTGACAATCTTTTAGGGACGGAGGTAGTATTTGATAATATTTACCAATAGGCAATAATTATTATTCAAATTGTTTATAAAAATGGAGTAAATAGATGGAGTAAATAATTTTATTATTGATCTCCTATTTTTTAGAAGAACATGGAACTTTAAAGGCCTTTAAAATAACTTCTAACTCCCCCCTTCCACAATTTTATACAATAAAGATATGTGTAGTTTTTTGTTTAAATTAAAAATTAACAAAATTTAATTATATTTTCATAAACTAACTAACTACAAGTATTAATTGTAAGAATATTATTATTTAAGTATTATTACATTAATAATATTCATATTATATTGGTCATTAGTATGATATTTATGTTGCAAATTCATTACAACCATTACAAACGTTACACAATAATCATGGACACATTTTGATTATGTTACTACATTTCACTCCCTAATATGCAATGTTTTAATCTAATAGGTTAATGAATGGTCAATAATTCTAATAGTACATAAATGAAAAGTATGTATAGTACAATATTAATTTATTGCATGTTATAAATACTATTTAACGCCATCATAATTGGCCTATAAATATTATTGCTCTTATGACTAGGACTATTATTTAAGTTTTTATATTATGAAGTCTTACATTAATATTTTCAAAAAAAAAAAAAAAAAAAAACTGACCTAGCGCCGCATAGCACAGTAAAACCTAGCGCCGGGTTGGAAGACCTCAACTCTTCCGGCGGCCTTATGGCTGACGGAATAACTTCTTTGCCGCCCCCTTCACACTTTTCTCAACCCACCAAAAATTGTTCTAAATCATTTGTGAAGGATGCTAAAGGCTCAGGTCAAGGTCAACTCACAGAACAATCAGAGTTTCTTGAGACAACAAGAAAGCCTTCTCAAAAATTGAGGGCTTCGCATCTTATCAAATCTGTTCGTTCTCCTAGCAACATCACCAACTCTCAAATCTCAGTTGACTTGGTTAACAATGGTGCCCAAGGTACCAGTCCTGTTCAATTTTTCAAAAGTATTCTTGAATTTTGGTGCTTCTCGTCGCAAAAAAATATGATGGATATTGATGATATCAGTACGGTTTGTTTCGAAACAAACACTTGCTTTGATGTTTCAGTTGTCACCACTCACCCCCATAAGCGAAAATGGGTTGTTGAGAAATCCCCTTCTAAATTTTATTTGTCTGATCTTGGGTGGTCTAAAAAGAAACAGAAAATTGTTAAGAATCCTTGTAACACTTTAGATTATAATATAAAAACTGTCCATTTGAAAAGAGCAAGGGGTTTTGGTTTGGATTCAATTGATTCTGAAAATGATGTTAGTAGCAAGAGGAATATGTCTAAGCGAATAAAAGTTGATTTCTTAGTCTCTCATTATAAGAAGCCGTCTGGTAGCACAGAGAGTACTGTGATGTCGCAGAATAAAGAGGAACCTCTGGAAAGGCTTCTAGACCTCAATCAAGATTATGTCCAGGTTACTTATTTGAGTTATTCAAGGAATGTGTTTGAGCCAGCACTCATTTATGTTTTTTCTGAATTGATCCCTGTTGATGATCATATTAGTCTCAAACAGTGCTTTTTGTTGAAGATCAAGTGGTTTATGGATGACTGCAAGCGAGTTGGTCTTGTTTATGATAAATCTATCCTTCCTTTTCAGCGAGTTGGTCAGTTTATGGCAGGTAGGGTTGAAGGGCACTTCCCTTTTGATCCGGGATCAAAATGGGTTTTAATTGATGGGAAAAATGAAAGTATGGGGAACAACCATACTTTTAGCTCCTTTGGCTTTGAAGATAGGATTGAAGGGCATTTTCCTTTTGGTCCGGATTCGAAATGGTTTTTAATTGATGGGAGAAAGGAAAGTATGGAGAAGAATCATACTTTTACCTCTTTTGGCTTTGAAATCACTACGGTTTGCTCTATTAACCTCAAGGACTTTCAGACTGGTTTCGTTAACTGTGTTGTTTCAAATGTTAGTGTTCATAGTGTGGACAAATGTTTTAGTTTGATTATGGCAGGTGTTATTCTTAGTTGTACTAAGAATTCTCTCTTGAGTCGATCTTCTTTCGACGACCTTAAAAATTTTTGGATCTCCTGTGACACCGACCTCGAGTTCATTGCGCATCTCGACTGCTCATGTCTTCAACGGTTATCCATTTGGTTTCTCCTTGTGTTTCCCAAGCATTACCATGGTCCTCCTATGCATTTTTACCAGATTTGTGCACAAGCAAGCAATAACCACCAGTTAATCGCTCATGTTAGATCTCCGGGAAGTTATCGGGATCAGGAGAAGACTATTTTACTTGATGGTTTTTTGCAGCCCAAGAAGCCACAAGTTTCAAGTGCTATAATTTGTTACTTTTATCTTTACTATATGTTATGTTTGATGTTTTTCTTTGAGACTCTGTCTGTTATAGCTCTTCTTGCCATAAAGGCTTGTTTGTTACTTTGAATATTTGTATTGCTTTCTATCTATCAAAAAAAAAAAACATTAATATTTCATGAAAATAAAACATATGAATAGTAATAACTATATCAAATTTTATATTTATTAGAATATTGATTAAAATTGAAAATAGTCTTAAAAATTTAGTTATATACGAAGTTTTAAAAATTTATGACAAACGGGCACAACAATCATCTGCGTTTACAATATGTTTCAAAACGTCCTTGTAACCAACTAGCTTGGCCTAGTGGTTATCGACCCATGTCTTCTCAATGGAGGTCATAGGTTCGAGACCTGGCGAGGGTCCAAATATTTATGGATGCCCCTGCCCCGTTGTAGTGTAGGTTTCCCTCCCCGTTAGTGTAGGATTTTCTTACTTGTATGATGTCGATTGGTTAAAAAAACTACCTACGTTTTACAATCCGTCATCTATTATGTCGATCAGTCATGAATAATATCATGTGAGAGAACATGACTTGTCTATAAAATTATTTTAATCACTTTATTCAATATATTTTGTTAGTAAAAAGATCAAAAGAAAAATATGAAATAACTCATCTCAATATCGAATCCGAAATAACCCACCTCTAACATACGTTTCACAAAAAATTTAACAAGGGAGACCAATTATGATATATATATATATATATATATATATGTATTTTCTATGATATATTTTAAAACATGTGACAAAAATATTTGGAAACATAAATGATGAACTGAAAATATCTTGTAAACAATGATTATTGCGGCCATTTTACGATACCGCCCAAACCACTAATTTCTTCTACATAAATAAGGTAAGTCCGAGATCAACGCTACCAACATATTACACATTTAATGACGTGAACTCTAATTAGGCAATTACTTACAATTTGGAAACTTTTGGGCTTATATATATGTTTGTTCTCACTTCTCACTTCTCACTCTAAACTACAATCAAGGTAGTTATATAAAAGGGGGAATGTGCGTGCATTTCACGCGGTGTCGTCTAACACATGTGCGCTTCGGGCGCTTGTACCTTGCGCTGCGTATGTTGTACCTTTTCACAGTTAAAACGCGTGTAATGCAATCGCGAGCCTCATGACTTGGTTTTTCCTTTTGTCTCATGCATTGTTTGCTTGTACACTAGGCTTCAGCGGTTGTACCCACGTTGCCATCACTTTGCGCTGCTTTAGAAGGTTGTACTATATGCATTAACCTATTGTACATTTACTGTAGTCTGTGGGACACGTGTGTGGTCAAAAAATATTGCCTCCCTCTTTCTAGAGTCTTCTCCACACCATTGCCTCCACTTTCTCTACATTCTTCCCCATACGCTTCCAGGCTCCAAATCTAACCCACCCCCGCCCCTCCCTCTGCCCCCCTCCCGTCTACAATCAAATACTTCAATCCAAAAATTAAATATTAGGGTTTTCTATTTTAATTATTATGATTTTTCAATTATAATTTTTGATGTATGTATGTTTAATTAGGGTTGTTACTGTTTTGTTTGATTATTATCTAGGCTTTCTCGTTCAGATCTAAATTTGTTTGAAAATATTCATCTCTTTTTCTCATCTGTGTTTGTTTTGTTCAATTTCTTGTAGATTTTTTCGAATCTCTTGATGAATATGCGGTTGCAAAGCCGAAGAGGAAAAAAGATGAAGTTCTTGAGGTTAGCGCGTCAATCGAAGAAGACATTGTTCGAAACAATAGTTCACGGACTATTTTTTCAAGATGATGAAGTTCTTGAGGTTAGTGCGTCAATCGAAGAAGCCATTGTTGGAAACAATAGTTCACGGACAATTTTAGTTTTCATTATTAGTATTTCCAATTTTGATTTTTGCTTTTTTTACCAAGGTTTAAATCAGGCCCTATTTCAGGCGTTAAACGTTTGTAAAATTCAATGCATATAGAAGAATCACATGATTTAATAGATGATGTTTCATATATGATAACTAATTGATTAGGAATGTATTTCCTTTAGACCATGATATATCTATAAACTAATTTAATTCTTTTCTGTCTATTATTTCAGCATACCTAGATTTTTCATCAGTTGAAATTGTTCATGTAGATTCTTTTGCTCGCTTGATGCAGGTAATGAATTCTGATAATTTTTGATATAGTTAATAATTATTCAACTTTTGAGGTTGAAATGCTAATCTTTAATATTGTTGATTTCTATTAGCTGTTTGGCGATCAGCTAATAAACATGTGAATTCTTTGTTCAGTTTGAGAAGATTTTTGTTCATAATGTTATGTTTTTTAAAGCTCAATGCTGATGACATAATGATATTTTTATTTCACTGATTGTGTTGTAATATGAAGTGAAATGGTGACGATATCTTCCAGGTTTGGTCACTTTTTATGAGGTTTGATCAGCCACAAAAGTAAAGCCCATCGTAGGCAGGTATACTTCCGCAAGTTCATACTTTGAGCCACATTTCTATACAGGGAGCATGGAATATGTGCTTACATCCTTGTAGCTGCCTCACTTCCTCACCTTGTTTACACAGTGACAGGCAAATTGCACACCTGTAACCAACATCATTGTCGAAATCTTCCATTTGTAGCAATTCAGTTGTAGTTTGTGGTAAACTCAATTATTTAAGGAGTAAATTGCATGAGGGTTTCAGGGTTATAATGATTCAATTGAGTTAGTATGTGATCATGAGTATGATATGAAAAACTCAAACGATACATTGGTAATTCGGTTCTAATTTCCTATTTTTTGTGTTAGTTGGTATAGGCTATTTTGTATACTATTGTATTTTCAGAAAACAATTATTGAGTAGAAACATTGGTGCTGTTTTATAACAATGTCAACGTCTTTGAATATTGTGCAACATTGTACTAAAATAATCTTAACCTCTCATATCTATTTGCTCTTCCATGTGTGGATCTGCTGTTAAGGCTTAGATGATGCTGCTGAGTTCAAGTCAAATCTTCCACCCAAATCCATGGTATAAATCGATTGCTTCGTTTCTTTCTGAATTTTGTTATTTTCATGAGATTTTACTGATGAACTTTAGCTGAATTGCAGATGCTAAAGTCAGGGTCTTCATGTACCCCAGCAACTTTTAAGCTTTCAAGGTATGCTATTTGTTCTTGATTATGCCGTCAAGGTTGACACCTTATTTGCAAAAGAAGTAAATTATCATTGTTTGGCGCATTTTCATATTCCTGCTTATATTAGCTAGCTTTCCGAACTTAGCAGTACCATTAGACATGGTGGACTTTATTGATAAGTCCAATTATGATGAAGGTCATCAACTTAATGAACAATTGGAACTTACTCATGAGTTTTTAGTCCTATGCAGATCTTTCTATTGTGCTACTAATGGCAAAAGAAGTGATTGTGTAATGCATGAGTATTGTGCTATTGATAAGGAACTAGGTGGAACACACCCTGGGAGGTTAGACTCATTTCTGTTTTAGATGCCACTCTTGTTTGTATTAATAGGTAACTTTGCACTATTGAACCAAAATCTCCCCAAAACTGTTTCCTGGACTCTTATCCAATATCTAACAGTAATATATCATCTCTAGGTTCTATCAGATGAGGCAACGAGAAACCAGTATCATAGATCTCTTCGACATCAAGAGGCTATTGGCCGACCATTAACGGGAGAGTGGGATGATAATATAGAGTTCATGAATGTTTTGAACTTCTACAGATGGGCCAACGTAAGGCAGAAAATGCAGAGTGACAAGTATTGGGAGCCGTATTATGCGACAAACTCAAGCTTTTATGAAGAAGTTGATGAGGAATCTGAAAATGAGATTTTAGAGGAAGAGCGAGGCTCTTTTCTTGAAGTTCTTAGGTCTTCTTTCCCTCTATCATTGGCATTCTCGCTTTTATGATTCATTTTCCTTAGAAATAGAGCTATATAAGCATGTGGAGGAATTGAGGAGGTATATGGCCTTCCTGACTGGAGCCGTATAAGGTTTTAACATTCTCTCGTCATTGATATCCAACAAAAAAGATCAATCCGGCTTAATGTGTGTTTCCTCTTTCCAGAATGGTCTCCTCTCATCACTATATCCCTCGAGTATAGATGCCCATGGACTTTAGTTTTTCTCCTTAGTAGTTGGTATAGATTCTTATGCAGGTCCTTTTGTTAGACGAAGTAACGGTGGATTTAGATGTTGTCGCGAGGATGGACTTGCTGGACTTTTTAAAAGAGGAGTGCGAACAGGTACACACTATATTCCTGATGTTCCATTATGTGGTGTCTGATGATTTCGAGTATTTATATGTAGAATGTTCTATATATATATAAGTACATAATGCACATTTCTGTGGTTAATCTGTGTATGTTCAATCATTTAATTTTATAAGTTGTGTGTTTTTCTCTTTTATATACACAAGTTGAAGTGGCAATAAGTTTCTTAATAGTTGTGCATCTCATTTTATTGCATGAATTTACTGTATCTTTCATAGAGGAGCTACTATCGTTTATGCAACTCATATGTTTGACGGACTGGAGTCGTGGGCGACTCATCTTGTCTACATTCAAGATGGCGTGATCAGGAAGACCGAGAAGTTATCAGAACTTGCGGAGTTGAAGATCTATTCTAATCTGCTTTCAATTGTCGAGTCTTGGCTTCGATCTGAACCGATGAAACCCAGCCCTGAAGCCAAAATGTTCCGCTACAAATGTCATGCTTAATGTATCTGTATTTCAACTATATAAATGTGTGAACGTAGTCCCCCCATGTAATAAATACCTGCCCGTCGTGAGACGGGCACCTGGAACTAGTTTTCAAGTAAAGAAAAAAACAGAGCATCTTCATCTCTAAAC
Source organism: Echium plantagineum (assembly GCA_003412495.2). Lineage (NCBI taxonomy): Eukaryota > Viridiplantae > Streptophyta > Magnoliopsida > Boraginales > Boraginaceae > Echium > Echium plantagineum. Next base: position 28,382,442 of record CM016564.1, read on the forward strand.
AAAAACAGAGCAAAAAAACAGAGCATCTTCATCTCTAAACAAAAAACAGAGCATCTTCACCTATTCATCTCCATCACTAACTATGAGTAATTCTTACAACACATACGAATTTCCATTTCGCATGCCAATGCCTCCGAATCCCTTCATCATCGGCATTGCTCTTCCTACTAATCATCGTAACCCTGCTGGCTTCCTCATCCGCTTCTCTGATAACCTCGATCTCCATCTCAGTCGAGAACCATCAAGAATTCCACATTCATCCTCTGCTTTTCCAGAAGATGTCATGGTAATGGATTCTGTAGATTCTAATCAAGAAAGAATGGGTGCCCATGAAGCAAGAAGAAGAGTAATGATTGAAGAGAGAATCGTAAGTCGTTTGGAGACCAAGATTTTCAAGAAACATGAAAACAATGATGATCAAGAAGCATGTTCCATATGTTTGTCCGATTTCGAAGAGAAAGAAAAGTTGATCGTGCTTCCTTGTGCGCATCAATATCACAAAAATTGCATCAGCAATTGGTTTGTTCGAAACACGAGTTGCCCTTTGTGCAGAGCAACGGCTATTATTTAATTGAAGTTTTTTTGTTTTTGTTTAAGGACCAAGTACAATGTAAATTTAGGAAACATTCTTTCATTATATTCAATTCTTGATTTCTTGTTTTTAATTCAATTGTAAATTTAATTCTGTTTTTGTTCACTTGTTGTCACTGGTGGAACCAGCCCGTTGGAATTTGGAAACGTTAAATTTAACATTTTCTTATTTAATCGAAAAATTAAACAATTAAGCACAGTGATTTCGTGGCTGCTTGCTGCTAGGATTCTCAAAAAACATTCCATTCGTGTTTATATCATAATTGTTTGAGAAGTGAGAACTGAGAAGGCTTGTAGGCTACCGGACGGGCGGGCTAGGATCGATCGCTTTTGCCCTGTACGGAGGGGCAAAATTGTAATTTCGTGTATATAAAATATTGACTATCGTTTGAATGAGGGACTACAATTTTTAGATAAGCTTGCCTCCTAAACAATTACTACTATTTAAGATAAGTTTGTCTCTTATCCTGATTTTTCATTAAACTTTAATATTTCAATTACTATTAAGAGTAAAACGGCACTCTAACAAATATTAAGTTTTCTGAAATTGTCCAAAACTTTAATACTTGTGAAATCCTCATTTTACCCATAATGAAAAATCATGATTAGGATGCAAACTGGTCTAAAATAATTGTTCACGAGACAAATTGATCTAAAATAATTGTTCAAGAGGCAAACTGATCTAAAATAATTATTAGTGGGGCAAATTGACCTATGCAGAAGTTCAGTTCCTTGTCTAAACGATTGTTAATGGTTTAGGGAACCCTATAAAATTTTGCCTTATTTTTTTGTGCCTAAACTTCCTTCATCCTTAAATGATAGGGTCATTTGGCTTTTCGCGATCACCGAGACACGACTTAAAACGTAAATATCTATAATTTTACATGAATAACACTTTGATATTTCAAAAATTCACAACAAACGAATCTCACAATATCTCACATAACTACATTATTTCTTATCTACTTACGAGATTTTATGGTCGAAGTTTTTGAAATTTAACCTAAAATGCCAAACTATTCCTATCATTAGGGATAGAGGTAGTAGTATTTTTGCATATTACATTGTTATCTACTCTATTCTCTAATCATATTAAAAGAGAAAGTTTTAGTTATAGATAAAAAAAAATCATTTTATTATAATATAATATAGTTCATGAGTTAAGTCATAGACCAAACAAATTCAAAGTTATGTCAAATTTGAATAGTATGATTTAGAAAAAAAAAAACTATATACAATTGTTTTGTTACTCTAATTACGAGAGGGAATTGCTGATTCGGTCCCGGTAAGTGGGTCACTGTTGCACTTTGGTCCTAGTAAATGATACGGATGCGAAAATGGTCCCTGTAAGTGGCTAGCAGGTGTGCATTTGGTCCATAATTTAACACCTACGTTAATTTGGGGTGTTTTTGTAATTCTGAGACAATTAATGACGAAGTACTAATATGGGACTAAATGGGAACTATGTGTACATTATGATGGACCATCCATGCAACGCTAAAATATTGTTCAAGAAAAGTCTTGAAATTTATATTTTGACCCAAAATTATTAAAAATTACGCTTTCACCCCAAAATATATTAAAAATGACCTTTTGCCCCAAAAGTCTTTTAAAATTCTATTTTGGCCTCAAAAGTTCTAAAAACTATATACCGGGTCCCAAAAGTCATAAAGCTTTTAGTTTGAGCCCAAAATGGTCTATTTGTAAAAGAAACATTAAATTAAGGACTAAATGAGAACCATGTGTATACTATCAGAAACTATATCTACAACACTTCTACCAGGGACGGATCCAGGAGTCCGATTATGGTGGTGCAAATTTCTATTAGAATCAACAATATGCAAACAAAAATTGAAACTAAAACGACTTGTTTTTATAATTATCATTTTCATTCTATTAATTAATTAATGAAAACAAGCGCAGTTATTGTTCTATGATGGGGTGGATACGAATCGACGACCCGACCCGAACCGAATCTAATTTGGATTAAATTTTTAATAACAGTATTTGGATTCGATTCTTCGATCAGAATAAATATTTGAATTCTTATTCTTATTCGATTAGAATAAATTTTTAATAATCTTATTTAAATTAAAATCTTATATATTTCAATAACAAAAAATCATTATATTATATATTAATCGATGAAAATAATACATTTTACAAACCAAATAAATATACTTATTATAACTTAGACAAAAATATGTTATTATGTACTAAAAGTTTATTATACACTTTCAAATGGTCTAGAAAAATATGGAATAGATTTATTGAGCAAAGCAAATGAATAGTAAAAAGTATAGAATAACTTTACAAAAATAAATGATTATGAAAATGGATCGAGAAAGATATGTGTAAGTTAAGCCAATATTTTTACAAAGATATGTGTACGGAGGGGCAAAATTTGAGGAGAGTGGTAAAGTTGAAAAATATGGAATAGATTTATTGAGCAAAGCAAATGAATAGTAAAAAGTATAGAATAACTTTACAAAAATAAATGATTATGAAAATGGATCGAGAAAGATATGTGTAAGTTAAGCCAATATTTTTAAAAGTAAGCTTTAGAAAAATATAGAAATCGATAAATGAAGAAAGGAAAGGAAAGGAAAAATATATAAATAAAAGGTAGAATAGGATAACTGAGGAAGAGAGAAGAAAAAACAAAATGTTGTTGTCTATGTTCGAACCCATGCAATTAAGGGGCACATAAGTGTCTTTTGCCAAATAAACTAGGATAGCCTTTGTGCATCTAGGATAGCTTTTGTTCATCTCATGTTTGAGTAAGTTTTTTTCCCCAAAAAATCTAGTGGTGCATTGGCACCACCATTCTATATGTTAGATTCGTCAATGACTGTCACTTAGTGAGACGAAAGTACAATTTGGCTCCACCATTATTATAATTAACTATATATATAAAAGACATAGGGGATTGAGGAAGATATAAAAGTCATCAAAGCTATTTGGGAAATAGTAAGGTGTAGTAAACTTGAGGGATTGAACAAGTCAAATTTTAACAAACTTGCACGATTGAACAAGTCGAGCATCAACAAAAAACAAGATACTAGGATAATGGCGGGAATTGCTGATTTGGTTCCAATAAGTGGCTCATTGTTGCACTTTGGTCCAAATAAGTGACACGGATGCGCAAATGGTCCATGTAAGTGGCTAGTATGTGCGCATTTGGTCCTAATTTAACACCTACGTTAATTTGAGGTATTTTTTCAATTTTTGAGACAATTTGGGGGATGGTTATGCAATTTTAAGACTTTGCTTGGTCCATAACTCTTTTTCAATTTTTTCTCAATTATTTTTTAATAATTTTTTCGATTTTTTTCTATTTGTTTTTTAGATTTTTTTTTCGATTTTTTTCCTAGTAAATATGGTTCGATTTTGGTAGTTGTTTTAGTTAAAAGTATGGTTTTGGCAAAATGGTTGGGTTTTCATAGTTTTTTGGCAAAAAGTTAGATTTTGATCGCTGTTTGCCAAAAGGTTTTCGTTGTTTGCCAAAAAGGTTCGGTTTCGTAGTTTTTTTACATAACGGTTCGATTTTGATAGTTGTTTTGGAAAAGATATTCTATTTTGGTAGTTTTTCGCTAAAGATCTGATTTTGGCAAAAATGTTCAATTTTGGTAGTTGTTTTGGCTAAAAGTTCCGATTTTAGCAACAACAAAAAAAGTTCGATTTTGATAGTTTTGGAAAAGTGTTCGATTTTGATAGTTTTTATAAAAATCGAACTTAATTTTGGCCAAATTAGCTACCAAAATCAGACTTTTTTGCCAAAACAACTATCAAAGTCGAACTTTTAGCCAAAATAACTACCAAAATTGAACTTCTTTGCCAAAACAATTATCAAAATTAGATATTTTTGTGAAAAAACTACCAAAATCGAATATTTTTTCCAAAACAACTATCAAAATCGAACTGTTTTGTCAAAAAACTACGAAAACCAAACCTTTTTGGCAAACTACGAAAACGTTTTGGCAAAGAATTATCAAAATCGAACCTTTTTATCAAAAAACTACGAAAACCGAAACCTTTTTTGCCAAAACCAAAACTTTTAGCTAAACAACTACCAAAGTCATACCATTTTTACTAAGGAAAAAATCGAAAAGAAAACTTTAAAAAACAAATAGAAAAAAATCGAGAAAAATCTAAAAAAAATCAAAAAGAAAAATTGAAAAACAACCGAAAAAAGAGCTGTGGATCAAGCAAAGTCTTAAAATTGCATAACCACAATTGTTTTAAAATCGCAAAAATACTCAAATTAATGTAGGTGTTAAATTATGGACCAAATGTACGCCTGCTAGCCACTTACATGAACTATTTGCACATCCGTGTCACTTACTAGGACGAAAGTGCAAGATGATGGGCATTCTTTGTGCAGCAAATAAACCAAATGAAAACAGGCACATACATTCTTTCTCTAGCAAGAAAAGGAGATAAAGATAAAAGATGATGGGCATTCTTGGTTCCTACGTTTCTTGTGTGTTTGTTTCTGGACATCATCCTCGTACTAGCACAAGTCCCTCCTCCCTTACCTTTCGCAAACAGAGAGCTATAACAAGTAACTACTTCACCTATAATTTTAATAGTTGACTAAGTATTTCTTCTACTTAGTGTAATGAAAAAACATATTAAAGGTTGTGTTTTTAATACATCATCATTTTGGTTCAAATTGAAGTTTGTGTGCCAATTAAGTCTATAAAGTTTGTTAATTTCGATAATTGAAAACCAAAATCGACAATCTTGTTACAATGGTGGGTGGAAGTAATACACAGCTCAAAGTGAGTTTTTCTTGCAAACAGCCCCTGAACATAGGCTCGCGATACTTCTTACTGTGAATCTCTAATATGAGGAATTGGTTTCGGGGAATGTATATGTGTCGAGTTAGATTAAGTGTGTTTGTGTGTTCCCATTTGACAGTGGCAGCAATCAGTGATGATCCAGTTAGAGAATGGATCTTAACTGAGGGAAATGCAACACAAATTACGAGAATCAGTCCTGTTGGTGGTGGTTGCATCAATTTAGCTACTCGTTATGACACCGATGCTGGTTCCTTTTTCGTAAAGACAAATAGGTAATACAAGTTGTTAGCAGTGTAATATGCAGTTCTTCAGTTATATTCTGTTTTTTGTTGTTGTTGAATACGATATGAATTTAACTTTTGTAATTTGAATATGTTTATTGTGGTGAGCTCATAAAGAACAAAACATCTTGTATTGTTTGACGTTTATTAGGATCATACATTTGACGTTTATTAGGTCAGCATCGATAGACTTAGCAACCTATATGTTTATCTGTGTTCAATACTTTGCTTTCTTACACCTTTTTCATAGATGAAACAGGAGTATAGGTCCATCAATGTTTGAAGGAGAGGCGATGGGTTTAAATGCCATGTATGAAACAAAATCAATTCGGGTGCCTAAACCATTCAAGGTGATATCCTTTTGTGTTTCCTTGCTGAAGTTACATCATAGCAGATTATGCAGACATTATGTTTATCCTATAAAACCATAGCTATGATGCATCGGCATGTTCTGCTATGCTTGGTGCATACATATAAAAAGAGTCTTTCTTGTTGTCTAGGTCGGATCATTGCCTACAGGGGGGTCATTCATCATTATGGAGTTCATTGAATACGGTGCATCTAGAGGGAATCAGGTCAGAATTACTCATTTGATGTGACCTATTTGTCACCCCCCCCCCCCAAATTCATTTTACTTCGCTAGTTATTTAGGACTCTTCAGTTCTTTACCATGATAGTACAAATTGATACCAAGGTTTGACTTTCACCCAGTCTGCGTTAGGGATGAAGCTCGCAGAAATGCATAAAAGTGCCAAGTCTGAGAAGGGTTATGGATTCTATGTCGATAATACCATAGGGAGGTAATTAATTTGCATTGAATAGAATCATCATTATATATCCGTGTTTCCACTCCCACAAAGTATTCACATGAACATATGTACAAGAATGACAACTTCTATATGTGAGTATTTGCAATTACAGTGAACATGTTCCAACTCACATCGGGTGTCGACTAATTCTTACATGTTGATGTAGTACCCCACAGATCAACACTTGGACATCAGACTGGGTTGAATTTTATGCTGAGCACAGATTAGGTTACCAACTATTATTGGCAAGGAAGCAATTTGGTGACTCAACAATATATGAAAGAGGTTTGAATTCACTTAATACGCTTTTTCTCTGGTGTTCAGTGATGCGACCCAAAGAACATGTCAAACTAGAATTATTATCATAGTCATCAATTTGTGTTAGTAGTTTAATGTAGTAGCGTAGCTCTTCTCTATCTCAGTAGTGTTTAGTTTTATTCGAGTTGTGGGATAATTTTCTTTTAGTAGCAAGTTAGTGTTGTTAGATATGCTATTTTCAATATTCAATATAGTATATCAGTTAAATCAAATCTGTATGATTGTATATATATCTGAACCAGATACTTTGTAGGGCAAAGACTGGTGAAGAATATAAAACCTTTCTTTGAGGGTGCTGCGATAGAGCCTTGCCTATTACACGGAGACTTGTGGAGTGGAAATATTAGCTGCGACAAAAATGGTGAACCAGTTATTCTTGATCCAGCATGCTATTGTAAGTCCTTAATAGTTCAGATGGCAAATTTTTAAAGATTTCAGACGTATTTACTATTTTATATATCTAGTGTTGTCATACCTTGCTTATACATTATGCAAATATTGTTTTTGGTAAGGTACGTTTAAGCTAAATTGGGCTTTTCTTTGATCTACTCTTGGTATCTACTGAGATATGTTATGGAACGTAAAATTTGAATCCTTTTGCAGATGGACATAATGAAGCAGAGTTTGGAATGTCATGGTGTGCTGGATTTGGGGAATCATTTTATAAGGCCTATTTCGAGGTACCTGATCTCATGTATACATAACATATAGTACTAAATGTTACTCAGCCGTAAATGCATGCATGTGATGTCATATAGAGAATCCGAACAACTATCTATGTAACCAAAATAAAGCTCACGTATAGGCATTATTGCATTACACAGAAGCCTGCAATGGTATATTAATTGTTATGCCCAAATAAAACTTGCGTTGCTTTCATATGTCTTCCCTTGCATCTCCGTTCCAATTTTGCATGCAGTCAGATAGGACTTAAAAATTCCTTCAGGAACGCATACCTCTTGACTCACTCTCTAAAATTTCTCTAAATGTATTAAATATAGACAGAGAGGGCTAACCTTTTAGTGAAAGCTTCCAGCTCTTTACTGAAATGATTAATGCACCTGCTTTTCTTCCATTGTTTGGTAATATTTCCTGCAACTAAGAACACTCCTTGCTAGGCAACCTCCACACAGTCCGGTAACTAAAACTTTTGGATTTTTTTAGTCACTCTTCACTCTTGACCTGATTTTCTATCCACGACAATATATTTATAGCATGTCGAACTAATACCTTCAGGCACCTCCCTCTACTACCCATTAGTAAATTTAAGCATATGAAATAGCTAATATACCACTTTACGGACTGACCTTCATTATTCCTTCTAGCATATATCCCGAGGGCATTATCACTGATACCAATTACTTCTTCTCTCTGAGCCAAACCCAACCAAGTCAACTATCACCCATGTGCACGTATAAACTGATACACTGCCTATTTATCTCCAGTTGTACTCCCTCCGCCCCTAAAAGATTGTCACATTTTGACTTTTGTTGGTCAAACATTACAAAATTTGATCATAAATCCCACAAACGATAAGAAATAATATAGTCTTGTGGAATCTTGTTAGATTCGTCCCAATATATATTTTTGAAATTCAACTTTTTATAATTTTTTCGCACGTAGAATAATAGATATTTATGTTTTAAATCGTGTTTTGTTGACCACCAAAAGTCAAAATGTGACAATCATTTAGGGATGGAGGGAGTACTATTTTTACGAGCATCTTTGTAAGATCATCAGAACAATAATACATGAAGCATCTTACTACTAAACCAGAAAGCATCAATGAACATGCTTCTGTTTTTCATGTCGTTTTCTACTTTCGTCATCAGGTGATGCCCATGCAGCCAGGTTTCGAGAAAAGAAGAGATCTGTATATGCTCTACCACTATCTTAATCACTACAATTTGTTCGGCTCTGGCTACAGGTCTTCTGCAATGTCAATTATTGATGACTATTTGAGAATGTTAAAAGTCTAAATGTTGGCTCTCCTTTTTTCTTTGAAGTCCTGTAAAGTTTTCTTTCTCATTTTATCTTTTGTGTCTGTAAGGACTTGATTGATGGCTGGTTTATGAGGATGAATATACAAGTTATCAATGGTCAACAGATAAAAGTACTTGTATAACTTTTACTTGCTATTAACATGTGATGATCGGAGATCAACCCCGGAAATTACACTTTGGTGTGGGGAAATTTGGTCACTTGGGGAAACAAGAAACATAAAGTAGTATCCCGGAGCAACGTAGAAGCCGAATATCGATCTATGGCTCACGGAGTATGGGAGGTACTTTGGGTAAAACGATTATTTGGAGAGTTTGAGCTACCATTTGATGAACCAATCCAACTCCATTGTGATAATCAGTCACCGATCCATATTGAAGACAATCTAGTTCAACATGATCGAACGGAACTTGTGGAGGTGTACAGACGGAAAAATCGACAAAAATATCATCGTCACAAAGGGACAATCGGAGAAATAGTTCTACCTACTACTAAGCAAGCTCGGACTATCAGAAATATAATAAAGGATATTTGAAGGAAATATAAAACCATGTTGAACAGATATAATTACCATTCCTTTATAAATGTTCAGCCTCCAGAACATACAGATCAAATTATTCAATAAATTGCAGAATAATGGCTGTTTTGACATGGTAGTACAGATACAAACAATCCTTTTTGTCAAATCTATCAGAGAATATCCTACAATCCTGTACCATTTACGTTACATGGGCTATAGATATTAATATTAATAGAAGATATACATCTCTAAACTTGGTTTTAGCATTGATTATTCCGGAAGTGTACGCATGTACACACCAAAAGCTTGTAAACATGGCTGGCGCCTTCGTCAATTTGCTGTATCAACAGTGATGGACGATTCATGCCTCGCGAGGTTCTAAGTGGTGCCTAACAAAGCTTTAAATTGATGTTGCAACTTCAGTTTTGGCTAGTTTGGAACAGCTAACTACAATGAGGTAAATAGGAGCGTCCTATACTTGTAAGAGCACACTTCAGTACTTTCTGCAGTCTGCTTCTTCCATCAAGGTAATATTGGGAGGTCTACGCCTTCTGAATTAGATTATGCAACCTCACGAAATCGTCTAGTGTAAGCTCCTCAGGTCTTGACTGCATCATAAACGAAACTTGCATTGGGCACCAAATTTCGATTTTATAAAGATCACAAGTGTTGATACAATCCTCCATTGCCCTTGCCCACAATTTTTCGATGGATTCCATAATTATATACCATGCAATGACTATAGAGGATATGATTTTAACCAAAATTATGGCATCTAAAAATTTTGTTGTCTTTAATTCAGTTTTATACTTACTGTAGCAAGAAGACCAATGCTGACCAGAGCTTCTTCAACCTCATGGGAGGAGCGTATGTGTTGGAGTGACTTTCTTAACATCTTACGTTTTCCATTAAACGCAGAGTTGACCTTTAAAGTTTGAAGTGTTCGGTCAGTAGTAGTAATATTTTACATATAAGGACTACAAAAAAAGAAAATAGAGTTGAAGATGAGAGAAACAACATTTTACTTCCAAATACCACTTGAAATAATTCCAAGTCTGAAGATACATACCAGCGAGAAGAAACTTTTGGCAGAAGAAACTGCAGGATAATCTACAGTCTGCTTCAGCTTAAATGAAACAACTGCTGCATCAACCTATAGTATGAGATCAGAAACAGATTTAAGTTGACTTCAAATTCATCTAACCCTTGAGCTTCTCGTTAACATGACAAGAATCTATTTTAGGTGACAAGATTTGATGTTCTTAGTACGGAGCAAGAAATATTGGCAACTAATGAAACTGCCATGCAGGGTGATATAATTTGCTCTATGGTAAAAAGGGACAAAATCTATGATAACTCAGGATATTGTCTGGACAAGGATAGCTAAATTGTGAGGCATGGATGTAACTGTGCCTTTCTGAGAGTATATTCCCTCAGAAGTAAATAATAATTAGGGCAAAAGGCACAGATCATTATTCATGTTTTATCATGAGCCCCTTTCGCTCACTCATGTTTTAAGTGTCCCATTCGTTCACCCATGAACAAAAAAAGTTGATCGTTTAGTACAACAGTTCGTTAAAATCTTCGTTAACTTAGTCATTTGTTAACCACGTAATTATTGTAGGGTGAAGTATGTGATTTAATAATTAATAGAAAATAAAAAAGAATATAAAAATTGATTCCCGGACAAAAACACATGCATAATGTGTGACCAAATTAAAATAGCAACTGACGACATAGTGACTGAATAAGGACTTCTAAAGCATCAATGATCGAATCAGTACATCTAACATTAGAGAGCGAAAGAGGATCATGATGAAGCATAGGTGATGATCCTTACCTTTTTCCCTAATAATTATGAATAGAGTAATATTAAGAAAGTAACAACATACTTACTTTAGGTTGAGGAAAGAAGTTTGCCCTTGGGACGTGAAGCTTGTACTGAGGATCTGAAGGAACACAAAGGAATCATATATAAATAGTGACTACCAACTACTAGCTGAAGATCAAAACATGAGGAAATGACTCCAGAATATGAGGAAATATAGCACATATGTTTAATATCTTGTCGTCACTCTTACGACATAAAATAAAAGTTCAAACTTAGTTCAAGATAAAGGATATTTTCCAACTAAGAAACCTGAATAATAATTGATGAAGATGTTGATGGGCCGATACTCAGAAGACCTTGTAGACGAATCTACCATCCGCAAGGCTGCTTCATCCTGAGACAGCAAAAAGGCTGTTCTTATTTACAAAACAAGCAAAACGAGAGTTCAATACTCAGTTACAGCACTGGTTCAACTTGGTCGGCTATATGTGTGCTTGTACATGGAGCATATGATAAATACACTGCACAGGAATAGATTGATTCCTCACTTGAAGTAGAAGTACAACTTCTGAGAAAATGTCACCCATGGGAAGAAGTTGTTTAATCACATCAGTGCTGATATTAAATGGTATATTAGCTACCACCTGTAAACAGAGGGAAAATCTGGTTCAGACATATCTCATCTAGGTGCTAAAATAGTAATACCGAGTAATACCGCTACAAAGTTTCTTTCACATTAACATATATGACAACTTTTTCTTGGAGCTTTAGTTGGTTTAAGAGATAAATAAGTAATAGAGAGAGCCAAAGACGCACACAATGTTACAGAACTCGAAGGGGGAGGCATTCATATATGTACCTTAAGCAACGTCGAACACTCAAACCTGAGTACTCATTTTGCATTTAAGTGAAGAGATGAACCAAGAAGATATTTGATTATGTCAAGCTTAGAAACTAGACACCATGGAGTAAACTTCAGTTTCTAAGGATGTGATATTCCTTTCAACTTCTATGTTCTGATTTAGACCGATGCTGCTAAGTAAATTTCATTAACTGCAGTTAATATCACGAGTCCATGTACTTGCACATGGAGTGACGTTTACAATTAAACTTCCAAGCAACATTGATACACCTCCATAATGGAACAGAGAGCCAATGTTCGATGTTGCTGCGCACCTTTGCATGTCCTGGATTCTTTTCTGAGGATTCTTTATTCCCAACCATTGATAACATGTGAGAGTATATATGACATCTTGTAAAATCCTCTTGCAGAACCTTAGCATAGTTAAAAGAAAAACAAACACAATAATTAAATTAAGTAAAACAGGCTACAGTCAACCAGTTAAAAATATGAAACGATATTTCACAACCAAGGATAAAAGAAGTATTGACTGAAGTTCGAAAATAAAAGTAGGGTGTATAGCCAACAGAATCAGACATGAATACATGATGGTGCAAGTTCATTGTAGATTAGAGGATACATGTTTAGTCTTTCATTTCTTTCTGAATTATAATTTTCTCATCCAACTTCCTATAACATGAAAGAACTGAAAAAATGCTTTACCAATAAGATATTGATGTAAATTTAACCAATTTTAAGTAAATGCTAGGATCAGTTTTCATGTCAACATATTTAAGAACGTAAGGATCCATAACCTTAAAAGTGGAGAGAGGGCTACTCCAGAAATGAAAGGACCAAAGACAAACGAAGAAAATGACTACCTTTACACAGCCTGAATCGGCAAATCGTTCCGAGACAAGTGCTGCCATGTATGCATCCTACATGTAAGGTTAAAATCATTTGCTATTACAAAATGAAACATTTAGATTGAGTTCACCAGCCTTAGCAAAATGCAAATGAATCTTTTAGATATTTAATTAAACCACGATAGAGGACCATAAATGTATTATCTTCTGACAATTTTGCAGCTACCTCATAATTCATTAGCTAAAGACTACTAAAGTAAAATCAAAATATCGTTTCTTCTTTATAATCTTTTGGTTATTGGATCAGTAATTTTTTTTGTTTTAGTATCAACTATTTCTTTTTATCGAAATGCAACTTTGAAGCACTAAAAACAGTCGCTGAACATACAAAATGTATGATATTATCAAACCTTTTCAATTGCGAGCACATTGGCACCTGCATTAACGAGAACATTAGTAAGCGAACCAGTCCCTGGTCCAATCTCAAGAACCAAATCCCCTTCCTTGACATTAGCAGCACTCACTAGCTGTTCATTTATGGAAGAATTCAACATATAATGCTGCAAGTAAAATCATACAAAGTCACTTATCCACTTCACAGATGTTCGATAAAATGCCCGAAAGAATAAAAATTCAAAAACACTAGAAATTTGAGCAAAACAATAAAAAGTGAACATGGGTTTTGGTATATGAACCTGTCCAAGTGATTTACGTGGAAATCGGCCCTTGGAATTGAGGGCTTTGAGGGTGGCATGATAATCATCCGCTTCTTGACTTGGTGTGTTTGATGAGGAGGCTAATGATGAGGTTATATTAGTAATTTTGGTGATAGAATGAGTATATTTAGAGATGGAAGTATTAGTGAATGCTTGTGGATAGCTTGCAGGAAATGGCGGGAGGGTGTAGCTGAGTGAAGAAGCCATGACAGTTAATCCTTTGGTTAGTTAACTTCAATATGTAATATAGCTTAATTTATTAAAAAAATTATATTGAACATAGTTTGGGTTGAACCTTTTTTTTTTTTTAAATTAAGCAAAATCAATAAAGTTTATGAGCCGAAACCCAATACAAACTGGAAATGTCACAAAAACAAAAATAAAAACATAGAAGAAAACACCAAATAAAATCTTTCGCCAGAAAAATAGGGATCGTTGCTCAGCTTCTGTACTTGAATCCTTTCCCTGATGATTTTCTAGCCTTGAAGTTCTATCTTTTGTGGAAATTAAAAGAAGTTTCCATCTCTATATCGTCAGCCACCCAGTCTTCCAAATATTCGTCGATTTTGTGATCTTGGTCGGGTTGAACCTTAATTTTTAATTGGATATAACTGGGTTTTGTAGCATGTCACCAATCGATTATTTATTTTCCAAAATGTTTTGATCCATCATTTGTGTTTGTAATTTGTAAGTTGGTTTTTCATCCACTATTATGTTTGGTCAACGATCCGTCAATGCACATGAGTTGCATGTGACATTTTTGGAGGAATATTTTAGTCATTCCACATTGATATTAAGCAAATAAAATAATCAAAGATTAATTTGGGTTAATGGCGGGGGACATCACATATGTTTGTCTCATGTCATTTGTCGATCAATTATATTTCAAAGTGTGTTGATCACTTTTGAGAATTGTACCCAATTGATTTTTCATCCATGATACGTTTGGTTGACGGTCAATCAAAGCACATGAGCTGTGTGTAATATTTTTAGGAGGGTATTTTATTCATTTCGTATGATATAAAATTAAAAAAAAGATTAATTTTGTCGCAATCACCAAATCCTAAAAATGACATCCAATTATATTCAACTATATGATCAAAATTGAGCAGAGAACTAAGTTGGATCGAGATGTAGGAAGGTGGGTAAACTATATTTAGTATTCTACAATTTTTTGAAATGAATTGTCCACTTCTAGCTTCGCGTTCGGAAGACAAATTTTCAGTTTATCTCATACGTGAAGTTATTTCTGTAACATGCAATACATATGGCAATACATATGGCATGTGTCTCTCCTAAAAACACTTTGATGTTAGTATGTTTGTGGCAAAAATATTTGTTTAAGAAAAGGATTAGTAGCTATGATTACTTAATGTGTCATACCAATAAAAAAGATAGTGCAATTTCAATGAACTTAAATGTAACAAAACTCTACGAATAAGCTATTCATAGAGATAACAACAGTCAAGATCAACGGTAGAAAATATCAGCCGAACTCCTACCCATCACAATAGCACAACCTCGCAACTGCAATAAATGTTTACCATATTCTTTCTATCATAATAGGAAGTACAAGTGCAGCTGGCAACACCCCTAAGGTCCAGATTAAACGAAAACTACAAATAGTCGAATAAAGGGCCAAGATGCAATCCCCTACATGCTAGAAATCGGGCAAAAGTGTACAGGTGAGGGCCCATACAAACACGTCATGGGGAGAACATTTGGAAACGTCCTCCGAAAAGACTACAAATTACACAATCTGCCACAGATTCACTATTGTGCACACAATGAACGACTCATTTCGCCCATGAGTCGAGTCATTTAGCCCATTTGCCCACAAACGCACAAATATGGAAGCACGACTGATGAATATACACACATTAAAGGAGATCATTCCCTTCTTTATAGTATGTATAATATTATTGTATTTGTATTCTGATCGCTAATTTACCAAAAAACAAAACCCCCCGTATCACTAATTAAAGATATATTAGTCTCTCTAATATCATTTACAAAATTGCATAAAAAAGTTTGTTAATGGATTAAAACCATATCAATCTACATTAATGATCAACCTTCAAAATGGTTTCATATCTGAAAGATTAATACATAGTAACATAATTCTAATTCTAGCACAAGAATTCACTAACACCATACGTCAATCAAAATCTACAAAAAATGATTTAGTCGCATTAAAAGTACACTTCATGGTATTTCATTACAAGTGAAAATAGAATTATTGACATTAGATGTCTCTTTACATAGAAAAATGGCCATCAGAGGTGATGGACTCATGGTTATAGTTGAAGAACAGGAAATTATTTTGTATTTCTCGAACAAGAACATTTGTAGTATAGTTATCAAGTTACAAAGCCTTCATCTTATATTACATTTATATCTCACCATCTAAACATCAATGGTGTATGTCCGTTATTCTTCTACAGCATAGGGCAGTCACCCCATGCTACTCCTCGTTCGCACTCTATCGATTATCATTTGCCTTCCAGACAAATCTTCTGCATAGCCAACAATCTGCATTTGCATACGCAATGAATATTACCATTAAACAGAACAAAATATCATCAGTTCATGGGCGATAATTCGTCCCTTGGCAAACTTTTTTATCCATGTTGGACCCGTGAAAATGGTGAAAGTTAAAGTTTACAATTTACATTTTATTTTTGAGTTTATTTATATTTGTATTAGTAATGTTTCAATACTTAATTTGAACAACTAATGATAACAAATAACTAGAGAGATGTGACTTTGATTTCGTATTATCTCGTGTGACATACATGACATGTGTAAACACATGACTTTTTATATGACACTACACAAGCTATACGGCATCCCAACTACGGTACACGACATTGGATGGTGGTGTCATGTCTGTCACACAACGCAGCCTCTTTTCTGACTTATATAAAAGGGCAAAATGGAGACTCTTGTGCATTGCACACAAGGAGCCTTGCAAATATGTGTACCCTCTATTATGAGAGCAACATACCAGATTCTTATTCTTTAACTCCGAAAGCAACTAATAAATCACGCATTTTCTATGTAAACACCCAGTGAATATAGCAAAACGTTTTATTGAGCAAAGAAGTTCAGAAAAGTATAGGTTGAGAAAAAGTAAGCACGAACCTGGGAGTCTGTTTGTGTTTCACTAAAATTCTCGTAAGTTTCGGCTGCAGCAGCTGGAGGAATATTGACTTTGCCAAAATTTCTAGCAGGCCTGAGACAAGAATAACAAGATGCATTGTCATAACTAACGTTAGGACTTAGGAGAGATCAAATGGAGGAAAGTGTGTATATTCCATACAAGTGTCATATTTGAATCAGGACATGTAATTGTTCATACATAGAACATCAACCTACAGAGAAGTCATTCAGCCTACGTAGCAACATACAGGCTTTCAGATTCTATCGCAGTGACTGTGGAACTTATTAATGATAACACTTCCTATAACGTATTCCAGTTCTGGGGGAAAATAGTCTGGCCTTCCACAGTCCCACTTAAGAATAAATTGGACGAGTAATATTTATATGGATACACATATCATGCATGGCGATGATATATCTCCTCAAAATCCCTATAAAAACTATTACAAATAAGATCATGTATATCAAAACATGCACCATACAGTTCACCGAGAAGGACTATTGCTACATACAGAAATGTGGCTGACCTGGATATGCAATTCATGGGAACCCGGGTATTAGAAGAACGGTCTCCGTCATCTTGGCCAGGAATGGAAAAATCAGTTGCTTGATCACGGATGGTACAATCAGATGCTTGGCCACGAAGAGAACAATCAAATGGAAATAGCTATTTACATGTCAAGGTTAAAATTTGAAAATTTATAGCATACATAAATAAACAAATTATAATATTAACAAAACTGAAGATCTATAAATAATAAAGATAAGGCACAAAAAAAAAAGGATACACTTATCTCGGTAGACATATTGTCACTTATCTGCAAATGAAACCAAGCATGATCAAGACGGATATAACCATTGCAATAATACAAGATGCCAAAACCCACACCTTACCTTACTAGTTTGTTCTAACAAATCTTCAATAGCGGCCACATCGTCATGAACTTCAGAAGCAACCCTTGCACTTTCTTCTATGTCCTTTTTTGTAGAAGGTACAGTGAGGCAATGTTCAAATTGTTTTCGTACTGAAGACACCATAGATGTTAAACGCTCAGCTTTTGAAGTTTCTCTTGCTCTGCAACTAGTAGGCTGCACAGTCTCTTCGCAACCTAAAACTTTTCTAGGAGGGGACACATTTGGTACACTTTTTAATTCCTCTGACTGGATAGGAAGCTGGGACACATTATCACCAGATATCGTCTGAAATGCTTGTGTAGGATACTGACTCATGGTGCATAGTCCAGCTTCTCGATCTTGAGAAGTAGCTTGCTTAGGGTGGAATGGACGTGAATCAATAACTTTGTTCTGCGCAAAATTGAGAAGAAGCATGGTTAACAACTAAGAATGTATTAGGAAATGAGTGTTGCACTTAAACATGGTCAAAGTATCCTTACTTAGAAGTATACAATGATTTTACCAGGGGTATGCCCCAGGGGAAGCATTTTTGTTTTCTTTCTCCGTTGCAGTCATTATTAAATACAACATCTTCAAAGAAAATAAGTAAATATATAAACTATGATGTAAAGCAGGAAAGTAGAAAGAAGAAAGAGAGCAAGAAGGGATTAACCTGCTTGATGCACTCATAAAGCCACTCAGCAGTAACTGATTGCATACCCCATTTACAGGAGGCCTCATATTTTGGGCCACTGGCAAATTTACATAATAAATGGGTGACACTTTTTGTTAATTTTTCAGTAAATTTTGTTCCAAGCACGAAGCACAAGTTTTTCAGCAGCGCTCGTTCTTTTTCATTGTATTGTGAAATGCATATTTTAAATTTATCGAGACTGGCAAAAGGTATCTGGCATGGAAGCGGTGAATAAAGTATGTGACTTCCAACATCCAGCAAGCGTCCATCCTACAATATAGATAATATGGACCCGTTAAGACCTACTAAATCCACAACAAAGAAAGTAACAAATAGCAAGTAAAAGAAAGGAAAGGAATGTGAAGTTGCTTACACCACTGGTTTACCAGGAAGTGAAGAACGTTGGAAAACAAGTAAAACGATTTAGAATGAAAATTAAAAAACAGTGTAATGGAACAATAGGTTTCGGAAGCTCACTTGTAAGCTGTAAAATGACACTTTACAACAATTGAGGTGCTACAATGAGTACTTAACTCAAGTGAGAGAAGACGGTTACAAAATAAAATAAAGTCTAAGTTGAGGATGATAAGTCAGTTCACCCATCACTCTAGAGAATTTGATGAAGTACAATTTTCACCACATTCTAAATTGGTATTCTGCAATTGAGCAATTATTGTACATGTACAGCTTACAAAATTGTGACATAGTCGACCATGTATGAAACTCTTCTGCAAGCTTTTATAGAGCTTTTGTAAGTATTATTTCTGCATTCATAATAGACCAACCATGCAGTTTGATTAAAACATATTTTGTAATTGGGCCTCAGTTCATATTAAAGGAGAACCCATCCGACGTTAAATAAACCGAGCATTACATGTGGTTTCTATGGTCTTGGGCTATTTCCCCTATGGCCAATTGGTTTTAGAGTGGAACCCCGTAGATTCTTAGTAGTTCAACAGATTACAAATTCTGGATTACTGACATCATAAAACTTTCTTTGAGAATGCTAAGTGCAGTATTGGACACAGAATGACAACACATCAAAGTCTTATTTACTAAAATCTGTCACTCAACTTAATTTGGATAGGTATAGAATGTACTCAAGTCTGTTTTAACTTGATTTGGGTAGGTATAGAATGTACCCAAGCCCCTATTTGAACTTGACTTGGATAGGTACAGACAACGTATCGCAGAAAAAAAAGAAAAAGACAATGTTCAGCAGAGAACACAGCAACACAGTATATAATTAATGAATATACCTAAGTAATAACAGTAGAAAGAACAATAACAAAAATGACATTAGTGTCTCCAGTATACATCAACCTCAACATGTCCAAATGCCTCTGAAAAGGCTCCCTGTTAAGTGTGGGGGGGGGGGGGGGGGGGGGGTTTGCAATATGTAAGAAGCATGGCTAGTGTAATGTATGGAGTAATGATCTTTTTTTTTTACTCCGTATGACGTGGAAATATACTGTGGTTCATGAACTGCAGAATTTAATCACTGTAAGGCATAAACTTTAAGATAATACAAGAATGGAAAAATATACCTCCAAAGAAGACTTAATCCAGTGACTTGATACATGAACACCACCTGCATCAGAAGGCACCACACCGTGGCACTCAACAATAAAGTCGGAATCAGTATCAATGCTGTCTCCTACTATTTGTCCTCCCCCTTCATTAATCCATTGGATAATTTCACCTCTCTGGAATGATAGAAGAAGTTCAAATCATATATTAAAACAACTCACCAACTTTTGAAAGAAATATATATGGCTCTGGATAGTGTTACTTAGTACGGCTGTAATTGAAACTAGTGGCTGTTCAAAAAACATCATAAGTGGTCTTCAAGATGAAACGAATGGGACCTTTTATTATCTTAAGGTTGGGTTAAGCCTCAAAAACCAACATAATATTTGACAGAACCCTAATGTGAATACGACTTATGAAGAATCAAAATTGGGTGTTCCCTACATGCTTAACTGAAGAGATGACTCGACATAGAGTTGAATGGAGGCATCATATTCATACAACCGACCCCACTTAGTGGGATAAGGCTTTGTTTGCTTTTGCAAGTCAGTAGCTGCAGGTTCTGGATAACAGAGTAATTTGTTAATTCATTAACATTATTTGAACACATATCAGTCATAATGCGATCTCCCACAAAAAAACATGAGGAATAGTTATACGGAAAAAATTGGGAAATACCCTTTCAGTGATTGATATTCACCTATTATGTAACACACTAACAATGAGGAACAAGGGAATACAAATATGATATATATTAGATACACCATATGCTTGACGGACATCTCATGCATGTATTAGGTCAAAAGTCTACTAATAGTTTCATCTTTATACGCACATACGAAAAAGGATTCTTAAACTTCTGAAAACTGCAGGCTGCTTAGGCATCATAGGTTAAGTACAGAAGAACCAAGTGAAGTAGAAACCAACCCTTGCCACAGGAAAAGAAGGCGAGAAGCGAAAGAGTCTTCCCTTGAATACATTTGACGACTTCATTTCATCAATCTCAATGCCAGAACTAGGTTGTATCTTTAGTGGTCCTTTACCATTCAAAGAAGATATCGGGGGTTGCTTTATGTAATTGTTGGTTGCTCTTGGTGGAACCTCCTTATTCAAAGAAATCTCTGATTCAGCAGAAAAGCTTACAGTCGATGATTTTCCTTCTCTGACCAGATTCGTGCTCACTAAACCTTTGTTGAAGACATAAGTGTTGTCTGCATTTAAGAAGCAAAAGCAATTATAGAGAAATACATGAAGAAGCGCAATTCACATAAAGAGAAGTAAAAAGAAATTGGCAACAAGATAACTTTGTAGAGGTCAACTAACTTATATAATAGTCAAAATTAATATTCACCTCTCGGAATAATCAGGTCATAAGCAATGTGCCTCTTTTGAACAGGACATTCTTTCTTTTCCCGATCACACTCTTCCAGCCATTCCTTCTTGACTACATGAATGATACCCATGGATGCAAGGGTTCTTATTTCTTTAATTTCACTGCACAACCATAATAAATATTATGAATGCAAGGTGCAACAAATTCATCATTCTAAGTAACCCCTGAAGTAGTGACAACACACCACATATTCTCCAAATATCAATTAAATGGTATCAATAAACATGAATATCTGTTTTTTCGATTGAATCTCAAACCAAGATTGAGCTTGCAATATGTAGTACCAAAGTTGAAGTATTAAGTATGCTATTATCAAATAAAAATTGCACGGAATTTTTAACTAACTAGCAGTTAAGCATGAAACGACTGAATTTCATGTGAGTGCAACTATGCAGGTATGTTATAGTTTATACTCAAAAAATCTGACACACAGCAACTAAGCTCCTGGAATCTGTCAAGATGTGGAGAAGAATCACAATCATGAGTAGATGGCTGCGCGAGCATATAGAGATGATGTTCACAAGTCAAAAGATACTAAACATTAACTTAATAAAAATACTTAACGTGCAAGCTGGGTACATACATCTCGGAAGGAGATCCAACCACTATATGTGTCAATTTCTCATTGAAGCGCATATAACGAGATCCACCACCTTTACGCACAATGCTGACCAGTTTACGCAATTTAGATGCATCAAAACCGACTATTATGATTCTGCATTCTGATAAGTATAAATCATTATCCTCAGTTTGAGAGTCATTGGCAATATAGCTATTAGGAGGTATATCAACATTTGGTTCGGAGGCATTGGCGCATGTTGTTGTTGGAAGGGAAGAAGGTGGTTCTGTTTCATCATCATTGTTAAACATAGCCACATCTGAGACTACTGTATGTAAGTTGTGAGAAATAGTGACTTCTGGATCTTGAGAAATAATGGGGGCATGTAACTCTTCATTTGAAGCCATGATAGCAGAGGGTCTAACACACTGGGAGCTTGCAGAAATTGTTTCTTGGCTAAGGCGTGCCTTCTTTCTTGTGATACCCAAGGAAGACGCTGGAGTGAACTGAACTGGATAGGACTCCTCATTAAGGCAAGCTGTGAGCACAGCAGTGGGAAGGACAAAAAGGAATTGTTAATACCCGAATGAAAACTTAATAAATAAAGGATACCCGTTATATTAAAATCCTAAAAAAAGAAAATTTAGCATTACCTCTCCTCGAGAGAGACTGATCAAACCATTTCGTGGTAACTATATGAATGTCTCCCCACTGTTTTGCAACTATATATTTATCACCTTCAGGAGTGTATTCATAGTCAAGGAGAAAAACATACATATATCAGGACGACTCAGGATTCTACAAATTATCTTAGCTATATATAGATGCATGAGTAAACATAAGAATTACAAAAGACAAAAAGTTCAATAGAGCAATGCTCTACTGCAGGGAGGCAATTGAAAAATTGTTTCTTTAAATTTATTGAACTGTCTAATGTATTAGCCAAAACAGATAATGAAAGTACACATATTGTTAAGATTCATATTGTTAAGATTCTATGGGGTTCCACTCCAAAACCAATTGGCAATAGAGGGAGTAGCCCAAGATCTTATATATTGACCCGGGAGGACATCGACTTCCGATGTGGGATGTGCATCTGAACACATATCTATTAAAGATACTGAACAGAGGTCATATAGCATTCAAGGGCCAAGTGAACAGAGGTCATCATATAGCATTCAGTGGCCAAGTACCACATTAACCACCAGAGTTTTAAAACAACAAAAAAATTATATTCAGCACAAAATACCCAGGCTTGGCCATAAAACAAAGAGTTATCATCAACTCCAGTAAACTACTCACTGATAAGGGTACAGGTCAAGGGTTCAAACCTTGGCAGCTAGTTTTTTTTTTTAAATGAATAGCAAATGATATCATTTGTCTGACTATATCAAGGATAAGCAATTTAAATATCAAATAAGAAGATGGGACCTACAAAAGTATTAAAAGAACAAATTCAAGCGGAGATTTATGGGGTCTGAGAGGGGGGTGTGTGAGTCGAAGAGTCACGATGGCTACCTAGGCCATCTTGTTATGGTGCATATTTTATGACAAATGAACAAGCTTAAGAAATGTAAGACGGTTTTTTCTTAAAATTGAGTGGAGGATATATTACACACTAAATGTGTGCACTTCTTTGTCAATTCAGCTGAATATTTGCCTCCATTCTGCAAAATAAGCTTTTCCATCTCCTTCCTTTCAACTGAGAGCAATATGAAGGATCAGAATGGCAAAACCTTGGACAATAGCGCATCTCAATATCACAATTGCTAACCTGCAGGGATCTTGCTAACACAGATTCTCAATCCTGTAAAAGGGAGAACCTTATATGATTCCTGCGGCACAACACGGTGCTCTTTCCAGCACTGATACACCCAGTCTTTAGTGACAATCGGTTTCTTGAGGTCATTTAAAGCCCACTGCATTGAGACGAAAGTGAACAGAAAAGTCAATCACAAAAATGACGAACAATGAAACTTTAAGCCAATATTTCAAGAAGATATCTTTCAATATTGACTGGTTGATGAAACTTGGACTCTGGGTATATTTAATGATAATTACAAGGAAGAAGCAAGATGAAATATGGCTACTTAGAGAAATTTTCTTTTCAAATAACATCCATACAAAGTGAGTGTCAGTGTTACCTGATCTACTATAATAAATCAAATGGAGGAATAGATGCTGAGCAAGTACATTACATGGTTCAGTTTTATTGTGTCTAGAGCTTCTCAGCAGAGTTTCATGAAATAGATATCAGAGTTCTAATGATCAACTCAGACATCTGAATCAACGTTCTATTTAAAACGATTAATGGATCCTTGAGTCAACTACCTACCCAATCAAGAGACATTGAGTACCTTATAGCCAACCAAATTAAATGTAGAACAATGTAAAGATAAACCATTACTATGATGTCCTATATTCAACAAAAATGTTCTCTTGCTATCCCTTTTTTATTATTCCTTTCCAACATCACAAAATTTCTTAATTAAAAAATTTATATATAAACTCAAAAGTTACAAACACACTACTAATTTATGAATTGGAACAAGGCAAAAGAAAGGATATGGAATGTTAGAGAACAAAAACAACCTTGTATTTAGCAGCTAAAACGTTTTTAACAATGACAAAGCTGATGTCAGGGGATGATCTCACTTGCAACACTCCACCCATTCCAGCTACCATCTTTCCAATCTCAACCTGTAGATACCAATGATTTATGATTGAAAATGCAAACCTTCATTAAATGTCGAAATTTAAAGAAGAAGTGGAAATGATATGAAAGCTCATTGGACTAAGAGTAATATAGCAAAGAATTGTGCAAGAGAACCTCCACAAGGTTTGCACACAAGCTTTTGGAAAAGAGGGAGCCTTGCAATATTAGCAAACATAATCTTAGGTTGAAGTAATTGCACTATGTTTCATTGGGCTGGAAAGTTATAAATTTCCAGATATAGAACTAACAATAGAAATTACAAAACCAACTTTGTAGTGAGTACACATATGAAGAAGTTGATAGGCTTTTTTAGCATTTCGCCGTACCTTTTCATCAATGTCAAAGCCTGAGGCTGTTACTTTTACACCATCCATCGCAAGACAGCATGTGAACCCTTGGTTAGGTAATGGTCTACGCTCTTTTGCGCATGTAAGCACACAATGAGGCCCTGAAACAAATTCCGAGGATCCAAGCATTAGGAACTATTTATGATATAATAGATATCAATTCATTCATACAAGAATAATTTAAGTAGATAATGTAAATTGATCTGATAGAGAAAATAAAAAAGTAAAAGTTGTGTCAATTATTTCCCTCTAGATGTGTAGGCGTCTGGGAAAGATAGGCACCTATATAATCCTTCGGGATAGTGGTGAACGTTTCAGAATAATTTCACTGGCTCTGTGTATAGCCTATCTAATAATATTCACCTAGGCTCTTTGAGGTTGATAATTCACCCATAGTCGCCACATTTTCACTTCCTTCTCTTCATCTTAATATGGTTAGGCATGTCTAGAGGTCTATCCTAATATCCACGCAGGTTTTTTGAGGTTAGTCATTCACCTTGACTCACCCATACTCAACATCAAACAAGGTTTAAATAATGAAACAACATTTGAGCACATTTACTATGTAAACCTATGTTTTACTAATCTAACCAAAATTCTCGCATTTACCCTATCCGATATTCACCTCAATCCATATACACCAGCAATTCCTATTCAAACTAGTAGAAACTGAATACATCATTGAACTTACCAGATGACCATCATCTCACTTTATAAACAAGTTTATGGAAATTGAAACTACTAGTAAAAACTATAATGACTACTCTAATTCCGCAAAGTAATAACACTTCTAAGACGGAAAGTTAAAGTATGAATCAATACCGAGTAAATTACACCCTTTGGCTTTAAGGTCCTCAAATTTCTCCTAGAAAATCACATAAGAGAACAGCAAGGTATCAGTAACCTAGATTGACAAACATAGCTCTGATTTGAATAAAACATTATCGAGTAAAATGCAATAATAATACTAGCATTTGACATGTTTTTTTAACAAATATTAGGTTGCAGGGTTGTTTGACTGAAATTTCTGAATTTTGAATTAGAGACTTAAAATCCAATGTATTTTAATCGATTTAAGACTTGAATATTGATTGAGATTATATCAATGAATCATCCATTAGAATTCACTAAAATCTCAATATACCACTTCTTCTTATTCAATTACTAAAATATATCTGTCTACAATAATTTTATGTCAACAACTACTCGAATAACTAATCCCTTTAATTAATTTATGTATCATATCCCATATATTTGCACCAAATGTAAAGCATTGATTAATAAAAGTGAAAGACGATATAAAAAAAAACAATTAAGAAATGAATTATACGTGGTTGGGATCGGAAATGATGTGAAAATCATTGGAGGAGTTGCGAGAAGGATCGCAGCAGAGGAATAGTTGAGCTCCGTTGAGCTTGAGGGCGTCGAGAAGCGTGTCGAATAGTTCGGGGGGGACTAGGTTCCGTGACATGAACACATTCGCCCCTCTGAACACCCGACTGTTCATCCTCACTTTTAACAAATTCAACTCTCACTGGGGTTTGGGAGACTGATTTGGGGGAAGGTAAAGTTTGTTTTATGGATTTCACAAAATAAAGCGGGAAAAATGGTTTTATTTTTCAAAACTTGTAAATGTAAATGGATTTCACAACGTAAAAAATGGTAAACACTCCTCTTTCATTTTGAAGAAGGGATATGTTTTCAATTATTACAAACTATCTTCAGCATTCGCACCAGATTGACTAAAAAATTTCTCTAAAATTAATTCTTCATAATATTTTATTAAATTTAGAAATTGTCCTTTAACATTTACATAAAACTAGTTTCTCTAAAATGAACTCTTCATAACACTCGATCATCAAAACACTAGATAGTATTGAGTTAATTGAACAGCCTAGTGGAAAAGGCTCTTGCCAGTGACCAGAAGGTCCTGAATTCGATACTCACATCATCGTTAATTTACAAAAAAAAAAAAAAGACACTAGATAGTATTACATTCAATGAATAAAGGTGGGGAGAGAGAAATCAATAAAGTGACCTTCTGAGGAGGGTATAAAAATAGGTTTGGTGGAGCTTGATGGGAATTTTTGTAGGGACTTTTTTAAAATAAGCAATCTGATTTTTTGTGTTTTTTGCTCTCTTTGCAATATACTATTCTATATATACAGTAAAGAGTGATTTGAGCACTCTCTTGCAAATGCTCTTATAAACCTTAACTGAATTGAGTGTCGAAGTTTTTGTGGTCGTATACCAATCATACTTTTAGGTGCAATGGCTCCACTAATAAATCGAATGGGTGAGTTGAGGAAACCGTAGTTATCAACGGATACAAACCCTCATCCACGCAATTACGAAGAAAACCATATCAACACGCCAAAAAGCGAGTCCCTTATGATCCAGTGGGAAGAGCATCCAATTTCAGGGGATCATTCGCAGATTGGTGAAGTACATTCGAAGCTAAAACACGCACTGTATCACAAAGAAAATAATAATTTGTCGTCAGCGTGACCAAATTGGTGGATATGTTCATCATTGCCCAATCTTATACCTTAAAAAATTATTTCCTATAATGCCGTGTTGCCTTTAAAGGTTTGAATAATAAAATAAAATCTTTCTTATACATATCATACTATTTAAAATAAATAAATATTTTTTGTCTCAAACTCCAATTATACATGTCATACTAATTTATTATACATGTAATAAATTAATTAATCATTCACCAAAATTATAATGATTTAAATGGATTTCTTATATTGTGTAAAATCGAAATTTCAATTTTTCGCAAAACTCATACACCAAGCATAATTTAAAGCCAAATGGTGGTCGGGGACAAATTGAAACAACCTTGAAATTATGTGGTCACATTCAAGTAATTCAACAAGGCACCCTTCGAACCCCGTGTCTCACAAAACCATTGACACATGTCATCTTTTCCGACAAATAAAACCTGCGACCGGCTCCACCGTGCCTTGTTGGAGTGCCACCGCAAGGTCCCCTCCGGTTTAGGGAGACAGGCGGCGTGCCACCACCTCAACCGCTCCTTAGCAGAGTGCTTAGTCTCCACCTGTTGCCCCGACGAGTCCGACGCCGTCCGGACTCTCTGCTCAAGCGGCGGCACTACCCTCAAACGCCGACAGTGTGAAAAAGCCAAGATTTCGTTGTCTGATTGCCTCTCTGCCCATCAAGAATGATTTCTTTAAGGTACCAATTACTCAATTAGTCAATTACCAAAGATTCCCTTCCGTTAATTTGTTTATTTTAAAATTTAATCTAAGAAATAAAACGTGTAATATAAATTGTCACACAAATTATTACACATATGAACAAGGGGAGGAGAGTAGTCGAATTAGAGAGAAGGATATTAGGGAAGAGTTCTACAAAGAAAGATCAGAACTTTTAGAAATTGCAACAACTTATGTCTTTGTTGTGGGAAAATGAAGGATGAATAGACATATTGTGGGTATGTTGGTCTTATTTGCTGGCTTTGGTTTGAATGTACTGTGATTTTAGTTCACAAATTCTATCGTGTGGTTGAATCAGTTCAATATGGTGCATCATTTATCAATGAATCATGTATGGACATGGCACTTTGCTCGTTGTTCGCCAATTTGTTAAATGAAAATTCCATCTGTGTATACATGGTAACACATCTTGGATTAGAAATTCTTAGCTAACAGGTAAAGGCTTGCCAATAAGATCTACTGTAAAGACTTCAAAGTTGACTTTGTTTATGTTGCTGCGATGTTCGAGTATGAGGATTAATAGTTGAAGGCTTTCTCATTATGAACTTTCTCAATGCTTTTTCTTCCAGTATCTATCTTATTAGAAAAAAGTGTCAATTTATAGAAGTCTAGCCATCTGGTATGTCCTTTATAAAATGAACAAGCCAGTTACGATAATAAGCCCAGCATGGTGATTTTGATTCCCAAATCTCTCCATGGCCTGTTTCAACTTATAGGCGAAAGTGGGGATGATGTTTCAACTTTAACTCATTTTCGAAGGATCGAATCGCTCGTAGTTTCCTTCGTTTAATGTTTTTACTCATGAAGTATCAAGGGAAAGAAACTGAATCTTCTTCTGATATAATCTATTACCAAAGCCCAACAGATCTCATATTTCCTTGGCCGAGGGAGTTTTCACTCTGTTTACATGGTGATTTCCAGAGACGGTTTTCATCCAAAGTTTTTAAATGGACATTTCACAGCTGTAAGATTAAGTTCAAGGTACTTGTATATTTCCCATGAGAATTGCACTGGAATGTTTAGTAGACACTGCAGTGAGGATTAAAGGCATTCATGTTCAGTACCTGCCTAATGAAGGATGTGAAATGGTTATGCTCGTACAGCTATTAATATCTTGGACTATGTAGGTTTATAGACGTGGTAAGTGTGCTGGAGTATTTCCATTCTGGTTATTCAACGTTGGTTATTGTGATCTCAAGCCCTAGTAATGTCCTACTTGACAAAGATAACTGTGCAAGTGGGCGTGTGGTATTTTGAAGTAGCTAAGCTGTTGGGTGAAGTCGAGAGTACCAGTCCCACAATTTCGTTGACTACCCTTCTCATGATACCGATTGATACTCTTCTCTTATTCTATTACATTGCTAAACTTAAATTGATTGTGTAAGATGGATTAGTAAGACTAGTGTCTAAGACAGTGTTTATTGTTGCAGTATCGTGATTGTGGAAGTCCCTACAAGAAAGAAGCCAGGTGACGAAACGTTCTCTACAGATTCAAGTGTGTAGCGTTGAGCGAGAAATCTATGCCCGGTGCAGTTTCACCAATTGTAGACTCATATCTAGGGATGCCAAATGAAGCACACTACTGGAAAGTATGAACTGATCAGCATCCATGGTGGATTGGCATTGACCCTCTTGGCAGAACCTTGGAGTTTGTTGCACATGTTGGAGGAAGTTATATATATATATATATAATTACTTCATTATTAGGAATTACGATGAACAATGATTTTTTGAGGTTCATGTCCTTATGAGGGACTGCTGAACCAATATTACAAGTTGGAGGAAGTTGAAACTCAGGCTTTGACATATTGATTTAGTTTATTTATCCTTGTTTCTTCATTTATAAAAGTTAAAAAGCTTTACTTTTGTGTTCAAGTTGATACAATTATTAAAGATTGCATTATTGCCAAACTTCTTATTTTTTCAAATAAAATTATCGATGAGAATATGAATACAACGGTATACAAATATGAATACATAAATTTTTAACTAATGAACAAACTGTCCCTAAAAAGTTTGAATTCAAGACCTCTTGGCACTATTGACAAACTTGGGGCAGATTTTACATGAAAAACATACGCTGAAGATTCGTAACATTTTTTTGTTTTCTAACAGTGTGAAACGGTCACACTAACGTCCCTATAGACCCTTACCATGTAATATTCGGAAGGGGCAAATTGTGAAATGCGCCTCACATAATCAGAAACTAAATCTTGCATGTTAATCACTTCATCAGCATAAAATTCTGTTTATGCATAACATGTAAATAGTCTCATTAGTGGCCCTTTTTTATGAGAGAAAGAAAACAGGGATACAATCATACAATTATTTGGTAAATGACAAAGGGTTGGGTTGTGCATAATATACAAAAGGACCCTGAGATAAATCCCTAATCAATAATGGTCCCAAGAGACCAGAGATCAGAATGTCTGAAATCAATGAAGATTAAGAAATTTAATAGCAACACTTGCAATATAAATCTCCAAATTTTCAGAAAGGACTAATACCACTGAAGGGGACTTAACGTTCAAATGCAGTGTCGAGTGGCAGAATTTCTCAGGGCATAGGGAAGCTCAAAAATCCTCTCTCATATCTGGTTTCCTCTTTGCCTGTGAGGAAAGTCGAACGTCTCTCTCTCGTTCAAATTCACGGTAATCAGCACGCTGTAAGAAAGAAACTTTGTCCAGATACTGATTTGAACTCTTCTTGTAAGCATCCAATTCGTCTTCTAGGCCTTTGTTTTCTTCTTTGTACCCGCCCCAGTCCATCTTCGTCTTGTCGAGGACACTGAGTTTTGGTTTCTTTTTTATTTGCTCAAGAATTGAATCAACAGCAGAAGCAGTGCCTGCAGGGGCTTTCCCTTTATCAGGGACCTCTTTTGAATCAGCATCAACAAGCTTCTTATATTCAATTTCTTCACCAGCAAAATCTCGAACTTCCTTGACCTGTTTAAAAGGAAGACAGGTTAATCTACGAGAGCACACTGCAGTCTTCAGAATTAGTCATAAATTATTTAGTTATCCCACTTCCCACCACACACAGAATATATCAACAATCTAAAAGGTGGCATATACTTTTTAATGGAAAAAATGAGTAACATCGGAGTAAATGCAAGAAAAGCAATATGAAGTAAGTTAACTGATGACTTTCATAATATAATTCCACTCTTCAACATCAATTGTCAGGAGAACGAAGGCAGCTTTGTTTGTTTGTAATTGTTCTAAATGAATGAAAAGGGCAATAATATCTCTCCTTTTCCTTACTTTAACCAAACTAAAGAAATCAAATGACATTCTGAACAGACAACTATCAAAATAACACCCTTAAAAGATTGCAGATGACAAGTAATTTAGTAATATACAAAAACTCTAGAGAAGTACATTGTACATCAGACTCATAATTAGCTCACCTCAAGCTTTCCTTTGGCAGAAGCACCTGTAGAAGCAGCGTCTGTAACTGCTGAAAGAGCTGCAGCAGCAAGGTTTTTTACATCGTCAGTGGCACTAAAAGGAATACTGGGTTGTGCCACTTCCTCCACTTTCTTAGGAGATGATTCCTTTTTAGGTGCCAACCCCAAGTACGACATCCAGCCCTGATACAAAAAGCAGGGTTGGTAACAGATTCTTTAGCACGCATTTAAGGATAATTAAGTACATAATTCTTTGAGCAGATAAGTTAATAATTTCTCACGTTTTTTGTTGAGGATGCCCGTGGAGTTCCTTTATTTCTATTTGTGGCTGCACTACCATGCTTGTCTATGATGGATTTCAGAGTATTTTTAGAAACTCCTTTATTCATCTGCTGCCATAGAGCATCTACCCGCGCTCTTGTTTCTGTTAGTATTACACATAAAAGGTCATAACGGGGAAGACTCATACTCTATCTCGAAGTTGTTAAAACTTTTTTGTTCCATATCTTCCCATTTCCATCAACTGAGAAGTTGGTCTCTCCTTGAAATTATAAAACTTACAACTGTATCACCTAGTTTTCTAACCACTTAATAACAAGTTCTGTACTAAGCAATCAGATATACTAAGTCGGAGGGGGTACTAGATACTCTTACTTCAAAATCGAAAAGAGCAAAACTCTAAAAGCCACGAATCGAAAAGAGAGGTAAGAGCGCCTAACCAGTTTCTTCAGAATTTGCCATTGTGGTGCAAAGAGATACTCTTACTTGTATTCAGGATTCTATTACCAAACCATCAGCGTCTCAATCGTTATCTGCATATTGTCAGGAAAATAAAAGTTCGAAATTTCATAGATTCTAGTACTAATATTACATCACCAAACACAAATTTTATCTAGGAAAAGTCTCCTAACTAATAATGAGAGACGAAAGAACCATGTGATCTGTCGGCACTGCCGGAGGGCAACCAGTGAAATGTGGAAACGTTAAAATTAAATTTTTCTTATTTAATCGAAAAATTAAACAAATTAAACCTGGTGGCTGCTTGCTGCTTGCTGCTCGGATTCTCAAACAACAGAGGGTTTCAATCCTTAAAATATCATAATTGTCTGAGAAGGAGAACTCACAAGGGCTTATAGGCTATTGGACGGCCTGGGCTGGGATGGATCGATTAAATCAACTTGTTTACCAAAAAAATCCCGAAAATAAGGCTAACAGTCTCTGAAATATTCTCAATCGTTCGGGGTCAGGGACTAAAATTTTGAATAAATTACTATTTTATTTTTTGGACAATTTTTTTAGAGAAGTCGCTCATTGAACAATAATTTTATATCAGTTTGTCTTTTGTCGTGATTTTTCATGAATGGTAAACCGGGACTTTAACAAATATTAAAATTTTGTGAAATTGTCCAAAACTTTAATAATTGGGAAATCCTCACTTTACCCTTAATGAAAAATCATGACATGAGATAACTGATCTAAAATAATTGTTCACGAGGCAAACTGGATATAAAATAATTGTTCAGGATGCAAACTAATCTAAAATAATTGTTTAGAAGGCAAATTAACTTATTCAGAAATTCAGTGCCTAAACGGTTGTCAATAGTTTAAGGAGTCTCATGAAAATTAGCCTTATTTTTCGGAGTTAATTGCAAAATGGTCCGGGTAAGTGGGGGCCTGATGCACTTTAGTCCCCAAAAGTGGCACTATTACGGATTTGGTCCCTAAAAGTGTGTCAAATGGTGCACTTTCATCCCTATTCCGCTAGTACCGTCAAATTTTTGCTTGAATAGTGATTTATGGGGCAAAATCAAAACTTTTTAAAAGTTTGGGACCCCAATCTATTTTTCCGCCTAGTTTATTACCAATTCACCAAATATTATTGTTTTCCCTCCAAAAACACACTTTCTTCCTCAATAAATACTTACACATCAACATAACTAATACATATCTCATCTCTATCTCAAAAATGTCCCAAAGTGATGTTTTAATTAATTAAGCATTTTTCTTTTTCAGTCTGTTTGGATTGGGGTGAATCAAGGGGAATCAGGGAGAATTTAGCTTTTTTTTGTGTTTGGGAACTTAATAATTTTCTACCCTAGGAGAAACTATTCCCCTTGATTCACCCCCATTACCCTTCATTCCCCTCAAAATCTCTACCCTCCAAATCCAAGGGTAATCAAGGAGAATACAATATTAAACATTAAAATATACTATTCTCCCTGATTCCCCTTGATTCTCCTAGTTCAAAATCATGGTACCCAAACAACAATAAAATATATTCTCCCTGATTCCCCCTGATTCTCTTCCCCTAGGAGGATTTTTTAAAATTCTCCTCCCCCTGATTCACCCCAATCCAAACGGACCATAAATGATGTTATCAACTGAAAACATAATGTTAAAAGACACAAAAGCATAAAATATTCATTCAAGCTGAAATAGGAATTGATGATTGCCCAATTATTTTCAATCCGAAAAGGCACCAAAACATAAAACATATCATTCAAATTGTTATTGATTCCTCCAGTTGCTTACTAAGTATAGTTAAGCAATTACAAAAACAATCAAAATATTAGGAATCAACATTGTTTTAAATAGGAATCAACAAATAGTTTCAAAGATAGGATGTAACTAGAAATTAGCCCTTGTTCAAGAACAACAACAAACTTTTGCTTGTCTTTAACCACCACAAGTGGCCTTCTAGAAAGTCCTTGATGGAGGTCTAAATGTTGGTAGTGTTTTCCCTACCATAGATGATGATGCTTTGATTATTATGCCTCTTGGTTGAGATGAAAATATAGGCCTAAACTGAGTGAATCTTCTAGTTGATAGTGGTATGGGCTATCTAGCTCTAACAGTTGGAATTGAATTGGTTTGAACAGATTCTTGAGTAATGTTGTTGCCACCTTCATCTATTGATTCCTGCTGATTCGGGAACTGTTGGCATATTGATCAACTCCTTGTCCAGTTTTTTTCTTTTAAAATAAATGAATGACAAAAATATTAGGCAAATGAAAAGCATAAGAATCAAAATATCTACAAAACAAAGAAATAAAGTCATACTTTGCAAGCTTTGCTGTTGTGTCCTTGTTCCTTGCATATCTTACACAAGTGTTTCCTCACCTTGTATACCTTCACTTTGCCATTATCTTCTACTTCAATAGGGTTTATTTTTCTTAGTCTCCTTGGAACCCAGCTTTTTCGATTGCAAATGGTGGAGACAGAGGAGCAATTCTATTTGTTTTAGGCCATAATTCTGGACCAGCCATGGGCCTAATAGCATGCCCATACACTGCCTTGTAAGTACTGATGGATTAGCAATCATGGACATAGTCCTCTACATTCTCACCATTCATCTTTATTGAAGCACATGCATATTTGCACCCCTTATCAAAATCTTCTTTATACCTATGATAAAGCTTAATTTTATCCTTGTCACTTAAAGGCCTACATTCACTGTCAAACACCCTAAGTTCTTCTAAACTTAACTTAGTTCCATCCACATAATCATGAAAGTCAAGGCTACCCCCCTACGTACCTTGGTTGTGGGCTCCTCAACAAAGCACCCCCATGATGAAGTGTTATTTTTTGTTCTAAAGTATCATCTGAAATGAATAATGTATACCAATTAGTCATAATTAAACAGATAATTAAAAGCCCCAAATCAATTTGGGGAAATCAGAAACCCTAATTGATTTGGGGAAATCAGAGAAGGATGAATCGCTCCCGAAAAGGAATCCGATTTGGGGAAATCATAAATTGTAATCGATTTGGGAAATCATAACTAGTAATCAATTTGGGATTTAATAAACCTTAATCAATTTGAGGAAAACGAAAACCCTAATCGATTTGGGGATTTTCAGGAAACCCTAATCGATTTGGGGAATTTTAGAAAATCCTAATCGATTTGGGGAACTTAAATAAACAAAGAACAACTTGTCCCTTTCCAACTTTAAAGTCAATAAGCACATGCATAATCTTCTCTCTTCAGAAAAAGAATAGTAAACAAACCCCGAACACTCATCGATTTCAGAAAATAACAATCGACTTTATCCCTAATCGATTTTACAAAACAACAATTGACTTTAACCCTACAAATTTCCAAAAATAACAATTGACCAACCCTAAAAAAGCACATCGATTTTGACCAAAACGAGGCATACATACGTACCATAAACAGATTTTTCTCCCACACCAGCCCTACATTGAACTCCCATTACCAAAAGAGGTCAATTTTTTCTATCAAAACCATATCGATGTCTGAGAGTTTTTTACTGTTTGTTTTAGAGTTTAAAGACGTTTGAGAATAAAAAAAATGAGTAAAGTGAATTGATGTATTATTTTTATTGTACCTGAATTTTTTTATATTTACACTTTAGGCCTAAAATGGGGCTATTACGTAAGTCGTTTTCATTTATGGCTTAATAAAAATTAAGTTTGGTGTTTAACAGAGCGTGTGTCTCACACGGCGCGTGAAACAGTCAAATTTGACGGCACTAACGGAATAGGGACGAAAGTGCACCATTTGACACACTTTTAGGGACCAAAGCCGCAACAATGCCACTCTTGGGGACTAAGTGCACCAAACCCCCACTTAATGGGGACAATTTTGGCAATTAATTCTTATTTTTCGTGCCTAATTACTACCTTCATCCATAAATGATAGGTCAAAATGACTTTTCACGATCACCAATAGTATAGGGTGCAATTTGAAGCTTACGATAGTGTTAGAGTGCAATTTGAAACTTGCGTAATAGTTCAGGGTGTAAAATGAAAATAAGACTTTAAATTAATAAAGAAATAAAATAAAGAAACAGTAAAATAATTCAAATAATATGTCGTAAATACAATTACATTTAATAATACAAAAATAATAATATAAAAAATCAAACAAAAAGTCGGGCCCCAGCTGGCTTTTGAGGAATAGAAAATACGAAAATAATAAATTTGTAAAGAAATAATCTGTATATGTGAAAACCTAACACCAAAAACCTCTTGAAGTCATTTGGTATTGTTCACTACATCTGGTAAGTTTTTACATTAGTTTTTCATTTTCTCGACTAATTTCTACGTTTGTTATATTCTACATTTTCATAGGCTAATTATAATTTTAGGTTATTTAGAATCAGATTGTGGTGTAAATCTTTTATTCTGTAATGTTGAATAATTAAACGTGCCCAAGTTATTAATCTAGGTGAGCGTAATCGTGATGAAAAATTTAAAATGTTGTTTGATTAAATTATAGTTTGTCCGAAATGAAGAAGTTGAATGAGAACTTAAAATAGCATTTGCCTTTATTATCGAAGATTAGAGGATTAATGAGGGTGGGCGTATTTCCTTATGTTAAACTTTTTACTAGATCGCAAGACGGGTTAATGATTTACCTCGATTCGTCCCAAAACGAGCATATAAACTATGCCCTCTGATTGCGAAATTTGTCAACTATTGTGTTAAAACTGGCATTGTATTTGTGATACAAAAGGTAAATGTGGCGTTGACTGATTTTGGAAATAGCTTACTGTAATTGAGCAAGAGCTTTGCTAATTGATTTGTATTAGCTAATACAGAACTTACGAATTTTATAGTAGGAAAGGATTAGTGACGAAGTTTGAACCAAAATTGAGAGGGGTGCGGGGGGAATTGCTATGTTTTGCCTTTTGCGTAAAATAACTTATAATTATATGAAGACTCTCAAGTTTGTGGTCCCGATGGTCCCATTTAAGCTCCTGAACCAAACCTCATTACATTATGTGGCGGTGGCTATATGAATACGAGGTTATATCTTTTATTCATGATTCTTAAATTCCAGGCTGAAATGTTATATATTGCACCTTGCAAAGACTCGTGAAGTTAATGGCTGTTTCTTTAGGGTTACTTGTTCAATTCGAATCTGAGTTGTTTTACCTTTGTAGTTAGTAGTTGACCATTAGCTTATGAGAGCTTCTAAAAGATATAAGTGTGAAGCGAAATTGGAACCTCTAATTTATGATGCAGGATTCTGGTATATGGAACAGATACGTAGGGACTCACTCTTTTTCCTTTCATTCACATGCACCTCTTGGAGGGAATCAGACTTCGAATTTTTAACTTATCATGCTGATTTTTGGTTTATATAATAAGTATGTTGAAATTTGACTGGCTAGAAGATTTGGTTGCTCGAAGTGAAACAATCAGAGCTATTGGATTTTGATCATTTTTCTGCCTACAATCGACTGACTTCTATTCATATGTCCAGAACTATCTCTGCTCGAGTATTTTAAGCTCTCTGAGAGCGTAGATGGCTAGCCAAGCAACAGGAGAAGATGCTCAGCTAGCACTAGACGATCAGCAAGCTGCTAGTTCTACTAGTGGCTGGGGAAAGACTGTAGTGGAACAATATTCTAGAATCAAAGAGAATGCAATAACGTATCCTTATGTCTGGGGGTCCTACGTCCTCGTATATGGTGGGTTTGGGCTCTGGATGACTTATAGGTGGAGACGGCTTCGTAAAACTGAAGATAGAGTTCGAGTGCTTCAAGAAAGACTGCGGAAACTTGTTGAAGATGAAACTTCGGCCGCTGCAGCAGATAAAGCACCTAAAGACGCTATTAAGCCGAAGGGATGACTTATATTTTGATGCTATACTTCATCACAATTTGATTTCACATATTGCTTACATCAGAGAATGTAAATGAATAGGTTGCAGTGATCTATCAGATTTTGTAGAAGGTTTTACGATTCATATACTCCATAATTTTCATAATGCTAAATTCCTAATGTAGTTTTTGAAATAGGAGTTCAATTTTCGAATTTGCAACTATTGAAAACTTTTTTAGTGATGGAATAAAAAATGTGCACTCTTGATTGAATATTTGTAACGGAAAGTTTTAAGTCCAAATTTATGTAATTTGTATGTCATCGTTCTTGGGGACAAGCATATGTTCAAGGCTTCACCTTCCAGGGCAACAAATTGTTATTAGTTTGTCTTTATCGAACGTATGAGATGGGGTCAAATCTATATCTAAAGCTTCACCTTTTAAGGCAACGAATTATTCTGAGTTTGTCCTCATCGAGTGCATGAGATGTGCGTTCGATATGTCAAATACATTTTAGATAATTATTAGATGCATGGAATGGAACACGCGTTCCTGATACACGTCGAACGCATACAACTAGAGACATACCAAACACATGTTCTATGCTTTCTTTAAGAATAAAACTCTTCATCATATTGTATTTAACACACAATTGAAAAGCAATAAAGCATCTCCCTCTTGTCTTTCATTCTCTATTCTATTACATTCATAACATATGGAATTTTCTCATTTTTTAAGAACATCCAAGTAGCTAATGGTATCCTCAAGTCCACGGATGAAGTTGTCAATGTCCCCTCTGGTATTGTAGAAGTATGAGCTTGCCCGAACACTACCCTCAATCCCCAGATGTTCATGGAGTAGCGGTGCACAGTGAGTACCTATTCTTATGGCCACACCGCGAAGCTCCCTGGCAAGGACATCTGCAATATCACACGGACGATGACCTTGAACATTCAAAGAACAGATTGGTGCTCGATAGACACTGTCAGAAGTCGCAGGACCATATATCCGGATGTTGGGCACGGAACTAAGATTGTGATAGAGATGATTAGCCAGATCCAGCTCGTAATTCTGTTGCATCTCATTGCTAGAAAGATAGTCAATCGCGACTTCTAACCCAATAGCTTCTCCAATTGGTGGCGTCCCAGCCTCAAATCGATAAGGAGGGTACACACCAGCATTAACACTCAATTCAGTACCAACTAGGAAAGGAGAGATGTTGGAGAAAAGGTCAAGCTTACTGTACAAAAGCCTACGCCCGTCGGACCACACATTGTGTCTGATGAAGCAACTAGAAAATCAGTTCCCATTTCCGACTATGCTTTGCAAACATAAATGATCGATTAGTGAGATGAAGTAAACTATGTGGTCATTCATGCCATATAACGACAATAAGTAACGATTTGGTACCATGCAAGACATATTTACTACGACTTATGACTAAAATGAAAAATAAACTGTACTCATTTTAATATCCTTTGATGACGTTCTTAGTTACAAAAATTGCCCTTAAAGATAACTTCATTTGGGGCATGCTCAAATTGGTGAAGTAAACATAGGTGTAATGGTTTCTTCCTAGCTCCAATTACATGAAATTGAAGTGTTCAACACAAATTGGCAGGCGAGCTAAACTGGAAACAGACGAACGCCATTAAGAAACCTTCACATAAATATCATGAAATGTAGGATAACTGGAAGCAGGATCATTTGTAGCAAAACTACCTGTCACATCTCAAATATGCACCGTATGAAATTACACCAACCCATGGAGATGTATCAAAATAACTTTGCGCAATAAGAGTTTCTGTCTCTTTCTATAGCAGACACAACATGCTCCGATGCCTCTTGGAAGGTTCCCGTCTAAGAAGGGTAAAGGGTACTCTGATTGTATGCAACTGTACTTGTGAGTTGTTATAACAGAGGGGCTACTTCAGAATTGACCCAAACCTAACCAGTTCTTCATACCCTGACAAAGGGACAAATGGCTACTACCAACATTCATGATAAAGGGAAACTATCCTTCCCGTCATCTTACCTTCCTATCATATTTCAGGAATTATGACCTTCCCGTCATATTTCGGGAATTACTCGCTTATGTTGATGAGACTTTTGAGAAGACGAGCAATTGAGCATCAATCAGCAGTCATATTTGTGGAGTTCCATTTTTGAGTTGACAAGATGGCCACCCACCAGTAGCGGAGCTTGTTTTCAATGAGAACCATTATCTTCTGTAAGGTTGTAAGTGATAACTATTAAATTCTGAATCAAATGTTATGGATTCTTCTTCAAGCTTTTTCTTCAACCTTCTCCAAGTTCTTAACATGTTAGATTGTATCAGGCCTTTGTAAAGTTTCTCAAAGGTGACCTTCTGTGGCAGATATCCTCGTTCTATCATCTCTACAAAATGTTCACATGCCTCTCTCCACTTTTCTTTATCACATAATCCATGAACCAACAGAGAATACGAATCCAGATCTGGTCCAATACCACTAGCCTTCACATCGTTCCAGATTTCCCTTGCATACCCCATGCGATTTAAACTAACAAACATCTCCAACAATATGTTATAGGTATGAATACTTGGGGAACAGAGAGACCTATTTTCCTTCATTTTACCATATAGAATCATAGCCTTCTCCATATCCTTCCTTCCCCTATATTCTTTAAAGAAACAATTATAAGTTGCAGCTGTAGGACAGACCCCGTTACTTACCATTTCATTCAACAGCATTTCAGCATCAGTAATCATACCACAAGAACAAAGACACTTAATTACAGATGTATATGTGACTACGCTAGGACATATTCCTCTTTCTCTCATAATCCTGAATTTCTCCAGCGTCAACTGAGGTTTATGTGCTCGACTATAAACATGAAGCAAAATTGAATAGCTCGTGACATCAGGGTCTATCCCTCTTTCCTGCATCTCATCAAATACCTGCTCTGCTTGTCTGATGACTCTATCGAATCTCTCATCTGGATGTAAACTAGCTCTTCTACATATTCCATGTAAAAGCACATTATACGTGACAATATTTGGTTCAATTCCTTTCTCAACCATCTCATCAAGAAACCTCCTCGCTTTATCTATTCTTTTCACTTTGCACCACCCATATACCAATATAGTGTATAGTTTTGCATCTAATTTGACATTCCACTTCTGTTTATTAAATACCTCGGTTGCCACCTTCACATATCCATACTTGCAGAGGGTGTCAAGAAGATAACAAAAATACGATTTCCATACTGAATCATTTTCTTCTTCAATGAAAATATGCATCTCATCAAATGCCCTTATAGCTTGTCTTGTCAAACCAGCGGAAATCAACCTATTTAAAATATAAAACATTAACAAAATCTCAAGTGACATGGAATAGAAAGAAAGAGGAAACATAAGAAAAAGTTGATATTATCATTCACCGACAGATGCCGCAGAAAACCAAAAAGGAAAAAATAAACATCATCAAGCAATCAATACGTAAGGCATACGAGTTATATGTTCCTGAAAGCAATACATTCAAAGTATTCCTACCTAAAC
Organism: Echium plantagineum; assembly: GCA_003412495.2. Classification (NCBI taxonomy): domain Eukaryota; kingdom Viridiplantae; phylum Streptophyta; class Magnoliopsida; order Boraginales; family Boraginaceae; genus Echium; species Echium plantagineum. Next base: position 28,424,080 of record CM016564.1, read on the forward strand.
ATGGTAAGTTAGCGGACTTAGAAGGCGCAGCCAACCAAATGAGGTTTTTTATTTCTAATAAGGTCACCTTCCTACGATCATGGTACATTGGTAATGTATTATTATTGACAAGAACCAGGCTGTTGCAGTATATGAGACACTTTTAACATTATAAACAAACTCTTTCACACAATCCCTCTCTACGCAAATATGTAGCTGGAATTATAGATGGAGTTAACTCGTACGCACAACAGTGATTAACTTATACAGCAATCTAACCAAAAATCACCAATACATAGCACGTTGTAAAACTCCACTTCAAGAAAACACATTTTTCACAAATACATCAATAAAACATAATAAAGCACATCCTTTTCTCCAAACACACAGCACTAAATGAAAATCAACAAACAAAAAATCCAATAATTTATCCAATAAACACATATAAAGGAAATCGGAAAAAGAACCTCCGGACCAATATATAAAACCTAGTAAAAAGAAGACATTTTTCACAATACAGTATTATAAGACTAAAAAGGACATTTTCTCACAAACAAAAAAGTCCAATAATTTATCTAATAACAAAAACCATATGTAAGAAAATTACCTTCTAACCAATATATAAAACGTTGTAAAATCGGGTTTAACATTATTATCATCCTCCTGATTTTTCAATTTTAGCTCTTGGTGTTGCTGGTCCATTTGAAGAATGAGCTGCCACGCAACATCAAACTGCCTAACCCTAGACAAAATATTAATGAGAATATTAAACGACGTCGTATCGTGTGAATAACCGGGGAGGCATTTGTGTGAATAGTGGAAAAAGGAGAGGGCAATTTTGGAAGAGTGTTGGAGGCGGAGGAGGATCTGGTGGACTAAGGAGGGGGAAAGAGAGATGCCATTGAGCTGCAAAGAGGATTCCATTGAGTGGAATGGGTTGTGGTGGTTGAGGAGGATTTGGGATATCGTTTCGGCGTCGTTTGAGGGGATGAGTGGGGGTAGGGTGGGTTTGGGGGGTGGGGTAGTGGTGGGGGAGGAGGAGAAGTTGAGGAAAATGGATGTGATCCATTTCTTGGGTGGTTTGAGAATGGAATGTAGTGAAGATGAAGAAGAGTGAAGTATAGAGATGGACATTGTTTTTGGGACAATGAAAAACACAATACATTTGATATAAGTATATAAAGAGAACCTATTAAGGGTTGGGGAAAAAAAAGATGAGAAAAATTGACAGCTGTGGGATTTGAACCCACGCCCTTTCGGACCAGAGCCTAAATCTGGCGCCTTAGACCACTCGGCCAAACTGTCGGATGAAAATAGTGAGAGATATAAGAAAAAGGTTATAATTTCCCCAATATTTTATGTTAGGCTAAATTTCAAAGAGCCCCCTAAACTATTGACAATATTCCAGATTAGGGACTGAGATTCTGAATTGGTCAATTTTATTTTAAATCAGTTTGTCTTCTGTAGTGATTTTTCATTAAGGGTAAAATGAAACTTTCACAAATATTAAAGTTTTGAGCATAATTAATAGTTTTGGAGGAAGGGGAGTTTCTATTTAATTACTTATATTAATGAAAAATATCTTTGACTTTATTAATGAACCTTCATTTTTATTTATTAACAATGTTGCCTCAAAGTTTGATTTTATGTGTGTTTCTAATTTTTCCCTTGTTTCTTTTTTTTTTGATAATTAATGCATAAACTTGAATTAAATGTTCAACAAGTGTGCTTCTGGAGAAGCAATGTTACAGTTCAAATGATAAGAATTAAAACATCCAACGGAAATATCATGAAGGTTCTCAAAACATCCAATTCTAGTAGGGAACCACAAAATGTTGCTATTTGTTTTCTTGATTTTGTCCTTTTGCATTCTCCATTCTTGACTACTTGAGATATCCTTGAAATGTCTAGTCCATATCTGAGAAGTAAAACAATCAGTCATAATGAAAATATTATGTTGCCTATGAGGCTCCATAAGAAAAAAGATTGTGAGAACAATTTCACCGAAAGATATCAAATTCAGATTTGATTTATCCTTTTTATCGCCCATGACATTGCCTCCGTAGAGACAACGTCTAGAACCTTTCCAATTATTCGAGACAATCCAATGCGGAGTTGGATCATTCGTAATTCGAAGACAAATCTTAGAATCTCTTTTGTTGCAAGATCTGTTGCAGTCACTTGTTGAGATGGGATTGCAATTGTCAGATATGATTGGAATAATGGTGTTGTGATTTCCTGGTTGTTTGTTGAGTTTTCCCCGATCTGAATCTCAGAGGCTTTGTTCCAACCGGAGAGAGTTGTTGCAATCATAGCCATTGTGTTAGGGATTGATGGAACTTTGTCGTTGAAGATGGCTTGATTTCGAGTAAGCCAGATAGACCAAAGCATACAGCAAAAATTAAGTAGTTCAAGTTGACAATTGTGCTTACCTTTTTTTTGTTTTTGTTTATTATCGAGGTAATGGTTTTAATAATGTTATTTTTGAAAATGATATGTCTTTGATTAGTGCTAGTCCATAATGTTGATGCAAAGCAACAGTCGAGAAAAAGGTGATCGCTAGTTTCTTCATATTGGTGGCAAAAAGTACATTCAGTTGGTATTTGTTTTTTAGTTTTATTTTTAATGAGATTTTTAATGGGAAGTCTATTTAGTAGGAAGCGCCATAAAAAATGCTTTACTTTGTGAGGTATGCTTAATTTCCAGAGATTTTTCCAAGTAGAGGGATTGATAGATTTAAAGTTTTTCGGAGAGGTATCTTCAATTGAATTACATTTAATGAGGGTGTTATAAATCAATTTGGTTTAGTGTCTTCTCCATTAGTAATACTTATATTTAATATCTTATCCCTGATGTATTTAGGGAAGAGGGAACAAAGAAGAGGATAGTTCCATCTATTATTATTACTTAGGAGTTCGGAAACTTTTTTGGATGAGATGGTGGTACGCTTTCGATTTTTTTGTTTTTTGGTTAATAAGCGATATATTGATGAAATAACACAGTGTACAAATATTTGGGCCCAAAATCAAGGCTTGAGCCATAATCCAATTCATGCCCTAGTTTAAAGGACCTCAGCCTCGCTAAGGAGACCAGCCGATGAAGGCAAGCCCATCAGGGTTATAAGAACCCAACCCTAACTCATATGCCTATAAATAAGGCTCCTACCTGAAACCTAAACACTTTGTCTCATTTAAAGAAGCCTCATAGCTTCACTTCATTAACACAGATCGAAAACCTTTGAGCTCCCTTCCACAGCTGAAAGGCCACCACAGATTGTTAGACTTGATCGAAACGATGCATGTCCCCTCCCTCTCCTCTCGACCCATAAATCAGAGTTCCTCCACATCACCAGTTGGAGACTTCGATGAAGACACCCTCTAACACAGAGCTGAGAAGATTCCTTGGTGAAGAGCATCGTGTTTGACCAGATCAACCTCTGTCCGGAGGTCTCGGCTGATGAAGTTGAAGAGGCGCCGCCTGTTCAGCTTCTACATAGTTGATTGCAAATCGAACAATTTCTTGAGGATTTCGACATTTCCCATCCCATAGAAGTCGGTTCCGTTGATTCCACAGATCCCATATACAAGTAAGCCATAGAATGAGTTTTCTTGTTGAGATTTGATTTTTTACGGCCTCAAAATAAGATTTGAAACTATGAATTGTTGGATCTATACATGGCATCTTGATTAAGTCATGGATACTTTTTATTGCATTGCATGTGAGAAAAAGATGAGCCCCCGTCTCGTCCTCAGATTTACAAAAAACACACTTTAATCTTTCGTTTAAGCAAGTTGTCTTTTGTGGCTTGTCGATTGTGAAGAAGTTTGAACACACAATATTTTATTTTTCCTGGCAATTTGCATTTCCAGAGATTATTGAAACATGCATTTAGATCTGGTCTCGTACTCGGTCCTGCTCCTTGATTTTGTTGTATGTTCCTGATTAACTCATATGCGGACTTGACTGTGTATGACCCTGTCTTATTTGCTGTCCAAATCGGTTTATCTGACCCATCTAGTCGATTCAAGGACATTTTTATGATTGCATCAGCATCTACTGTAAATAATAATGCATTAATCAGGCTGACATTCCACACCCCTATTTCTGTATCGATTAGGTTTGCAACTTTAATGTGTTGATGGTGCATGTTCACTGGGGTGATTATTTTACCCGACTCTGTATGGTTTACCCACTGATTTTGCCAAACATGAATGTTTTGACCATTTCCTAACTGCCATTTTACTCCATGTCTTATGAGGTCCCGAGTTGACAAAATGCTTCTCCAAGTATAACTTGGCTTGGTACCCAGAGTTGCTGACCAGAAATCTCCCTGAGGAAAATACCTTGCACGGTATACCCGGGCCAAAAGTGTATCCGGACAGTTGACCAGCCTCCAAGCTTGCTTACTCAACATGGCTTCGTTAAAACTCTTAGTATCTCGGAAACCCAGACCCCCTTACTTTTTGGCTGACAGAGTGTGTCCCATGAAAGCCAGTGTATTTTATTATTTCCGTCCGAATCAGATCCCCACCAGAAATTAGATAGCTGAGTGTTTATCTCATTGCAAACTTGTATAGGCAACTTGAATACACTCATTGTATACATGGGGATTGCTTGTAACACTGATGAAATGAAAATCTCTTTACCTGCTGTAGAAAGGAGCCGAGGCTTCCAATCGTTCACCTTGGTATTCACTCGATCTACAAGATGAGTGAAGATCTCCTTTTTGGAGGATCCAATGGAGGACGGGAGGCCGAGGTACTTACCATGGGAGAGCACCTCCGGGATGCCTAACATTCCGGTGATGGCTGTCCTAGTGGCCCTTGAAACATTCGGGCTGAACAGTATCGTTGATTTTTGTGGGCTGACCATCTGGCCTGACCAATTCTGATACAGATCCAGAATGACTTTGAATTGTGTTGCCTCCGCTGTTGTAGCTTCCCCTACTAAGAGAGTGTCGTCTGCAAACATGAGGTGAGTAATAGGTTCCACATCCTGAAACCTAATGCCTTGCAACGTCCCATTATCACATGCCGCTTTTAATAATGAGATGAGCCCCTCCGTGCACAATATGAACAGGTAGGGCGAAAGAGGGTCGCCTTGCCTCAATCCCCTCTCCGGTCTAAAATAACCTGCTTGATCCCCATTAATAAGGAGTGAATAAGAGACCGATTCAACATGGCTCATGATGCGGTCTACCCACAGATCAATGAAGCCGACGTTATACAACATTGCCCTAAGGAACTTCCATTCAATCCTATCATAGGCCTTAAGCATATCAAGCTTAATAGACATATACCCTGTGTTGCCCGTTTTCCTATGCTTAATTGTATGATGCAACTCGTATGCTAGCAGGACGTTGTCTGTGATGAGTCGATTTGGCACGAAGGCACTCTGTGACTCTGAGACGACAGATGGTAGAACCATCTTCATCCTGATAGCTAAAGCCTTTGCAATGATCTTAACCGTAGTATTACAGAGAGCAATAGGCCTGAATTGTGTCATCGATATCGGCTTAGGGACTTTGGGTAGCAAAGAGATTAAAGTAAAGTTCATTTTCTGTAATCTGTGCCCCTCATTCAAAGCTTCCAGACATATCCTGGTGACATCCGGCCCCACAATTTCCCAATAGCTCTTATAGAAGGAAGCTGGCATGCCGTCTGGTCCTGGGGATTTACCACCCTCCATGGAAAACAGGCTGTGTTTTATGTCAGCCCCTGAAAAAGGCCTATTGTGAAAATCCTTGTCGGACTGACTCAGGTGCTTGATGGGTAGCTGGGCAAGTAGATCCAGATTTTGGCATTCTTGAGACGTAAAAAGATCCTTATAGAAGCCCACTGCCAACTCTTGGATTTGGTCCCGACCTCTGTGTACCCCTCCTTGGGCATCCTGCAGCTCTATAATCTGATTTGCCCTCCCTCTTTGGGTCGACAAGGCGTGGAAGTATGCCGTGTTCCTGTCCCCTTTGACTCTCCAGAGATTCTTGGATCTCTGGCACCAGTAAACCTCATCCACTTCCCTAAGCTTATCAATATCCTTAGCCAAAATGCATGCCTGACCCTTAGAGTTAATAGTGATGGTGCCTTGAAGGAGGGCATCAAGCTGATGTTGCTTCTCCTGAATGCGCTCCCGAACATTTCCCAAAGATTCCCGTTTCCACTTGAGGAACCCGAGTCGTGCATTTTTTATGCTCTCAAAGACTTGATCTCCCGAGTCACCCAGTCTAGACTTGTTCCACGCCTCTTCAACAACCTCCTTCGTTTCCTCGAACATGGCCCAACCTTCCTCAAATCTAAACCTCTGTTTAGATTTTACAGCTTGTCGACTTGGGCTGTTCCAAGTCCACAACAGGGGAAGATGATCGGAACTGTTTGACGAGAGATGTTTGAGGGAGGCCTGGGGGAACAGACTCCTCCAATCTTTGCTAGCGAGGCTTCTATCAAGTCTCGCTCGGGTAGAGAAAGGAGAAATAAAATTGTTACACCAAGTATACGGGAAACCAACAAATCCAATATCAATAAGTCCACAGTCATCGATCGCTCGGCGGAAATTATCCATTTGCTAAGCCGGTCGATGACGCTTGTGGGATACATACTCAACATTACAATAAACTTCATTAAAATCCCCTACAAAAACAGTGGGTAGGGGAGAAAGATTACTAAGAAAACGCATAAGAGACCACGATAACTTCCGTTTGCTGACTTCATGATGGCCGTAAAAGCCAATGAGCCTCCATGGTACACCCTCTCCTTCCTTGACGATGGCTTCTATATGATGGGAGGAATACGATTTCACCTCAACATCGATATGTCTACCCCAAAAAAGTGCCAGCCCTCCCCGTCTTCCCCGAGCATCTACCACTATAGCATTTGGCCTCTTAATATTCTGTTTAATATACTCACATTCTTTGGCAGTCATCTTGGTCTCGATAAGAAAAACGATACTAGTTTTATTGAAAGCTACTAAGTCTACTAAAGATCGAACTGCCCGAGGGTTTCCCAATCCCCGGCAGTTCCAAACTAAACAACTCATGGCTCTCGGCTGGGCTGCTCCGCAGCCTCAGCCATTGTGTCTTGAGATGAGGGAGTATCCAATCCTTCAGAGGAAAGTGATACCCTCTTGGGTGTAGCATTTGTCACATCCCTTGCGTACGGGTGAGCCCTCTTCCGCGTTTTCTTCTTGCTATTCTTCAACCCCTCCGTCATCCCTTCGTCAATCTTCTTTCCTCTGTCCATGCTTACTGATCGTGGAACACTATTAAAGTCAAAAAACTTTAAAGTTTCCAGAAAGCCCGACAACTGTGGGGATACTTGAACTTGGGCCAGGATTTCGGCCTTAGATGATTGGCCTACTTCAAAAGTGGGACCCGAGGGGGTATCAGTCAAAGGCTGGACATTCAAAGGGCCATTAAGTGAGGGAAACTCCTTAAAGCGCTCCAATAAATTCTCAGCCATTTTTTCAAGTCCAAGGTCATCATTGCTCTTAAAGAGGGGGTTGACCATAGTCTGCTGTGACGTGAATTTCAAATTTGAAACTGCCTCATTTAATGCCTCGAAACCTGGCGGTACCGCAGGAGTCATTAATTCTTGCGCTGCTGCCGTTTCTCTCTCCACCAGCGTGGCATTGTCCGTTGGCAGCTACCACTGCTCGGCCTCCGCCTGGACAATGGCCTCAGTAAGACGAAGATCCAGCAAAGTTCTTTCCATAGGAGCCTTGATTTCCAGACCAAATGAAACCTTGGTCCGGGGATCAACACCCTCAGGAATCAGGGGACACTGTCGAATCAGGTGACCCATATATCCACAATGGAAGCATAGGATCGGGAGCCTCTCGTAAGAGACCTTGCCCCTTAACACACTACCCTCCACCGAGAATGACAACTTACGCTTCAAAGGCCGTAAGACCTAGAAAGTGCCTTTAAGTCTAAAGAACTTCTTCCCCATGAGATCCCGCCTAATCTCAACAATTTCACCTTTCAAGAAAGTGCCAAGAAGCTTAGAGGCTACCTCTCTAGTATAAAATTCCCCTGCTAACCCCCGAATATGAACCCAAAATTTACACTCCGTAAACTCCATTGACTGCGGCTCAACCCCCTGTTTCCATTCCTGCAGTATGAGTAGATTGTCATTGAAACACCACGGTCCCGCCTCATAAATTCTCTTCTTCGTCTCCAATGAAGGGAAATAGACATGAAGCAAAGGGCCATCAATCCGAGATACCCGCAGATCGGGGCAATTCCATGCCTTGGCCATGGCTTTTTGAAACCCCTGGATGCTAATAAAACCAGTTCGAAACCCAAAAACTTTGACATACAAACTGGCTTCACATTCAACGACACCCGAAAGCAAATCAATCCTGTTAAGATCTATCAGTTCTTCCTCTTCCTCCTCCTCCAAGTTGCACTCCATGATGCGTTTCAAACTCTCGGGATCCATGGAAAAGTTTTGGAAAGTGTTTTGAAGAAATTTATAAAAGCTGAAAAACCAAAGAAATCGGACACACTGTATGCTTACAAAGGGGGAGATGTGATGAATTGAGATGTTAATCCCCTCCCCAGTACCACTATTTATAGCCCCCTCTGTCCCAACACAGATCCGAGACCATATTTCCCAATTACGTAAAATCAGGCAGAGTAAATGCATAATTAAACCCCAATTGAGTGACAGCGGAGGATTGATGCCATGATCCATTCCAATCAGAATCCGGAAGGAAAAGATTAGTAAAATTTTTGGAAAAGTCAAACAAAGAATCCCTGGAAAGAATCCTGGGTCCTAAAATTTAGTAACTACTAGAAAGAATTCTAGAGAGAAATTTGCTAGAGAAATTTGAAGAAACACCATTAATAAGGCTGTAATACATTTGGCAAAAATAAGATCAAACAAACGACATTCCCACTTTGAATTTTCCGTACTCTGCAATGCAAGGCTGCAACTCTCCCAAAAGACAAAATGACGAAGTACTATATCTATATATGGATTATATTTTTTTTGTATATCACCTGCATAGTTGTGTCGAGATATATTTTTTTTGTATGCTTTCGATTTTTAAGTGTTTTGCTAAAGAAATGGATGTAAGATCAGGAATCCAATGATCATGCCAAATATCAACTTGTTGACCATTGCCAATTGTGAAGTTCATAGATTCTTTAATACTTTTAATTCCTTCGGAAATACCTTTCCAAGTATAAGATGGGTTGTAGTAGTTTGTTTTAGCATTAGAAAGAACGATAATATAATCACTGTCTAAAAAAAATGAAAGTTAAACCTCTCAACACAAACATCCTGATAGTTTAGGGGCCAAAAGAGAATAAGCCACATATTTTTAGACAAAAAGCATTCATGTTTGAATATATTAAAATCTAAAAGGAAAAAGAAAATCAGATCTTTGTACAACGACAAAGATGCTAGGAAGCAGCTCATCATTCAAGAGCTTGAATGGCCTTCATCAGCTCATCGAAACCCACAAGTTTAAGGTCTCAATTTTTTCTCATTTCCTTTCACTTTTCTGCTTTTATTGGATTACATTTATATGCTTCACGCTTATCTATTTATAATTATATAAAACTTTCCGTAAAATCAAATACGAGCTTAGAAATGAGCAATTGGAATGTGGTTATCAATAATCACATAAAAATCAAATTTCTACTAATATTCATTGTTTGTTTTAAGTTTTTCGAGTTAATCAAATGGCCATGACTTGAACTTGTAGTGAGCATTGCTTGTGTAGAATATCAAGTATGAAATTGCCAAATTGGAGATGGATACATCAAGCTTAATGATTTACCAATTCCACCTGTTGATAATGCTAATCGTGTAGTCAGTAGTGTCTAGGTGGATTTATACCAACGACGATATAAGTGTCAGTATCAAGAATTGGAGTGATTTTGTCATTACACGCTAAATCAATTCATATTTAAATTATGGTTTTTTTGTTGCTGTTCAGTTATTGAGGTTTAACTACGAAATACAAATTCTGCGTAGGTGTATTGGAAATTGATTTCACGGTGTTTTACTGCAGGCGTGGTTTTTGGATCAATTCGGGGTCCTGCATGATGGAAAGCAGCCTTACCCTGGAGCCATTTCAGCATGTATGTTTCCGTTTGTTACCTTTGGTATTCTCCGTGTCCATTTGGAAGATGTCATGTTAGTTGAAATTTTGTTCACATGCTCATTTCTGTGTTAATTTTCGTGTCACAGTAGAAAAGTTGGCTACTTATGGTGCTAAAATGGTGATCATCAGTAATTCCTCCAGACGTTCGTCAACAACATTGGAGAAACTAAAGAACCTTGGATTTGATCCATCACTCTTCTTAGGGGCTATTACCAGCGGAGAATTAACTCATCTGCACCTTCAACGGTAAAGCTTTTCTTTGTTGCTAATATTCCATCATCAGATATGAATTTTCTGAAAATACCAAATGCAAAATAGTTGAGCATAATTTTCACCCGACAAATCTGCTCTATCAATTTTCCGTCAGTATCTTCATCAGTTACATTGTTAATCCTATTTGGAAGTCACTATAATTTTTATGTTTCCTCAAGCAGGAGAGATGATGCATGGTTTTCAGCCTTAGGGAGGTCCTGTATTCATATGACTTGGAGAGACAGAGGTGCTATATCTCTCGAGGTATATCATAGTGTCAACTAATTGTGGATGACTTCTGATCCAACATTTATTCGACTTCTTCTTGGGAATGTGAAGGAATTCATTGAATTTAAAATGGTTCTACAATGAATCTATTAGATAAGTTTTCATTCACTTCATAAATATAGTGTTTTAATTTTAAACTATAGGTATCTAAAATTGTTTCATAGTTTCCACGCGAAGCATATATGCAAGGATGCTGGGAACCTGCAACAAATCTTAAAACCTTTTAGTTTTTGCTTTTAAAAAACAATTATTCATGTTATAAATCTTTCATACATTTTTAGTACAATTAAGGTGAATATCTTGCTGTTGATAAATGTTGAATTTCTTTCTTAAGGGCTTGGATTTGCAAGTTGTAGAGAATGCTGAGGACGCAGAGTTCATCTTGGCACATGGTACTGAAGCTCTCGGGCTTCCTTCTGGTGCTGCACGCTCAGTTCAGCTTAAGGATCTTGAGATCATATTGGAGCAGTGTGCTTCAAAGAAAATACCAATGGTCGTAGCAAATCCTGATTTTGTCACTGTGGAGGCCCGAGCTCTACGTGTTATGCCAGGTGAAGAAACAATGTCTAATTCTGTGAACATGAAGTTCAGTTTGTTGTATCTGTTACATCTACAACTTTGTATCAGCTTCCTAAGAATTTTCTATTTTATGCATCTATTTTTCCAAATGTGATCTTCAATATTGATTTATGGACTATAGAAATTCACTAATACTATTCTATAGCCTTGCCGATGATGCACTATGCACGTGATACCAACAACAGAATTAAGTTAGCCATTATTTTAGTTAATGAAGCCAGTTTTAGCATTTCTCCTAGTTATAGCGCCAACCAAAGCATGTAATGAAGTCAGGGGTATTCAGTGAAGTGGTCTTATAAGTTATATGGAGTCTTAAATGCTCTCATATGTATACACAAATCGTCTCCTTTTATTAATTTTCTCTTGCCAACTACCTAAAGTTGAGCTAGTATTGTAGGACAGAAGTTAAAGGTAACTACTCCCTTTCTGTGTGGGTTGTGAAAGAGGCATGTATCTACTGCCTTCCTTTGGGTTCTGAATGATATTGCTGCTACAACATAATCTCAAGTCATCATTCCAGCTTCCTCCACCAATACAAGTTTTCCGTATTAAAGAATATATACTGGTGAAGTCCTAATAGTCATTTAATTTATTATCTTTTCAGGGACACTTGCAGCTACTTATGAGAAACTTGGTGGTGAAGTGAAATGGATGGGAAAGCCTGATAAGGTGCAACACTTTCCTTGATGTAAATAACATGTTCCGTCTTACAGTCTTACTACTTGGATAAGTTTTGTTCAATATTTGTGTTTAATTGTGGATTGGAAATATTTGTGGTGCTCTCGTCTGAAGAAGATATGCTTAACTGTGCAATTTTACTGGCTTCCTATGATGTACATCAGAGCGCAGATGCAGCTGGAAATAGCAATACTTAAAATAGAATCTTATATAGGCCTTTATATTATACTCCCTCCGTTTCTTTTTATTTGATTGTTTGAGCATTTTTTCTATGTTTCTTTTTATTTGATTGTTTACAATTTCAATGCACTTTTTACAATCATAATGCACCTTTTTACAATTTCAATGCACCTTTTTACAATTCCAATACACATTTTTACAATCCCAATGTAATTTTTCACAATTTCTTAATAAAGTACTTTTTCCCCAAACAATCAAATAAAAAGAAACGGAGGGAGTATTGAATATTTCTTAATTTTTGTTTTTTTCTGTTGTCAATTGTAAGCCGTCCAATCTTCTTTGAGATCACGTTAGTCCTTTGCCATTCATTCATCACTGGTGGCATCTTTGTGAATCAGAATTTTATATATATTGCAGTCATTTTCTGGGCTAAAATAAATTTCTAGTCCAATCTTTATGCAGTGTGACATGGTCTTGAACTTCAAGATAAGGTAGATCTATATAGTACTGTGCTTCACTTATGTCTTTGCCCCTATGTAAGATCTGTCCAGGCAGGTTTCAGCCGACTCAATCAACTTTTTCTAATATTTCTCAGCATACTCCAGCAGAAAGAGTTTCAAGCCAATTCAGTATTCATCATTGACTGAAGTTCTTGGGCAGAGAATTTTAGCAAATCTCGTACCCCTTCGGTTTGTTTACTCAACAATCAGAAAATACTACGAAGTATTTTTTACTCGTATACCCTCATTCATAATGATAGATGAAAGCTTCGAAAATATAGTGTACCAATACTATATCAAATTCCCATTCACTTTTCTAAGAAAAGAAGGAAAAAAACGTAGTAGATGGAGAACATGCACTAAAAGATGACATAATGTTAAACATAAACAAAATAGTGTCTTGGAATAGGATGACAAGTAAGAAGAACCAGAGCTTGTATTATTTTTCTGACCTTAAGCTATTGGTGTTGGTTTTTGATACTAGAACATTAGTACTTCTACTTCAATTATACTCAACCTTTGGTCAATTCCCAAGTTCTTCTATTCTATTTAGAGAATAAATTTGGAGTGTTAGAATATTGATTGCTTAGTGAGGGTGAAGCAGTAGTTTCTATATGCATGAATGTATTTGTAAACTTAGGTCTTAAATATGCAGAGTTGATTGTGACCTTCGGGCCAAATAACAAAAACCCACCAGAGGAATAAAGTGATCCTCATGTGATTTTAGGAGGGATATACAATTTGTCACCTGATTTGCAACTTAAGAAACTGAATGAAGAAAAACGCGTTACGAAAGGCATTGAGGTAACTTATATAACTATGAAGGCGCCAAGGACATTAGAGGAAGATATATAAGTGCAAGTAGTGAGAAATTATAGAGGATTAACTGAGAGTAAACCTTCCAATTGAATCTGGGTGGAGGTACCGATCTTGTCATTTCATCTAATCTTTCATATTTTTTCAGTCATTAGTTAATATTCCATTACTCAAAAGTCAAAACTCAAACAAGGTTTCCTGTTTAGGGGAACTATCACTATCTATGTTTGGCAAGAGTCTATAAGATTTCTAGTTTTCTACAATCATGCTTTCCATAAATAGATGAAATAAGTTTCCTTGCTGTTTGATATTGAAGAGCGAAAAAGAGAAGAACCAAACTTTTCTGGTTTGCCATTTTATGAGTGACCTGAGTTCCCATTTACCGAGAACTTAATTTTACTATCTTGCAAAATATTTCAAATACGTGCTTGCAGCCATTTGGTGTTTCTTTCTTCTCATTTATTCTAACACAAGTCCTTCCATTTTTTGCAGATCATATATGAGTCGGCAATACAACTTGCAGGTGTTGATGCATCTGATTGTATTGCTGTTGGAGATTCTTTACACCATGATATAAAAGGTGCAAATCAAGCTGGAATATGCTCTGTACTCATTACTTGTGGGATACATGCAACAGAGCTTGGGCTAGATAGGTTTGGAGATGTTGCAGATGATCCTTCTGTTGAAGCTATTTCATCTAAATATGATGCTTGTCCTTCTTATGTGATGCCAGCATTCACATGGTGACTAAAGCTGCTGAGAAATTCAGGTTATTTATGTTTGCAGGAATCCACAATTAAAACATGGATGTATTAAGATGAGTTGATGATGGATTCAAATTCTGCAGTGCTAATGACTGGGGCTGTCTCATCAAGAAATGACTTCTGATCATTTAACTTACAATTTAAAGATATTTTTTAAGCAAATTTTATCTAAATTAAAAATATCAAGTTATTGTGTGGATGTAATTACTTTTTCATTTTAGTCATATAGCAATACATACTTTTAGCCAGTCGTATGATCGACTTACACCAATTTTTGTGCTTATGGAGTTCGATAATGAAATTTTAAGTTCAGGATGGCCTTTTGATATGTGCAGCTTGATAAATTTTGACTTGATTATTGCTGTATTAATCTCGCACTTTTGAAACTGCAAGTGCGCAAATAGTTGAGAATTCAATTCCTTCAGCCCATCCTTAAAAAATGATTTATTGTCACTTTCAACATCAACATGTCCCAATGCAATGCAACTAAAAAGTAATTGATCATTGGGCATGTTGATGTAGATGTATTGTTTCGTCTCCTTACTTACCAATGTTTCCGATTACTTGCAATAAAGAACTGGATTCAGAGTCTTTGGTTTTGTTTTTAATTTTGGTTTCAAATTATAGTACTATATTTTTCACACCGTCCTTTTTGAAGGATTAGAGTGAATTGTGCATTGTTTTATATGAGCCCCTGATCTGTATCAGATTGCATCTTGTATAATGTTGTATCAGATTGTGTCGATTCTTAAAAGCATATCTCCTTATTAATGTGAAAGTAATGTTTTGTACAGTGTTGTTGTATCATCCTGTTTTGACGATCTTGAAATTATCTTCGACCTTTCTTGTATTTGCATTTACAAACTGCAAAAAAGCAGAGAAAGAGTTTAAGTTGAGACTTAACCAAACCACTCAAGGCCTTGTCCCAGTAAGTAGGGTAGATTAAACTTTGACAGTACAGTACTTCTGAAAATGTTATGTTTGGACATACCTTGAGACTTAACTCTTCTCTTGTTGCATGAATTCTTACATATCCGAATTCAGCAATATGTGCCAGGCTCCAGTCCTCGACCTCCATAAAGAAAGAAAAACTCGAGAGTCAAGACTACGCACTAGTAAGTTCATGTTTCATATCTACATTACTATGATTATGTTTGAAGCTATCATATTTAAGTAGACAAAATTGCCTAACTTGTAACAAAGGAAAGGAATTTGTAAAAGCTACAAGTGTTATAGAAGTTGAGAGGGAAAATTAGCTTACAGTGGGAGGGAATTTGTCCAAGGAGAAACCAGCCATGCCAATAGTTGCATGAACTGGAGCACTATAGTTAGTATTATCATAGGTATCAATATCATCTGCATCTTTGACAGGCATTGCTTTGCATTTTTTTTGATAGACAGCACAGGTTCGCTCATAATTATGTACATGTCCGAATAAAGCTAAATCAACCTAGTAAATCATGTTTGTGCCTGTTAGTTTTATGAAGTACTAACTAGTTCTATAGATTGAGGATAAACCATAAGGTATTAGAGAGTCTGCTACCTTGTACAAGCTTAGCAGTGGCTCCACATCTTTTACAAATTTGTCATCGACACTTGGTAGAAAAATGCTTGTATGGGATGAATACATTGGCCTATGCCTAACAATGAGAGAGAAGCGCAAGTTTAAAAAACTGTTTACTTGGAAAGAATTAAATATTTTCTTGATTTTCTCATATATATTGACTTTCTCATATCTAATGTGTATGTGATGCATACCCTGAAAAAATTAGCCAAGGTGTTCTTGAACGATTAACTGCAGCCATGTCATTTTTCATCCATACATACTGTAAAAGAAAATCTGCATGTAATTACATTGAGTACGCTTATATTAAAGAGTCCCGAGTGTTACCTGCTCAGAGTTTACTTTCCACTCGTGCTCAGTTGAAATTACTGTGAAATGAACGCTTCCTTGTTCAATGGAGTACCATGGTTTATCCCTTGCAGCTGTTGGCATGGGAAAATATGTCTCGTAAGGTACTCCACATTCCCCCCCTGAGTCTGGAGTTATGTAAGTCGAGCCTGAATTTATAAAATCCCTGCAAGTTGCATAGTACTTGTTCAAGTTGAGGAATTGTGTTGCTTGACCATTGAAGAATTACTGGGATGTTCAGGTCACTCCAAAGGTTAAACTGATACTGAAGGAAGTGTGAACTGATCAGGCTACTTTGCTAAGCACTGTGGAAGGGCGGGGCTAGTCAATTGTGTAACACCCTTCCGCAGAATGGGTTATCAGGCTATGATATAATATATTAGCTCCATAAACCATTAGGAGTTCTACCTACATTACTCTTTAGTTTCATCTAGGTCCTCCCTTGGAAGACTTCACAAGTGACCACCTACCCTGAGATTTCTCAATTTCATACTCGCTTGTTCACTAAACTATGTTTGGATTGTTTAAACCATCTTCCTAGGTGAGTTTGTTGCCTACTGACGTACTACAAGTGTAACATGAACTGATATTTCTCCAAAAAAATTCTTTGTGAAGTTGTTTACTAGTTTGCAGAAAGTATGATAAAATGGATTAGAATAGCTACCTCTCATGGTTCCCAATTGCAGTCATGTATGGAATTTTAGAAGCAATCGGCTCAATAAGATGAAGGAAGTAATCCCACTCAACTAAAAAGCCTGTAGCATAACTGATATCTCCAATGTGGAAAATGCAGTCTACACTATGCACTTCTTGAGCCATTGCTTCAATCACCGCTAAAGATCCTGGCTACATAGCATACATTACCAGACCATTTGTAAGTTTCATGGATGGTATCCACTAAGAGGCTTAGTTCTTTAGCATTTAATGGCTGCCTGTCCTCATCAGTACCTGGATGTAGTGTTCTGCGGATAAATCACGAGGTGCCTTTCCCATGTCCCCATATGCAAGAAATGTGACTTCACTTGAATCCCCAGCAGCAGGTGGAGTCTTGAATGTGATATTCTTACTCCAACCAGTAGAGTTGCTGTTCAGTATATGAATCACCAATTAGTTACTGAGTTAAAGGATGTGATTTGATCTTTCTATTTTCTACCAAGAAGCTTTTGCCTGGTAGTGAAGATAGATGGGGTTCATTTTACCTTCCATATTTGTAGGAGAATGTGGCTGATGGCTCAAGTCCTGTCATCACTGCTGAGTGGATGAAGCCAGGGTCATGCCAACCAAAATCCCGAGCTGGACTAGGGGTGACGATACCTATAAATTATGAAAGCAAGCAATAAATATATAGAGATAGTTTTGACGAAAAAATGGTGGTGTCCGCTTGTTTAGAGATAGTATGCAATTATGAAAAGAGAGACACTGGGTTATAACTTATTCGAGTTGGTAACTCCAGATTTGCAGGTCACACTTGATATCTACATGTTGATTCTACTTGGAAGACGAAGTTTATACATCAGGCCTCAATCAAGTTCATATCGAATTTCTAATTTCAAGGGCAAGTTTAATTGCATAGCAGTTAACTAAGCATTTCTTACATACTAGTGTTAGGCGCACATCAGAAACATGATTCAGCATTTTATAAAGGATTATGTCCCCTCAACTCAGAAGCAGGTGGAGCAAGTATTGCAAGGGGTTGCTGTACGGTATGCTATGTTGAATAATTCTTCTCTGTTTCCCTTTATTACTCAAATGGTCTGGTTATTGTTTGTCCAGATTGGTATGTCGAATTTGATCATTTTAACAAGGGGACTCGAGTTGGAGTGCCCTCGTTTTCTTTTTCTTTGTCATAGAGTCATGACGACCAAGAACTCGATGCAGGTGAATGTTTATCGTCTGTAGTTCTCTCTTACTGCTAAGAAACTGAGAAATATGATATACATATTACATACCACACATATCCTTTTGGGAAAAGCTAGTGACTTCTGATGCTTTAGATTTGCCATCTGCGTACTGAACTTCCTGAGACTTATTATCCCCACTAACCCATGTCAATCTCATCTGCAGTTTGCGTAAAATATCTTTAATATCAGCAGAACATGTGCGAAAGAGTTAATTGTCAATTTGGTCTCAGATAGTGGGAGTAAGTTGCACTTAGTCCTGTATTGTTACATCTTACACGATTGCAAATGAGTTCTCGAAAATGGCCCAAGTGTTGCAGTATGGATCCCGAAAGCGACAAATGTTATACTTACCGATGACCCAGTTGAATCTATGCTGGAAAGATGTCCATATAGAGGCTGTTGAGGATTAGCAAATTTTATTGGAGGTGATCTTTTGAGGATGCATGGTGTCTGAAAACTCCCTCGAAATAACACGAATTCTATATCACTTCTTATGTTTATTACATGAAATGTTAATGTAGCATTGCATGCTCCACCTTTCATGTCTTTCTTGCACTCAACATAATTTGGGTCTTTGGTTAGATATTGTGCCTGTAAGAATTTATATTAAAAAGTGGACTCATTAGATGGTTCGTTAATGACTACAATAGTACATCAGTACATGGACCCATTTCATAAAGATTTGATAAGTTTTTAATTTGCTAATTTACATGGATTTAATATGTAAATTTAATCAAATGAAACAAGTAGTACACTGTAAAAAGGAATATGAAAGGGGATAACTTTTACGGGGTGAAGGGAATAACAATTAATTAAATCGTACTGACATAAAATGGTAATTCTAAAACTAAAAATGCAACCCCTCTGGACATAGCTCATATGGTAAAGAATTAAGGTGTTAAGTCGCAGCAGCATCACCTCTTAGCGCAGTGTGGGTGAGATACGTACCACTATTTACCTCCTTTTATGTTCTCCAGGGTAGGAGTGCATGAGGACTGTTAGTGTGATGGTTTCACATTTTTAAAACTAAAAAGTGTGATGGTCAATTAGGAGGCACAATTTTACAAAAGATAACGGTGAGTATGACGCGGTGCAAATCGAGGAGGTTTTGATGCAAAAACTGGCACACCCAAAATTGTGGCGATAGTGTCTGATTGCAACAAAAGTAGAAACGGTGCTCCGAGTCAAAGTCATTGCTTTGCTATGAGATATGATGGATTTAGGCAATTGGAGGTCATCTAAAGGGTTAGAATCACATTTTTATAAAATTTGGGCACCTTTTACAATTTTTAACAATTAGAATTCAATTCGTATTGGGCTTCTTGTCCAGCAAGTTAGTGATTTGTCCACAATTTCCTGGTCCCGTGGCTGGGGCACGGACCTCTGCTCCCGGGGTAATGAATGAGCACTCCCTGATTGGATAGATCTATGTGAGGCCTCATCTCCTCGTCTGCTCAGTTAGTTTTTTATTATTTAAACACTTTAAGACGTTTTGTTAGGCAGTTATTAACTGATTTATAAAAAAACAAAGTTTTCTCAAGTTTTGTTAATTTTCGATACTTTTAAAATCAACGAACTTTGATAAAGAATTCTTTCTAGCCACGTACTCTCCATGAGATTAGCTTTTCCTTTAAATGTGAAAGAATTAAGTGCGTTGACTAAAGTCGTTAGCTAGCATGTATGCATGCTGTATTATTATTAGCCTTAATTTCAATTCCAGCAACTTGGCATGACCTGTTCGATGTCTCATAAATATCACCACTTACTATATTAGCTGTTGTAATAGTATGATCTACAAATACAATCGCCTGTTTGCACTTAATTTCGGACTTTATGAAAGGGCTTACCTAATTTTATTTATTTATTTACAAACGTTAATTATAGAAAATTGGCTTTATTATTTAATTATTATGATATCAAAAAATTGACGATTGAACATAATTATATTTAATTTAAATTATAAGAAGTACATGTAAATTAAGATTAAAAAAATTGAGAAGCAAAGTCTTAAAAATGTCAATTATTTATAAATATTGAAAATCAAACTGATTAATACGTGATGGAGGGAGTAATATTTAGACTCAAGAAATTGTTTCTTTTTTTATTTATTTTTTAAAAATCTATATGGACTTATACACCATCAGTGGAGATATATAATAATATGTACATATCTAACACCCGATCCTAATTTTATTTATAAAGCCTCCAACCTGGCCCTTAAAATTTTCAAACAAATAGTCGAACCCGCGATAACCGAAGAGACCAGATTGGTAAGAGTTCTAAGCGTGGGTAAGCTCTTCACAAATATTTTATCCAATTTCTTTTAATAATTTAGATCATAATAATTCTTTTAAGGGTCTTTCTAAAATGTGCTCTAAAAACACATGTTAATCATTAAGTATGACAATAAAATTTAACATTCATAAACATACAAGGTAACATTTTAATTTCAAATACAATTAATTATCAATTATGTTTCCTTATCTTCTTAACCTATGTCATAATGACACATTATTAAAAAACCCTTATACTAAATATCTTACAAGATAATTCCAATAATATTATTAGTAGTATTTATCGCTAAAATAAACAGTTGTCATGACTCATGAATGATAACTTCATAGTCAGAGTAAAGAAAGTTAAAAGGTTAAAAGCCAGTATCCACGATGCAACCCTATATGAAAAAGTCGTAACCCGACCCAAAATCCTTAACCAACAAAAAACATATTCATGTGAATAGAGTTGATACTCGTCGAGTTAAGTTACGATTGTCATCCCGAAATAATGAGAATATTGTTGTCAAGATAAAAGTTACTCATATTTGTATCCATTTATTGAGTTACCTTAACAGGATAATGACATAAAAGGGGAAGCAAACTCAAATCCCCAGTCATTTCATAAAGAATTGCATTCAACGGGCAGCTTCCCACGCTGCAAAATTCAATATCCCATCCACAATATATTATTTTACATAATTAAAACAACAACAACAACTAAAGTCACACATAGTTATATCCAAAATTAAATCAATACTTAAAATCTTTGTAAGTGTCTCTTTTGACACTTGACGACCTAATAAGAAACTTTTTGGGTGTAGAGAGTTCGATTTGTGTGCTTAATCATTTTTTTCAAGCATCGTACTTAGTTTAAACAAATTAAAGAATGCTACTCTCTTCATCCCTAAAAGATTATCAAATTTTAACTTTTGTCAGTCAAACATTACAAAATTTTTGATCAAGAATTCCCATTAAACAATAAGAAACAATATAGTCTTGTGGGACCTTGTTAGATTCGTCTCAACATATATTTTTGAACATTAACTGTTTATAATTTTTTCGCATGTAGAATAATAGATATTTATATTTTAAATCGTGTTTTGTTGACCAGCAAAAGTCAAAATGTGATAATCTTTTAGGGACGGAGGGAATATTTATTTAGTTACGGAGTATTATTTTTCGAATAATCATTTTTTTTAATACAAAAAACACTAATCAAATGATCAGAGATCACTTAAGCACTATATTTAAAGATTTCCTATAACGATAAGCTCATGAATTGAGTCTTTTAATCGTAAAAAATTATGATCCTGATAAGATTTTTGTGAAGGACTATCATGTAATCATGATAATTTATATATTGGTGTAAGGATTAATCGTGTATTATATGCATTAAAAGAAATCCTAACAAAAAAAAATTCTTAATAAAACCGTAACCGACGGGAGTACTTACTTAGAATGGGAAGGAGAGATCATGGCAACCCAATGATCATCAACAGAAGGGTTCGACACTCCACTAACAATAACCTTAACATATTCTTCATCATTAAGTTGAGGACTTGTTGATTGGATCTTGATATCCAAATTCTTGCTAGGGTTAACACATTCACCCAAAACTCTTCTATTAATCAAATGGAAATCAGATATCGCAGTATAGTTTTGAAGTTGTGTCGTTAAGTTATTATATTTTTCATGAATATGTTGAGAATAAGATGATAACATAAGATTGGAAAAGAGAAGAGTTGTTGAGTATATGAAGAGGAAGATTGATGACATGTTGCAAGAGAATGAAGAGATCATTTGATGGTTTTAAGGAAAATGCAATGTTTAAGGTTCTTATGTTGTTGTTGTTAATATGAATTTATATACATTAAATAATCCCTCTATCCCTTTTTCTAAGGCTTGTTTGGCTTTTCACGTTAACGAAACACGACTTAAAGCGAAAATATTTCTAATTTTGCACATGCAAAAATCATAAAAATAAAATTGATCTTCCAAAAATATGTATTATTAAAACGAAATTAGCAAGATTTTATATGACTGTATTATTATTATCGATTAGTGAAAATTTATTGAGAAAGTTTGACTTCGAAATAGAAAATAGCATTAATAAAGGGAAACGAGGGAGTATTATTTCATTTATTTGGCAGTTCACATCATGTAGACGGTGTGGGCAAAGAGCATCTAACCACTAACATGGGAAATTATGATATGCGGTTCGGCAGTTGAAACTCATATTAGTCATATTATATAGTATTGGCTGGTTAAAACGTGACAACTAATTTTGTTTTCTGAAAACTAACGGAACTATAAGAAAGTTAGAAGTCAATTCAACTTCTTACGAACTTTGACTGAATTGATTGTTGGAGTGTTTGTGATTGACCCCGATCACAGTTTCAGGTAATTGCGAAACCCCGAACCACAGTCGATTCAGGATGAGCAGGAACTGATCACTCATCCGAATCTCAACCTCCGAATCGGGTGTCCAATGATGAACATAGAAGAGCTCGAGCTGCACGACAAATAGGCAATACCATGAGTCCCATAAGAGAATCAGCAAACCATCCAACAAGCAAATCGACACACCATTCTTCATAACGTTACACTGAATGATAATAGGCAATACCTGAAGCCTTTCTGAAGCCACAGTAAAAATTAATTCAATTTGACATTAATTTAAATCTAGGTGAAGACATGATTAAATTAACAATAAACGTTGTTAGCCTTAATTAGTCCATTCCCAAGCCTTTATGAAGCCAAATAGTCCGAAGCCAATCCGTAGCTAATACCACAAGCCAATATGAAGCTAAAGAATATATGATAGTTTTTTTTATTCGAAGCCAATCTGACGCCTTTTCTTTGAATTCCGAAGCCAATCCGACGCCAGTTTCTTTGATGTCCGAAGCCAATCCGAAGCTAAAACCTTCATACCAGAAAAAATTGCAGCATGGTTTCTACAATATATGCAGAATTCCAGGCTGCAATTAATATCAAATGCATCCAAAATTCATTTAAAACACATCCGAAACACAATAACAATTAAATTACAATATCCGAAACACATACAAAATATAATTAAACATCGAAAGTACAATTAAACACAACCTACACAACAAAAAACACAAAAAAACCAATTAATTCAAAACACACATACATCAAACTTGGAAACATATATAATAAAACATAAACATTATCAAAAACAAAAATACCTCAAATATTTTGAGGAACGCAATTTTTCCTACAAATAACAAAAGAAGGAAAAAGTTAGATAATAGATAAAATATTCGAGTAATAAAAGAATACAAATTGAAAGTTAAATAATTTACCTCTTTATCACCTTTTTATGAATTAGCCTACAAAATGAAAACGAATTTAAGATTAGTATTGAACAAAAATGAAATAAAAAATGTATATGGAATATGATTTTAGAGAGAAGATGGAAGAGAGTGATTAAAAAAACTTGAGATGGATTGAGATGGTGCATAAATAGGTAAATATCCCAGAATTCTGGTACGTCGGAATCATTCCGAAGACAAGTTTTATTTTTTCGAAAAAATCTGAAGCCAATCTGAAGCTAATGTTTTAGAATCCGAAGCCAACCTGAAGCTAATATTTCATAATCCGAAGCCAATCCGAATCCACATTTCAATGTTAATACAATAATAATAAATTATACAAGATACAATATTATATACATTAAACATTTCTAATTCATAGTTCAAATAATATACAATATTATATACATTAAACATTTCTAATTCATTTAAATTCGAAGTCAATCCAAGCCATTTTCTTTATTTTTTTCATCTAAATTAATTTTTGTTCCATGTCACTTGAAAATATTATATAATCTCAAACATGAATTCTGAATTGTTTCTAATATTTACTCAATCTTTATTACATAAATGGCTTCAATGTTAAGATCTTTAGACCGAACAACTGCCTGAAACTAGTCACGTCCATGTTGATTAGATTTGTTTCTTATTTTGTAATAGTAGTTCAATTGAATGTTTCATTTTTTGAATGATTATATTAGTATTGATAATTTGGTAGTATATTCAAGATTACAAGCCTAAATTGAAGAACAACAAATAATCACATAACACATAATCAAGATCCAAATATAAGTAAACAACAATAACAACGTACGACCAAGTTGTTATTTATGTATATTAATATGTCCTGGGTTCGACACTCACCACATCGCTAATCTACAATTTTTTTTATATTAATATGTTGTTAAATGAATCAATTTTAACTATATACTACATGGCTTCGGATTGGCTTCGGATTTAAATGAATCTGACTAAAATCTGAAGCTATTATATGATAATGACTTTGGATTGGATTCAGATTCATTTAAATCCGAAGCCAATCCGAAGCCATTTTCTTTATTTATTTCATCTAAATTAATTTTTATTCCATGTCACTTGAAGATATTATATAATCTCAACCATGAATTCTGAATTATTTTTAGGCTAAACGACAGCAGACATCACCGATGTTTGATTTATTTACCACATTTATCACTGACGTTCACTATCGTGCCAATGACATCACCCATGTAATCATGTTCCAATACTACTCAACCCGTCTACTTTTCGCCAATTTTGCTAAAATTGCAATTTTAAGCACAAAAGTTAAAAGGGCAATTTAGTCATAACACTTAAAATTATTACTAACTACTTTTAGATATTACATTTACGCCCCCTAATTGGCCATCAATTGAAGCTTTCGAGAAACGGAACATGTTCAATTTTTGAAAAGCCCCAAAATTTAACAAGTACAATCTTGAAAAGATGCAATTTTGAAAACGAAACAGGTATAATTTTAAGTGTCGTGACTAAATTGCCCTTCTAACTTTTGTGCTTAAAAATGTGATTTCAGCAAAATTGGCGAAAAGTAGACCGGTTGAGTAGTATTGGAACATGAGTGATGTCTTTGGCACGAAAGTGAACGTCAGTGGTAAATGTGATAAATAAATCAAACGTTAATGATGTCCGGTGTCATTTGCCCTTATTTTTAATAGTTACTCAATCTTTATTACATAAACGGCTTCAATGTCAAGATCTTTAGACCGAGCAACTGTTTGACAATAGTCCCCGTCCACGTTGCTTAGATTTGTTTCTTATTTTGTAATAGTAGTTCAATCGAATGTTTCATTTTTTGAATGATTATATTAGTATTAACAACTTGGTAGTATATTCAAGATTACGAGCCTAAATTGAAGAATAACAAATAATCACATAACACATAATCAAGATCCAAATACAAGCAAATAACAATAACAACATACTACCAAGTTGTTAGTTATGTATATTAATATGTTGTTAAATAAATCAATTTCACATTATATACTAAATAGCTTCGGATTGGCTTCGGATTTAAATGAATCTTACACCAATATGAAGCTATTATATGATAATGGCTTGGGATTGGATTCAGATTCATTTAAATCCGAAGCCAATCTGAAGCTATTTTCATTGTTTTTTAATTTAAAAGGAAGGGATTTAGTAGTAATTGTAAAAAGGGAGTCGGAATGGCTTCAAAATTCAACTTTATTTAAATAATCAATTAGTTCAAATTACCCGAAGCCATTATGAAGCAAACAACTTAAGTTTTTCTTCTTTTTATTTGTTTCGTTTAATAGTACTAATTGAATAATTTAATACATTAATGAATGCAGTAGAAAGTTAGGGTGCCTTATACAAATATCCCGTACACATTCCGTAAAGGGTTAATATACAAATATTGGTGGTTGGAGTGGGGATTGAAGATGTAATTATTATTTCTTCATGGGTTATTGTGTAACTATTTTTCTGTACGGAATTCTATACGGAACAAATCTATACGGAACCGTAACCGGTCCGATGAATGAATGCATGATTGAAATAAACCATTCATAGTCCACCTAATTAGATTTGTTATATGTTGTGTAATAGTAGTTAAATTAAACTATTCTCGATCATGTTTTCATGTAGTGATATTCGAATCGGATTATGTATGGTTTGCTAATTATTGTTATGAATGATTATGTTATATTCAAGAATTAATACTTTCTTATTATTGTTTTTATAAATATTTATGTATCTTTAAATTAGCCTATTAAAGATTTTTTATACTATTTATTGAAGACTACATAATTTTCAATTTAATTACTTTTTATTTAGTGTTCTAAAATAAGTGGCTTCGGATTGGAGTCATATTGAAAATTTTCGAAATCCCAAGCTAATCTGAAGCCATTCTGGCTTCGGATTGGAGTCAGACTAAAAATTTTCGACATCCCAAGCCAATCTGAAGCCATTATGGCTTCGGATTGGCGGCGAATTTTATTTCATGTTTTAATAAAATAAATATATTGGATGTCTGAAGCCATTCTAACTCCACTCTATTACTATTTTCAATTTTTAATTCATTTCATTTAATATTATCAAATATATTTTCGATTTCATTATATTTCGGCTTCGGAATGGAGTCAGTTAATATTTTATTCGTAATAAATTAAATAAATTAATAAATCCGAAATCATTTTGAAGCAATTTCGACACCAATTTCAAAGAATTCAACATTTTATGGGTTGACTTTCAATCCGAAGCCAATCCCAAGCCCTTTTTATGGCTTCGGATTTCACCCCTGAAGCAAATAGTGCGTTTTCTTGTAGTGACTTGCGCAACCAAAGGAACACCCCAGGCTACGCACACACATCTTACGGTGTACGTCGCCGAGGTAGATGCCCAAGTCAATAATAAACAATTCTTACTCCGGCCACAACGCATGCGTACAGCACCAAGGAAACGTTTAAAAATAAATACTGCGACTATCATAAGGAGAATGGTCATGATACAAATGAATGTCAGGTGCTTAAAGCAGAAATTGAGTAATTGGTGCAAAGGGGAACCTTCAAAAATTCACCAAAAGAAAAGACGCCCAATGTAACTAACGTGATTATGACAATTTGGAGAATCGTTAAGAGCCCCCTCTTGTTGGAAGTGAGAGGACATCACCACCTCCACCCATCAAGAGGGGGGGGAGGAGATTCTCATAATGCTAAAAAAAGATATGCTCGACGAGATGTCTATTCTTTCCATCAGGTACGTGCTATGCACATGGATCGTATCACTGTCACAAAAGACGAGTTTCATGGTATAAAACTTTGTAAGCATGTTTTGTAGGTACAAACTCGCTAAGAATTGAGACGTAGGCTAGACAAACGTAATCGGATCATGACACGGTTCAAGCCTCAACAATAGAGACAAAAGCTAGCTAGTACATTGTATTAATTTTTGTTATTGTTATTACTTCCACTTTACAAAGATAATACCTTCACTAATTTTTATTCTATAATAAGATAACCGAAACACAACAATAATCAGAGAAAAGAATAGAAATGAGGACAAGAGATTTTAATAGTTTGTCAATATAATATATATGATGCCTATTTATAGGCTTACAAGATAATCTCAATAACGAAGTAGATATTGACTGAAACGTAACTCTTTCTATTTTATTGTTAAATGATAAACATCCGCTAATTGATAATGATTTATAACAAATACCTTAATATATAGATATTGATGGTATAGTTTTAGTTATAGACATCCACAACTCTTATCTTGCCTTTCACACATTATATTCTTAACTTTTGATGATTCGGAAGCTGTCCTCAACATTTTTTGAGTTGGCGTTGACAAACTGCACAAAATACAACATAATTAACACAAAAATACCGTTGAATTGAATTTCTTGCAAACTCTAATAATAATGAACTAGATAGATAGATAGATAAAATATAAATAACAAATAATGCATACTACTAATTAAAATAATTGTTTAACTTATGGTATATAGTCTGACCTCAAGCTTAAGTTCTTTCTTTGTAGCATGAACTCTTGCATACCCATATTCAGCAATTCGTCTTAAGCTCCAATCTTCCACCTATTAATCAATAATGCAATCAATAAATCAAAATGCAAAAACAAATAACAATTATTCTAAAAATCATTTTGTAGGTTACTATATAAAAAGAACAACTGCCTAAAATCATTTATTAGGTTAACGAACAATTAATGTTAGAACGTAGTCCAAGATGTAGTTACTTTTTCGCAGGTTAGTCTATGAAAAAGGCACAAATATAGCAGGATGATCCTAGAATGTGACAAATGTTGCAATATGATTCCCCAAAAGTAGGGACGATGTGTAACATTTGTCACTTTGGAGGACTACTATCCGATATATTTGCCACTTACGTCGAATTTGCAACAATGTAATAATCTGGAACTGAAGTGCACTTTCGTCCCACTATATATATAATAAGACTATATGAATGCTTACCTTAGAAGCAAAATCATCCAAAGAAAATCCAGCCATCCCAATAATTGCATGAATAGGAGCACTATAGTTGGAATTATCGAATGTATCGATTCCGTTCTCATCTTTCTTCGGCATAGCTTTGCATTTCTTCTCGTAGACAGCACATGTTCTCTCGTAGTTGTGTACATGTCCAAACAGGACTAGATCAACCTATACATCATATCCAAAATACATGCATTATAAATAGTTATATTCGACCCTTGACCAAGCCCGACGAGCCTTGTAGCGAGTAATACCAGGTGACCATTATGCTAATGGTCGTAGATTGATAAGTCTAGATAATGAGACGAAGTTCTTACTTTATTCTCCATTAGTAATGGTTCCACTGCCTCTACAAATTTTCCATCAACACTTAAAGATAACAATTGTTTGCGAGAAGTATACATGGGTCTGTGCCTGAAATATATAGTTACCGAAAGGAGTAATTAAGATATTCGACATATGTTAGACATTTATGTCAATAAAAGGAGGTGTGTTGCACGTGATAATTTCGTTGTACGTGTAACTATAAAATGGTTATTACAGTGTAAGTATTATTTGCTCAAAATAATTGAATTAAAGCTTACCCGGTAAAAATGAGCCAGGGAGTTTTCGATCTGTCCACAGAAGCCATGTCTTTCTTCATCCATTCAAACTACACAACATATATATGGGAGAACCATCGATCAAATTCACAATATTTTATTAATGTCCCAGCTAATAGTTTTATTAGATAGATAACTCATGTTGTTAAGCAGTATAAATTTGTCCACAATCTTCTCGACTATTACTAATAATACTTCGATTCATAATCAAATGATGGAAATATTTGTCGATTTGATCCTAAATAGTGATATCAAGTTACATTTTGGTTCCATATGGTTAGACTGCAGATTAGTCTCCTAAAGTGGCTCAAGTATTACAATTATTTCACATTAGTCCCTATTTTTTGAGGACCATATATATATACTGCAATAATTGTTACTTTTGGAGACTATATTGAAATACTTGTGCCATTTTTAGGACCAAATCTGCAATTACCTGTCAAGTGAGGGTTTTACATATTTTTTATTGGTTGATATATATAATTACCTGTTCAGAACCAGTTGACCAATCATGTTCAGTAGAAATAACGGTGAAGTGAACACTTGCTTGTTCAATAGAAAACCATGGCTTATCTTTGGCTCGAGTAGGCATTTGAAAATAAGTCTCATAAGGTACACCACATTCCCCTCCTGAGTCTGGAGTTATATACACTGAACCCGAGTCTACATAATCCCTGTTTGTCAACCATCATCATCAAACACACTCTAATATTAGAAGCTATATATACCTACATATTATGAGAAAATTGTCAAAATGGTCCTACTAGATAGTACTCACCGTGTATAGTTTTTAACTACTCATTCTAGTTAAATTTTTGTCAAAAGGGTAATAACATCGAGTACATTCAACAAGTACAGGTGAAACAGGCTAATAAGTTGGTAGACTATGTAAGCTTATGATCAATAAAGGTTATGAGTTCGATTTCCTTATGGATACTTCTTAGATCGAGTCTATGTCTATGAGTGGCGGAGCTATACATGTTCACTCATGTTCAGTCGAACAGTCAATTCTTTGGAAAAAAATAAAAAATTATATATTTGAATATTTTGTAAGTGTTTTGAACACCCACTTCAAAAATATGCTGATATTGAACACCCTTCTCTAAAACACTTTGACAAAAACATTTGTTTTCCTTTTATTTTGTTCACTTGTACTTTCATAGTTTTCATAGTAAATAATAAATACTCATATTTATTTTTTATATTTTTAATGATAAATTGAATATCTTAAAAAGTCATGGGTTCACCGTTGGATGGATGTTGGTAAGAGAAACAAGCCAAACAACATACCTTTCATGATTTCCAATTGTGGTCATGTATGAAATCTTAGAGGCAAGTGGATGAATCAAATGAAGGAAGAAGTCCCACTCAACAAGAAAACCTGTCGCGTAGCTTATATCTCCAATGTGAAATATGGAGTCTATACTGCCACTCGATATTTCATTGGATATGGCTTCCACCACTGGACGAGACCCTGGCTACAATTTTTATTATCCAAATCAATTTTTATATTCAGACTATACAACATAAATACCAAAAAGTAAACAACATCTCGATCGATATTTTTGGCCTTCATTAAGGGAAAAATATATACAGTATAAAAAAAGAGTACATGTTACCTGAATGTAGTGCTCAATAGATGAATCAAGGGGGGCTTTTCCCATATCACCATATGCAATAAAACGAAGTTCATCTGCTCCACTAGCTGGTGGTGTTTTGAACTTCACCTCATCACTCCATCCGGAAGAATCACTGTAATAAATTACTTTTTATGATTATGACATTGACAAATAGAAAAAAAAATCAAAAAATAATCAACATAAATGATACTTATCAAATATTTATGTCTTTAATGGAAGAAGTGATCCACTAGAACACACATATTTATAGAACAAAGTAATGGCCGAGCGGTCTCTTATAGTGAGATGAAATTGAACTTCACACATGTTGTAGTATAAATCTTTTGTCTATATTCTCTTGGAAGCATAATGCAACATTTATCCTTTTTGGAAACCAAATTACAAAATTATATGTCACTTTGAGAACTAATTCTACAACAATATAATACTCCCTCGATCAAGATTGAAATGAAAACAATAAATAAATTACCTTCCATATTTGTATGAATATGAGTTGGAAGGTTGGAGGCCAGTCATCACAGCTGAATGTATGTATCCTGGATCATGCCATCCGAAATCCTTTGCTGGGCTTTCCAATAATTTGAAGCCTACAAACAGAGCCACAATTATTGTTATGATCCTACTTATCAATATATTAAATTTACCAAGTTAAGTGAAATGGGTAGAGGTGATTGTCGAAATGGTCCAGCACTTTGGTTCCGTAAGTGAAAATGATGCGCAAATGGTATCTTTAAGTGTACTTACTGCACATATCACTTTGCGAAAATGTAGTAACTTCTGAGGTTACTAATTTGCCACTATCAAATTGAACTTGCTGAGGAGCTTTATCTCCACTAACCCATGTTACTCGCATCTGCATCAATCAATAACTTTTGAACTATCGGGGACTAAAACGTGACTTATAAGTCGTTAAATATCAAGAAAAACACATACCGATGTGGCAGAGGAATCTGTGCTTGAGAGATGTCCATATAATGGCTTGTTTGGATTAGAAAAGCTAATTGGATCGGATCTTTTGAGCAAACAAGGAGTCTCGAATCCAAGAGCAAACAAGGCGAATTCGATATCTGTTCTGATGTTGATTACATGAAAGGACAATGAGGCACCACATGTAGATACAATACATTTTCCACCCACATACTCCTGGCATTCTTTCTTACTGCAATTCAGATAATTTGGGTCGTTGCTTACATATTGAGCCTGCCACAAATTAGATTGCTTCACAAAATTAGAGTTTGCAATAAAATACAGGGCAAAAGATACCGTTCATTACATATATTTGCATCTAGTTTCAGTTAATTACTAATGTCTCAAATGTCTCTTTCTTCACTCATCTTTCAAAAGTGGGAAAACGGTCACTTTTTCTGTTAATGATTATTTTCAGAGGTATTTTCGTTATTTTATTAAAACTAGGGATATTTTGTTTCTTTCTTTCTTTTAACATCAAATGTTAGGCATAAGTAACTATTCATCACACATATTTCCGCACTACTTTCAAAATGTCTCTGTTCATCACTCATGTTTTAAAATTGGGCAAACATGATTTTGTTGTCACTTGTCAGTTGTCACTATCTCATTTGATGACTATTTTATGGGTATTTTTGTCTCAAGTTTGGATCGGAATTGCCTAAATGTAAGTATAATCATTAGTACTTTAATAAGATGTTAGTGTTCATTTAGGCATCATTTACTTGCGACACGATACATATTTGTAATGACCATTTGCATATCGTTACCAATAATTAAAATGTACGGTCATATATTTACGGGATCATTTTGGCCTCGTTATAATCATAGTATACCCCACCCCTAAGTTTATTAAATCTAGTTTCTATTATTGATGGTTGACTTGTTAAGCTCGTATCTCATATATTTGTGAATACATCCACAATATATCGATATAATTTATTCACACATACTTTTATTATTAACATGTTCAATTTTCATTAAAATCTAATTATTTATATTAAACATATCAATTCAATAGTTTCAAATTTATCATAAATTTATTATATTTTACTTTTAATATTTTTTGATGAAATGAAAATATTATCCAAGAATATATCTTAGAACATAATATTAAGTATTCCTATATATGGTGAGGAACAATTGTCAATTATTTGAACGTAATATCTTAAATCAAATCAATAATTACCTGAATAATACAGTACTAATATAGAATGGAAGTGGAATATTTGATGTAATAAATAAATTAAAACCCTCCTAATAAAATTGGAAATATATATATTACTAATTTGTTGACTGACCTTGATGGGGTAGTGGCATAGAAGGGGTAGTTTACTGAGATCTCCCGTCTGCCCGTACTTGACTTCATTCAATGGACAGTTTTTTATGCTACAGAATATTCACATAATCATTTAATTATTAATAATAATTGAAATATATATAACGTAACCCACAAGGAAACATATTTATTGAAAGGAAAGTATATTATATTATATATATATATTTCTAACTTTGAATATAACAATTCATTATGGCTGTAAAATTAACTAAAATCGATATATATATTCAAGTTGATAATGCCATGTACATATACACTATCAAAAATCGGGTATTATTATTATTAGCATTAAGACTCTGTTTCTTATTATTTTTCTGATTGTGATGGTATGAATCAATTAATATATAATCAACTAACAAATACTTAAGCAAATACAATAAATCAGTTAAAATATATATTATAGCACAATCAATTAAAAATAATTAAAAACAAACTAACCCTAAATCTAGTTTTATTTGGGCAAATGATAATGTTCAGAGCAATTTTTATATTGCCAGAGCAAAATTAATTGTTAACGATAGAATACTTTTATTTCTATTTAAATAATGAAAGCATGAATAAATTTTATAATTAACAAATTGAAATTACGATGAAAATATAGTTTGATAGAAAGGGTATAAAAGAAATTGTGCATGATTTAATTTACTCTATCGATACGAAATTACTCTGACATTATCACTAGCCTTTCGATTGTATGCCAATCTTTAGCTTCATGGTGACCATGTCTAAAGTATACTCATGCATGTAATAAAACATAAACAATAATGGTAAAAAAAATATCTTACTCTAATTTGGTCGGGATAGTATCACTACTACCGTAACAGTTTAGTACAGTAAGTGATACAAAAGTTGTACTTTTATCCTTTCTGACTTTGCGTAGAATTGTAACAGATCGAAATTAACTAAAATGCTAGTTTGAGGACCAAAATATAGTTTTTATGCCAGTTTTTGAGATTAAACTGCTACTGTAACATTATCAAGGATCAAAATATAAAAATATAATTTAATGTCATTAAAAGAGACTATTTCGATAATTAACTCAGTCGAGCATATTATACTTACTCGTCATGTGCAGGAGAAAGCATAGCCACCCAATGTCCATCCGAAGGTTTAAAGATTCCTCCAACGTTAACAGTAACATATTCATCGTCTGAAAGAGTTGGATTCTTGGAGCTTATATTGATATAAATATAAGGGTTTATATCAGGACACTCAATCAACTCTCTTCTATTTATTGTTCGAAATGGTTCCGATATTCTTGTGTAATTTCCGAGCTCAATTGTGGTGTTTTTTATTATTGCATTTGAGTATAAAGATGATGAAGAAGAACTTATACAACATAATTTAAAGAAGATGATGAAAAATGTGTATTTGGTTTCAAGATTGAGAAACTTCATTGCTGAGAAAAAATATGTCTACAGGCACAACTAATACAACAAAATTATTAGAGTATGAATTTATATAGAGATTTCTGGTTTTTCGTATATTAATTTCCTTATTCATTGTTGATTGGAGTAATATGTGTTTCTAAATGTGAATTCATATGGTGGTCATTGACTCATTGGTCAATAAAATTGGCATAATGAATTATTGATAGTGACAAGAAACTTTCAAATTATTGATAGTGACAAGAAACTTTCAAATTATGATTATAAAGTTAAAATTGGCGAAATAGTCTTAGAAAGTGGATCGAGATTGTAATTTGACTTCAAAAGTTTAAAGGTCGTAATTATTAGTTCCCAAAATTAGAGAAAAGATATAACTTACTAAAAATCTAACGGAGCTGTTAACATTTAACGGAACTTTTTTGAAAGTGGAAATCGGTTGCACATACAATTATTATTAAATTTAACACCATTAGTTTTTAAACTATATCATAACTTTTGTCTAATTAATTTCCCAAACTAAATTAATACTCCGTCTTTCTCCCATTTATAAGTCGCTTAACCAATTTGTTATATTATCATTTCTATACGTCACGTAAGGTATGTAATTTTACACCACATTTTCTCGAACTTATCCTTAATTAATGAGATAAAATATTTTTATATAAAAAGTAAGAAAATAAAGTTTCGGAGAATATTTTATATTAAGAAAGTTATATATTTAATTTGTTAGTATGTCAATCTTGGTATTTGAACGTTAGGTAAGTTGTATATTTATTATGATGACAATCTCGGATAAAACCATATATTTAGCATGTAAAACAAGTATCACTATTGTATAGATTGTATAAAATATTGATGAATAGTATAATAGTGAATGCAAAAGTAATGATTCTTATATGATTGTTGATACTCAAATTTTATTCAATAAATATCCCAACTAAATCAATTAATTAAGTTCCAAGTTAATAAATTATACTTTGAAATTTAGTTGCTTAAATTATACGGTCCAATCAAATATGTACGTGTGACATTTATTATTAAATTATAAATAGTTACACAGAAGATTGGATCGTTCAATTATGGTTCAACATATGAGAAATCGAGATCATAATAAATAATTATTTTTACCAAATAAATCAGTGAAAATAATTAATAAAATAGATAATTATGTCTTTTAAACAAATAAAAAGACATAATTATCAATCAAATCATATAATTATTCTCTTTAATTAAATTAAAAGATAATTATTAAAGGCCCAAGCCCAAGTCAAAGCTCAAGCCCAAGTCAAGGCTCAAGTCCAAGTCAAAGCTAAAGCCCGTGGATTCGTTTGCTTATAAATAGAGCATTCTCATTCATTTGAAAGGGAGATTATTCATTTGCAAGATATACACAAAGCAGAAGGAGATAAAAGCTCTACAAATCAGAGAACACTTCCTCAGCATTCAACCTGCAACTGAATTCATCAACATTCAAGCCTTTGAATCTTCGAATATTCAAGTATTCAAGCTTCAAACATTCAAACATTCAAGTATTCAACAAACAAGTCCAAGAACAAACTGCGAAGGCCCTTGACTTGTAGTCTGAAATAAAATCAAAGGAACAAATAGAGATTGTACCCAAAATCATCAAATATATATTTCATTGCGATTGCTCATTTTCTTGTTGTCAACTAAATTCAATACTTAAGAAAATTTGTTGTTACAATGATATCAATTAAAATTAAAATTAAAATTCTTACGATCTACTTCAAATTTGTTGGCTAAGGTATATTAATTAGGGCGGTGGAGTCAAATCGTCAAACAAGTTCAAACCGAATCAATATGAGATATTTTATTTTTTCCGATTCAGTTTTTGTTTTAGACTTTTTGAATACATTCATTGGTTTAATTTTGATGTTCCAATTTAATAAAGTCCACATGGTATAACAGTTTGTCTCTCAGAAAAACTTGACCAACTTGACTGCTCTAACAAACTCCCCTTTGGATAAGTTTTTCATGGCAAATGCTCTCTCCCATGTGCAGCTAGTCAAAACAAGTGTTAAATACTAACATGATCTAAAATACCAAATATCTGTCCAATTGCCAGTGGTAGTGGACATAGGCAGTCATATCTAAAGACAGAAACAAAAACCGTATGTTCAGCAAAAAAAAATATTGTTTTGACATCTAACATCCCAAATTTTATTCCCCTATTTGGCATAAAAACATAATGAAAGTCAATTAGAGGGGGCATTCAAAGCACATCAGTCTTCTGAGGCATCATCATCACTGCTATTCTTAGTTGGCATAACCGCCTTCATTTGCTTGAGCTGTCCATCTAGGACCTGCTCCAATTTCTGCTTGGTCTCAATTTCCTCCAGAAGCTTTCTCCTTTCGTTTGTACGAGCGGTAAACAGAGCTCTAACTACAACATCTTCTGACACAAAGTCAGGTTCTTTGTCATCTGCAGCAGGTTAGGACTGATGATTAATGGCTTTGTCCATAATTCTGGTCCATCAGTAGGCTTGATTTAGAGGAGGAAGATGGTGAAGATCATGACAAAAAATCCAATGATTTTTTTTGTAGCATAGGACTTGGCATGGCTGACTATGACGTTGAAGAACATTTGACCCAGATTCAGCACTTGTTCAGTCCCTATCATGTAGATGGTCCCGACCAATGTTTCACTAACATTGGTGTTGTTGGTAGATGGTACAACGCCATGTGTTCCAAATGATCTTGAGAATAGTAATGTACTTCATACTTTCAAATGATATTAGAGACTAGGAGAAAGAGAAGGGATTAACACCATGTGTTCCAAATGATCATGGCTAGTTTGAGTACACTCTATGATTCTTATAATCTACAAGAATACCTTTATTCGACAGAATAATTTTGTTTTATCGAAAGATAAAATGAAGAACTATCTAGATTCAAATGAACAATCTAGTACATTCTATTAATTTTTGCTATTGTTATTACATCCACTTTACACATATAATACCTTCAATTAATTTTTATACTGTAATGATAACTAGATATTAGCAATTATTAGGGATTGTGTAGATGTAGTTAGCGATTAGTTCTCTTCTTGAGCTTAGTAGTCGACATATGGGCTTGTATCATCAAGAAAAATGGCATGACCTTCTTCAATACCCACACCACCAGCCATCTTGTGGGCAGATTTGCCACAACAACATGAGCACGCACAGAAGGTGTTGAAGGTTGTCCACGTGAAGCAGGAGTCGTGGATTGTCGAGCAGAAGACTTTTCCCGTTTGTGGCGCTCTTCCCACCATTCATGGTATCCGTCACTAATACAAAATGAGCATTAGACATCACATCTTAGACATCATATAAAAAACGAGCCATGTCTAAGAGACCCTTAGACATCGCTTCATTGAGCGATGTTAGTTGAATGAGTGATGTCTAAGTGAATGAGCGATGTCTAATGCCAAAACCCAATTAATTAAATTACATATGTATTTTACGGATCCATATGCATATACCAAATAAACATACAGCAGACTCCCGCCCAATTGATGAAACCCTGCCTCCTCAGCTCATTCGACCACCTGCACCGCCTACAATCACCAGCCGTCCAACGACCATCACCATCGTCGACAGCTATCATTATCGTGCACTATGATCTATCTCCCAATTGAAATTAAAGGAAGCAAATAAAACCCTCTTCCTTCGACCAACCTGCGCCGCCTTCAGTCACCAGCCGTTCCGACGACCACCACTATTACCAGCGTCGACAATCATCATCGTCATCCAATTTAAACGACCACCAGCCACCGTCGTCGACTTGTTCTTCCTCAACAGGTACAATTAATTATTCTTCCAAATTGATTGAACTTTTATTGAAGATACGGATTTGTTGATTGAACTTCGAAATTTTGCCATGGAGGGACTGATAAAGAACATATCTTAGTAGTAACTTCAGTGTTTTAGAATTTTTGAAGGGATGCTGTTAGAATTTATGAAGGGATGCTTTTACAATTAATTTTGCCATGAACTTCGAAAACATTGAGGGGATGCTTTTAGAATTTATGATAAAGAACATATCTTACTCCTTAAAGTGCAAGGTTTTAGTAGTGAATTCAGTGTTTTATAATTAGCAAAAGAAACAAATATAATGTAAGAATTACCTAGTGAGATTGATTAAGTGTTAGGATAATATCTAATGAGAATTACCTAGTGAGATTGAACAGTAGTATGTTATGTATTGTAAAATAGTTTATAGTTGTGCAAGTGTTAAAAAATACAAATAGATGTAAAGTCACAGTAGGCTTTCCTAGTTGATCTTGACATTAAACAGTAGGTAGTATATTACTATATTTTGCTTATGATGCAATCTAGCATTTTCGTTAACTGTGTGGTTCAATTGTTTCATCATTTTCATTTAAAAAAATTATAGTTCTGTCACTACAACTACCCTGCTCCCTTAGTTTCTCCACTGATATTGAGCATGATAGTTTATAAATTTACATTCATCCTTAAATATTTGTAACTTCAGTAAATTCGCTATTGATAGATGCTAATCATGGATAAAAGTTGGATGTTTGCCCCTCAATTGTCCAAGAAATATGAAATAGGTGTGATGGTATTCATTAAAAACGCTATTCAACATGCCAAATACAAAGATTGCATTGCATGTCCTTGTCGTAAGTGTGTAAATTTTAACATGGTGGACGAATTTGTATTAGAGGATCATTTGATGCGTATAGGGATAAATCAAAGGTATACCTGTTGGACTGAGCATGGTAAGAGTAATGTTGAGTCAGTCTGTGAAGAGACTAATTATCGGCATAAAGATAGTGTTGACAGAGATATGGGAGTGAAAACATTCCGATGGTGTTAGAGGAGGAAATGATTGATCATCCTGAACGGTTAGAGAGGTTAAAAAATGATTCAAATCAGCCTTTATGGGATGGATGTACTAAGTTTACAAAATTGGATGCAGTTTTAACATTATTTAATTGTAAAGCTACTCATGGACTGACCGATGCATGTTTCACTGACATACTTAGTAAGGTCAGTGATATGTTGCCCTGACGGTAATGTATTACCTCGGAGAACATATGAAGCCAAACAAATCCTTAATTCCATTGGTCTTAAAAAAGAAAGGATACATGCTTGTGTCAACGATTGTATCTTATTTAGAAAGGAGCATGCATCATTGAATGAGTGTCCAGTTTGTAATGCCCAACGTTATAAGAAAGGGGGATCTGTACCGGCTAAGGTGATGTATTATTTCCCACTTATTCCTAGATGTAGGTACAGAAGTGCATAGTATGCGAAATATTTGACGTGGCATGCAGATGAGAGAATTAGAGATGGCAAACTCAGACATCCAGCCGATGCACGTCAGTGGAAAAAATTCGATGATATGTATCCCGATTTTGCAGTAGAACCAAGAAATTTACGGTTGGTATTATCAGCTGATGGAATGAATCCTCATGGAGTCCAAAGAACCTCACATAGTACTTGACCAGTTGTTTTGGCTGTGTACAATTTACCACCGGAACTTTGCATGAAATGGAAGTACATGATGCTTACTATGTTAATATCGGGGCCTAAACAACCAGGGAATGATATTGATGTGTACTTAGCACCTTTGATTGAAGATTTGAAGTTATTGTGGGAAGAAGGTGTGCAAGTATATGTTGGGTTGAGAAAAGAGAATTTTAATTTAAGGGCCATGTTATTTGGAACGGTGAATGATTTTTCAGCTTATGGGAATCTATCTGGGTACAACATAAAAGGCCAAAATGCATGCCCAAAATGTGAAGACCACACCGACTATTTGCGATTGCAACATAGTAGGAAAGAAGTGTTTATGGGTCATCGTCGATATTTACCAGATGATCATGAATTTAGGGAAGCAGCTTCAATGTTTGATGAAAAATGTGAGACTCGTGGACCTCCTCCAGTTTTGACCGGTGAAGACGTGTTTGAGAAAGTAAAGGATTTGCATATTTTATTTGGCAAGGAAAACTCTAAGTTAGTTCCTTCTAAGGGTTGAAAAAAATATTCAATTTTTTGGGAGTTGAGTTATTGGAAGGATTCATCTGTGAGACACTTCATAGATGTGATGCATCAACAGAGAAATGTAACTGAAAGTGTTCTTGGTACATTGTTGGGTATAAAAGGTAAAACAAAAGATAATGTACCCTCGTCCAGATGACTTTGATATTGGTGCTTGTTATAAATTGTGTTTGTTGTATAGTAAGAACACGAATAGCGAAACAATTAGTGCTCCAATGTCTAATACATTCTGGAATACTACTTTTGTCGATCGGGTCCATGTAGAGAACGCTCAAGAAGTCTTGAAGCTTGATTGGTTAATGCTACGAGCATAAGTCTATATATCAGGTACTGATCCAGTTAACCTTATTATCAAGTCAATTATGTTTTGTATAATATAGTTTTCTGACTTTTAAATTTTTTATTTAAGGTACTTGTGTGATTCTTTGTTGAGTCATGAAGAGGACGGTATACAATCCAACTCAACTAAATATTCGTTCACATCACCCCATGTGACGAAAGGGCATACTCATATTGTCGATGCACTTCAAAAGCATGCTGGCGAAGACCACCTCATCATTATTCCTCATAATTTGGGATGGGCAATGCAACATTCATCATAACTTATATATATTGTCATTAATTATCTATCTCATATGAAGATATTTATTTACAGCCAAAATCCCCTCTTTACTGTTTCATAATGGTGTGATTTTGGTCAAGACATCT
This sequence comes from Echium plantagineum, assembly GCA_003412495.2. Taxonomy (NCBI): domain Eukaryota; kingdom Viridiplantae; phylum Streptophyta; class Magnoliopsida; order Boraginales; family Boraginaceae; genus Echium; species Echium plantagineum. Next base: position 28,465,342 of record CM016564.1, read on the forward strand.
TGCTCTAGTGGCAAGCATGCTGACATCTCTAGCGGAGGTCTCGGGTTCGAGGCCTCTTGCTAGCAAGGAAGTGGTCAGAGAGAAGAATTTCTCTCACTAGTTCGATGCTAGTCGCCTCTTTCCTTGAAGTTACGAGTTTACGAATTGTACTGATGTTTGGTGATTGTAATGGATTATTCGTATTAATAAAATCAAAGGGTAACCCCTTTTTATAAAAAAAAAATAGTGGTGTGATTTTAGGTTTATTGTCATTGATTTTAAGTTTATTGTTTCAAAGGTAATGAGTACAGAAGATTTTTTGAGCCTTTAGTATAGTTATTCTTTGTGATCTTTAGAGTCTAATATAATGTTTTGAGGCTCCTCGTTTTGTGGTTTGTGAACATTGGGAAGATGAGATACTTGGTACATCCCCTGTAATGTGTAGTTTATGTAAAGGATTTAATAAATCTTTTGTAATATGACTGGAATGACCAATGTAATTAGTCATAGCAACTTTCGCCCATGAACCAATTCAAAAATAGTTACTGACCAAGTCCGATTTATGTTTGCCTGACATTTTTCTCCTCCTTTATCATAAAGTTCATATCTTCTTCTCTAAGTACACTTGCTAATCTATCTCATATATAACTTATATTTAAAATTTTGTAGACATCATTGGATATTGGTGGCCATTAATGCCAAAACTGAAAATGTTTATTATTTGGATCCGTTACGAGTACATCATACGAAGGCCGAGCGTAAAGAGTTGGTATACATTATGACAAGGTACTACCTCGTTATCGCCTATATAATATTATGATGAAAATGATTAGTTTTTGTTAGTTGTTATTATATATATGTTCTTGAAAAAATATATTTAACCATTGTTTTTTGTGTACAATCTTTTAGCGCCTTCAGTGCTTATCGGGCAAACAAACAAGGTAATAGTGGAGGTAAGAGCAGGACTATAACAAACGTTCAGTGGCATGATATCCAGGTATTTACAAAAAACTTCTTCATTGTCAATGTACACATTACGGCTGTTGGAATATGCCTTGAATCTGCGTTTCATCGGGATTTGGTCAGAACTTTCCAAATCCCGATCGGATCTGAAGACGCGAGGGTTTTGGCAGTTCCTGATGGGCTTTGGGCCTTCTCTACTAGTCTACTTAGGTTTTCCTGATTACCTATAAATAGGGGACTTGCTCCTTAAACTTGGATGAGCCGGAAAGAAGACTCAGAGAATAGATTTCCTGGTTTCTATTCTCTGAGGTCTAGGTTCCAGAGAGAGACATGATGTAGCTAATTAGATAGGTTAAGAGTTCTGGAATAGTGAGTCTTATAATTCTATTCTAGGAATAGTGTAGACTGGTAATTCTATTCATCTGAGATCTGATTGATCAACTTTGTAACGTGATCTTCCCATTATAGTGAATTGTTTGTGGCTTGGAGCCCGTGGAGTAGTCCTAACACGTTGTTAGGGAGACCACGTTAAATTCTGGTGTTCTTTACTTTCGTGCACTTTACGTGATTCTTTGTCTAATATTCGCATGTGATTTGTTAATTCGCTTCCGCTATCATAACAAATTGGTATCAGAGCTAAGGTTTGTGATCCGAATTTCTGAAGAAATTGGTCAGAGCCTAGGGCTATATCTGCGAAGAAGATGAGTGGTGAAGTGACGATTTTATTGAAACATAATGGGAAGAATTAGTTACAGTCTCTAGGTCTCCGGATCAGGTTAGTTATGCCCTCATGGTAGATAATTCTCACAGAGTCTTTTGTTTGGACGTTCATGATGCACTGGTTGATACTAGTGAAGATTGTGATACATCGGAGAAGAAGTTCTTCAGTAGGCCGATGATGGGTCCAAGTGCGACAGGTGAGTGCTACAGCATATGGAGTTGGGTCTAGTGTGACCCAAGAGGAGGCAGCAACTGGAAAAGGGTGTCAGGGTGGTATTGTCGGGTTTGCCAACGGCGGTACACATTCAGAAGAGGACATAGCCTTGTTGCAGTGGATGACACATTTTTACACCGATGTGTCGGTCCTTGATTCCGGAGCAGTCTGTACATTGAACGTTGTAGGACATGTATCTCACTTGACGATGAATTTGTTATCTCTGAGTCGTTTGGACAAGAAGGGGTTCAATTTCACCGAAGAAGGTGGAGGCTTGACTGTCTACAAGGGTTCGAATGTGATTTTGAGAGGTGTAGTTCGTGGAACCTTGTATGTCTTTCAGGGTAGGACGTTCTTGTTGGAATATCCCGGGGTTGCAAGACACAATGAACTACGATAGTTCATATGTCTAGAAAACCCTAATTCGTTAATCGTTAGAACTTACACAATGAAACTAGCTCATAGAAGTATATGTTTAAAGGTAGTGTGAATATGCTACAAATAACATATAAAAGAGTAGTGCTACAAAGTTATACCTTTGAAGCGTGAGCGGAAGCTTTGTAAATCTTTAAGCGCTTATCCCCACACCTTGCTCCTTTGCTTTCTCCTTGAAGAAATGTCTATCACCAAGGTGATATGAAACTACTATGAAATAGTCCACACCAATACCTTAGATAGCAATAAGACACACTTGGACTAGTGTGTGTTATTGAGGAGTATGTAGTCTTTACTACTATAGCAAAAATGTAGAACTAGTTCTACACTCTACACTTAGAGTTTTGCTAGAGGGTTGAGGTTGAAGATGAAGTGTGTTTGTTTGTGCTCTTGTGTTCTCTAGCAAGAGATATGCAAGACTTAGATTAATGTTCTACCCATTCTATATCATCTTATGATATAGAATGGATGATGAAACACATTATACACTAAACAAACACATTAACCATCCATATGGTTAATGCCTCTTGGTCCATGAAAGATTCTCTTACAAGAGTTCTTCCCAAGACTTACAAAGCCTTCCCAAGGCATAAAGTAGCCACCAAGATGTCAACCATTCATGATGATGGAATTAATTAATCTTAATTAATTAATTAAATCATATCTTATTTAATTAATTCATTAATTAATTAAATCATTTCAATAAATGATAATATATATATATATATCTCACATATATATATATACATAAACCCCAAATGGTGTGTCCGGAACCAATTCCGGGCGCACCATCGGTTCGGTCGGGACACGATCTCGATCGAACCGAAATTCCTCAATATGGATCAAATCCCTTATTCACTTTCGGGTCACTACTCGAAAGTATCTTCGGTAATTGTTACGTGTGTGACCTCATAGCCCGAGTAACGAAGGCATCGGGATTCAACGTATAAGACCGTATACACGAATCCCGAAGATCATCGAGAGAGCCTAGTCTGCCATTCGATGACCCCCGGCATTATCTCGGGTGAGACTACTGATAGTTCAGATAACTATCGATTGTTGAACCGTATATATAGATGATATAGTTCACGGGCACTAATTGAGGAAATTGACACATCAATTTCCAACACTCCCACTTGCCCTTGGACTATTACCAATGTCTCGGATGTACACTTGCATCCTTGTCACATGATTCCCTTTGTCCTCGGTTTTCATCATAGGCTAAAGCAAGAAAGCGTGTCGCCAACTCCTATGACATAATTTCTCGTAACACGAGATAGTCTCACTCCCGTTCATAACGGGTGAATTCATAAGTAAGACTAACTCTCCGAGTGGCCAGAAAAACCTTCCCTGTATACCAGGGTGGACAAAGACCCTACCAATGCATCACCGATCATCTCACCACTACATTCACATAAGACCCAACGTACCCCATTACCACCAGTAACGGATGGGTCCGGAAGTAGTCAAAGCCTCATGCTCACGTAGCATGAGAATGATATGCATGTAGGTCTCAGAACCTCTATCATATGGCTCGTGTGAAATATAGGACACAATATCTCTTCTATAATTTCACAACGGTCACTGTCCAGTACCATGTCAAGACTCTCTTGACAATGAACCCATGTAATGATTTGGACCATCCTTTTGACTTAAGAAACAAAGTCAAACGAATCATTACACACTAGTTTGGTTGTGTCCGTTCCCAAAACGCTGGGACACACCACTAGGGACAATGTAATCACCATAGTTCCTGTCTTGAAAAAGGGGTTCCTTAGCCAATACACTTATTGGCTCCTCTTCAAGAACTCGTGATTACATGGGAATTAAAATATTTATCATACAACTATGATTAAATATTCAATTGTTTATTCAAGTGCTATAAAAGAATAGGCAATCAATAAACAAGAAGTAATACTTTTATTCAACAACAAGAGTTTTACAAAAGTATACTTCATACATATAAAACAAATAAACTGAAATAAAGCTCCCACTAAGACTAAGACCACTCGGACCTAAGCCTAAGTCCAATAGCTGAAGTATGGAACTCATGTTTGGTCTGAGGCAATGGTTTAGTCAAGGGATCAGCTGCGTTGTCGTCTGTATCTACTTTGGATACTTTGATGTCACCTCTCTGGAACATTTCACGGACGAGGTGATACTTCCTGAGGACATGCTTGGACTTATGATGAGCCCTGGGTTCCTTAGCCTGTGTTATGGCTCCAGTGTTATCACATAACAACTCAATTGGACCATCAGCGCTAGGAACTACCCCAAGCTCAGTCATAAACTTCTTAAGCCAACATGCCTCCTTGGCTGCTTCAGAAGCTGCAATGTACTCGGCCTCCGTAGTAGAATCTGCAACTGTGTCCTGCTTGGAACTCTTCCAACAGATGGCTCCACCGTTCAGGCAGAATACAAACCCGGTTTGAGAACGAAAATCGTCTCGATCGGTTTGGAAACTGGCATCGGTGAAACCTTTTGCAATCAACTCCTCATCTCCGCCATATACCAGAAACATATCCTTAGTCCTTCTCAAGTACTTAAGGATAGATTTCACAGCGGTCCAATGGCTGTTGCCTGGATTCGCTTGATATCGGCTGGTCAGACTCAGAGCGTACGATACGTCTGGTCTAGTGCACAACATGGCATACATGATAGATCCTATGGCTGAAGCATACGGGACTCTACTCATGTTCTCCTTCTCGACGTCAGTGGTGGGGCACTGACTTTTGCCGAGAATAGTGCTAGTTGTCATAGGCAGTATTCCCTTTTTGGAATCGATCATATAGAATCGTCTCAGAACCTTATCAATATAAGTGTCCTGTCTCAGGCCAATCAACCTATTGGCTCGATCCCGATATATCTTGATTCCAAGGATATACTGCGCCTCTCCTAAGTCCTTCATCGAGAAACACTTACACAACCATCTCTTGACTGACTCAAGGAGTGGTTTGTTGTTTCCAATGATCAGTATGTCATCTACATACAGGACTATAAATGCAATGTGGCTCCCACTTACCTTCTTGTATACACAAGCATCCTCCTCATTCTGAATGAAGCCAAATTCTTTAATTGCTTCATTGAATCGGAGGTTCCAACTGCGAGAAGCTTGCTTGAGTCCATAAATGGATCTCTGAAGCTTACATACCTTCTTAGGTCCTTTTGGACATGTAAAGCCTGGAGGTTGTGTCATGTACACATCCTCCTCAAGGTTTCCATTAAGGAAAGCGGTCTTTACATCCATTTGCCATATCTCATAGTCATAATATGCGCCAATGGCTAAGAGGATCCGAATAGACTTGAACATGACTACCGGTGAGTAGGTTTCATCATAGTCAATACCATGAATTTGTTTGAAACCCTTCGCCACTAGTCTAGCCTTATAAACATGGACATTTCCATCTTTATCAAGCTTTTTCTTAAAGACCCACTTACACTCGATAGGTCTAGCACCTTCGGGTAAGTGAACCAATGTCCAGACATCATTCTGGTACATAGAGTCTATCTCGGATTTCATGGCTTCAAGCCATGACTCGCTATCTGGCCCTTTCATTGCGGCTCCATAAGTATAAGGCTCGTCGTCTTCTATCAAGAAGGATTCCCCATACCATCTATCGGGAACATGACGAGTCCTACTGGATTTCCTAAGGGTCGGTACTTCTTCAGGAGTCTCATCTACCGTGGATCTAGGGTCCAAGATAGGATCCGCCATGAATGGAGGATCTACTTCCTGAAGTGAGTCTGCCGAGTTCGTTAACTCGACTTGCTCATTTGATGAGACACTTGGGTTCAATAACCCATCTCTCTTATTCAATGAGTCTCTTGAGTTCGATAACTCAACTTGCTCATTAAACGTGTCGAATGAGTTCATTAACTCATTTGGCTCATCATCTTGAACTTCTTCAAGTTGTACCGTATTTCTGACATTTCCTGATAAGAACTCTTTCTCAAGGAAATGTGCTGTCCTAGCCACGAAAATCTTATTTTCTGGCTTAAGGTAGAAATAATACCCTTTGGTTTCCTTTGGATAACCAATGAAATGGCACAAGTCAGCCTTTGGGCCTAGCTTGTCTACGTTCAACTTCTTGACGTAGGCCAAGCAACCCCAAACCCTGAGAAAGCTAATCTTGGGACGTTTCCCAAACCACATCTCATATGGTACTTTCTCAGCTGACTTGGTTGGACAATTATTTAAGGTAAGTGCGGCAGTTTGCAACGCGTAACCCCAGAAGCTGACATGTAGGTCGGTTCGACTCATCATAGATCGCAAACTGTCTAACAGAGTGCGATTCCTCCTTTCGGACACACCATTATGCTGTGGTGTTCCGGCCGGTGTTAGTTGTGAAACAATTCCACAATCTCTAAGATGAGCGTCAAACTCGTGGCTCATATATTCGCCTCCTCGATCGGATCGAAGAGTCTTAATAGTCTTGCCGAGTTGATTCTCTACTTCATTTTGGAATTCTTTGAACTTTTCAAAGGCTTCACTCTTATGCTTCATTAGATAGACAGCCATAACGGCTAAAGTCATCCGTGAAGGTAATGAAGTAGGGAAAACCACCTCTTGCAGGAGTGTTCATTGGACCACATACATCGGTATGTATTATCCCCAATAAATCACTTGCCCTTTCACTCGTTCCAGTGAAAGGTGATTTGGTCATCTTGCTCAAAAGGCATGATTCGCATTGGTCATATGATTCAAAATCAAGTGACTCAATAATTCCACTTTCGTGGAGTTTCTTGATGCGATTTTCGTTTATATGACCAAGTCTGCAATGCCATAGGTAGGCAGGATTCAAGTCGTTAGGCTTGTTCCTTTTAATATTTACGTTATATACCTCATGGTCCTCATCTAGTATGAAAATACCATTTTGGTTTGAAGCTTTTGCATAAAGTAAACCATCACGATTAATAGAACATATATTCCTTTCCATAAGGATGGTAAAACCATCATTGTTCAAAACAGATATGGAAATAATATTTCTAGAAATAGTAGGAATACAATATACATTATTTAAAACTAAGACCATCCCAGATGGTAGTTTTAAATCTATCTTGCCCACGACAACTGCAGCAACCTTTGCTCCATTGCCTACCCGCAAGTCCACCTCTCCCTTCCGAAGGGCTCTACTGTCATGTAGTACCTGCATATTTCGACAAATATGAGAACCACATCCTGAGTCAAGTACCCAAGTAGAGTTATTGGAGGTGATGAAAGCTTCAATAACGAATATACCTGTCGGAAGAGTCCCACTCTTCTTATCTTCGAGGTACTTCTTGCAGTTCCTCTTCCAGTGACCAGGTGTATTACAATAATGACACTGGTCAGTCCCCTTAGGACCTTTACCCGGAGTTTTGGAAGTCTGGGCCTTGACTGTTCCAGTCTTGGCCTTTCCCTTCCATTTCCCCTTGCCTTTCTTAAAGGCCTTCTTGTTCTGAATCATCAGAACAGAGGGAGTAGGGGTAGAGCTCTTCCCACCCTTCAACGCAGTATCAGCCGTGCTGATCATGTTATGCAACTCCGACAACGACTTATCGAAGTCATGCATGTTGAAGTTCATGACAAAGTTACCAAACTTGTCAGGAAGGGAACGGAGGATTATGTCAACAGCCAAATCCTTGGAAAACTGAGTTCCCAAAGACTCAAGTCTCTCGATGATCCCAATCATCTTGAGAACATGAGGACTGGCCTGTTGACCATTGGATAGTTTGCAATCCATGAGGGCACAAACAGCTTCGTACCGCTCATTTCTTGCCCGCTTCTGGAACATCTGTTCCAGTCTGCAGTACATGTCATATGCTGCCACATTTTCGAACTGAATCTGAAGATTCGGTTCCATGTTGGCCAGCATGAGACATTGGACATCCAATGCATCATCCACGTGTACATCATATGCACCACGTTCTAGCTCATCGGCATCCTCATGGGGTGGAGGAGGAAGTTCTTCCTTAAGAACATATTCGACTCTCTCGTGCTTGAGAACGATTCTCAAGTTACGAGACCAGTCGTTGAAGTTATTGCCATTGAGTTTACACTTCTCAAGTGTAGATCGGAGTGAGTTTGAAGTTGATTTCTTAGCAGTTGCCATCTAAAACATGCGAGTATGAAACGACGTTCAGTTTAATTTATATGTAAAACATACGATACAAGTAAAGCATGCTTCAAACAATAATACGAGCACCAACAACCCCTCGAAGTGTACAAGTATACCAAGACCCCACGGACTTGGGTATGAGCGGCACACGCAATCATCCTCATAGTCCAATCCATGGGTAAGTTCTACTAGACTATCATATATCAATCATCCAATTATTATATATGACTCTTGGCGTCTATCACTAGTCGTTTTAAGACACTATAGACTTCCTTTGCCAAACGGGCCGGTTCGATGGGCTAACCTGTAGCCACGTTTTAAGCAACCTTAGTTCACCATAAAGGGATGGATTACATTTGCCGGTTCGATGGGCTAACCTGTAGCGCATGTAATCCCATTGCCTCCTATTCCTATGAATCAAAGTGCCCATCTAGGGATGATCCACCCGAAACGTAGGAAAGTTTGACAACTTTGAACTTAGGTTTGGCAAACACTTAATTATTACGTGGAGGGGTTTAGATTAAACATGTAATCCACATTTTATGCATATCACATAAGGTATACATATACTTCAAGAAAATATATGTAAGCATGAAACATGGCATGAATAATAAACACTTTAAAGGGACGTGATATGGCCTAAAAGACATTAAATAAAACTAGTCTAACTAGTTCTAAACTAAGTCCTTGGTCTCCGTCTTCTTGGACATCGCCATGCTCCAAGTCCGTCTCTTCATGTCTTGTTACATAATCAACTTTCGCATTAAATGGCACATGCACCGCGAAAAAGAAATGACAATACAAGAATGTAAAACGACACATGCGTCGTATTTCAATATCAAGGACAGTACGCAGACTGTATTTCGAATAAATACTAGGCCATATCAAATCCCCATTCCATTCAGACTACAGTTTATATATGCATAACACATTATACATAAATCACATAAACATGCTAGGAATGGAATAAAACACACAAGCAACACACAACTCACACACATACTCACATTCAAATAATGTGAACATAGTCATACATGCATATCATAACCTTTAGTTGTCCAACATATAACTTAGCCAATTTTAGGAAGTTCTATCATAAGTTCAACATATTGAACTAATAACCCGATTTCATTCAAAGAGACTTAGCATAAGTTATATTTGTTAAGGTTTGAAATTCATAATAATTCAAACCTCAAACTTCCTTTCGATACTCAATTAATCAATTTAATTAGTACCGATTGGATAAAATCAAAGTGCTCCCACTTACCTCCACAAGACTCGCCATAAGACGATCTTATGTTGGAAGAGCTAAATTTTGACATACATGCTAATTTTAAACTATTTTAAACTTCTCAAAGAATGTTTTGGACTTATAAGATTATTTCCGGAATGAAAACAATCTCTAAGTCACCCATAACAAACCGAAAACGTCCATAATCATCAAATGACTTTGGACTTAATCGATTTGTTTTGTTTCGAAATCATCAAATGACTTTGGACGTGCATGGACGCGTCCAGGGGGGCCGAACCAGGCTTCGGGCCAAGGAGTTCCGTATCCAGGGAAAGCCGAGGGTGCGCGTTCCAGTGGAGCCGTGTCCTTGGCTTGCCTGGACTCACGCGAAACTTAGGTTTTGTCGGGGAGGGTTTCCCGAATACGAAAATCGGCTACGGTTCATATATCGACATATATACTATATGGTACTACTTTAAACACTTCTAGAACATGTTAAACGTGTAATATAGCTCTTGATACCATGTTGGAATATCCCGGGGTTGCAAGACACAATGAACTACGATAGTTCATATGTCTAGAAAACCCTAATTCGTTGATCGTTAGAACTTACACAATGAAACTAGCTCATAGAAGTATATGTTTAAAGGTAGTGTGAATATGCTACAAATAACATATAAAAGAGTAGTGCTACAAAGTTATACCTTTGAAGCGTGAGCGGAAGCTTTGTAAATCTTTAAGCGCTTATCCCCACACCTTGCTCCTTTGCTTTCTCCTTGAAGAAATGTCTATCACCAAGGTGATATGAAACTACTATGAAATAGTCCACACCAATACCTTAGATAGCAATAAGACACACTTGGACTAGTGTGTGTTATTGAGGAGTATGTAGTCTTTACTACTATAGCAAAAATGTAGAACTAGTTCTACACTCTACACTTAGAGTTTTGCTAGAGGGTTGAGGTTGAAGATGAAGTGTGTTTGTTTGTGCTCTTGTGTTCTCTAGCAAGAGATATGCAAGACTTAGATTAATGTTCTACCCATTCTATATCATCTTATGATATAGAATGGATGATGAAACACATTATACACTAAACAAACACATTAACCATCCATATGGTTAATGCCTCTTGGTCCATGAAAGATTCTCTTACAAGAGTTCTTCCCAAGACTTACAAAGCCTTCCCAAGGCATAAAGTAGCCACCAAGATGTCAACCATTCATGATGATGGAATTAATTAATCTTAATTAATTAATTAAATCATATCTTATTTAATTAATTCATTAATTAATTAAATCATTTCAATAAATGATAATATATATATATATATATATCTCACATATATATATATACATAAACCCCAAATTGTGTGTCCGGAACCAATTCCGGGCGCACCATCGGTTCGGTCGGGACACGATCTCGATCGAACCGAAATTCCTCAATATGGATCAAATCCCTTATTCACTTTCGGGTCACTACTCGAAAGTATCTTCGGTAATTGTTACGTGTGTGACCTCATAGCCCGAGTAACGAAGGCATCGGGATTCAACGTATAAGACCGTATACACGAATCCCGAAGATCATCGAGAGAGCCTAGTCTGCCATTCGATGACCCCCGGCATTATCTCGGGTGAGACTACTGATAGTTCAGATAACTATCGGTTGTTGAACCGTATATATAGATGATATAGTTCACGGGCACTAATTGAGGAAATTGACACATCAATTTCCAACAGTTCTTTGGGTCACACTGCTGTGGTGTTGGGAAACAGGTGGAGCAAAGGGATTCTGGAGTCAGTAGTGGTTCGGAGAATGGTAGTTCTCGTTCACTTTCAGGTGGCATAAACTCTAGTGGCTTCAAGTTTCATGGTAGCATCGACAGCAGTGGGGAGGTTCAACGGTGTTTGAATATTACTCGCTACCAAGAGTAATCGCAGAAAGACAGCCCGGTGACAGGGCAGTATAGATGGAGATGCTAGGCGTCGTCCATTCTTTTAGTGTCGGTATGAGGCACTTCTGTCACAGATATTGAATAGTTTTTCAGGTTACTATTCATCTGGTGTTGTGATCAACACATCTGAAATTGCCCGGTAATAAGGCAACATATGAGATAGAGGTGTTGGACATCGTCTATCTCTTCTGAGTGTCTTCTGGGCACATCTATCACATCTGAGTACATCTGGCGTATTTGGTACACTTGGTACATTTGGCGCATCTGGTACATTTGGTACATTTGACGCATCTGGTACATTTGGTACATGTGACGCATTTGGTACATCTGGAGCAGCCCGGTGACAGGGCAGTATGGATAGAGATGTTGGGCATCGTCTAGTCCTTTGGTGTCAGTTTGGGGCACTTCTGTCACAGTTATGGGATGGAGATGCTGGGCGTCGTCTATTCGCATCTGAGTTGCTGGGCAACATCTGAGTTCACTATCTGAGCACATCTGGTACTAGTAGTACATCTGGTGCATTGGGAAGAGTTCCCGTAGCTGATATCTGAAGAAGATTCAAGTCAAGGTGGAGATTGTTGGAATATGCCTTGAATCTGCGTTTCATCGGGATTTGGTCAGAACTTTCCAAATCCCGATCGGATCTGAAGACGCGAGGGTTTTGGCAGTTCTTGATGGGCTTTGGGCCTTCTCTACTAGTCTACTTAGGTTTTCCTGATTACCTATAAATAGGGGACTTGCTCCTTAGACTTGGATGAGCCGGAAAGAAGACTCAGAGAATAGATTTCCTGGTTTCTATTCTCTGACGTCTAGGTTCCAGAGAGAGACAGGATGTAGCTAATTAGATAGGTTAAGAGTTCTGGAATAGTGAGTCTTATAATTCTATTCTAGGAATAGTGTAGACTGGTAATTCTATTCATCTGAGATCTGATTGATCAACTTTGTAACGTGATCTTCCCATTATAGTGAATTGTTTGTGGCTTGGAGCCCGTGGAATAGTCCTAACACGTTGTTAGGGAGACCACGTTAAATTCTGGTGTTCTTTACTTTCGTGCACTTTACGTGATTCTTTGTCTAATATTCGCATCTGATTTGCTAATTCGCTTCCGCTGTCATAACAACGGCTTTCACATATTTTTAACATCATTTGTTGTTTTGCAGTGTCCAAAGCAGGATGTGCAGAAAGGTCATTGCGCATAGTACATTTGTTTGTTTATTGAAGACATCTTAGAGTCGGGGGCAATTACTATTCTGGGCATGGTTAGTAACTACATTTTACTTAGAGAAACTCATAATAAGTTTATGAATGATACCTTAGTTATTTTGTTACCTTAGAAACTCATAGTAACTTAGTTATTATTACAGTATATCATAGTAACTTAGTTATTCCGGGCATGATACCTTAGAAACTCATAGTAACTTAGTTATTTTGTTATTTTTTATTTATTTTTCAATATATGAAGAAACGACGGTGCGATACCTTATATGACGGTCGAATTATGCATGTCCAGAAGGAATGGTGTGCTTACTTTCATAATAAGTTTCTGAATGATATATTGTGATGATATGATTAAGTTGTTTAATACATTCGCACTTTGGTAGTTCTCTTTCGATACATTGCTTTGTATTGTTTGTGATCGTTCGAATGTAATCCGAATAAATATTGTCTTTGAATGCATATGGCTAGTTTTGGTTCGTGAGTTCTGTTTTTTTTCGTTAATGAGTTGTGGTTGAATGCTAAAAAACAGGGAATGGAAACACTGTATTAAAATATAATTAAAAAAAAAATATGAACATAGACATCGCTCAATGAAGTGATGTCTAAGTTCAGCATTAAAAAATAATTTAAAAAAAGACCAACTTAGACAGCGCCACACGGGAGCGCTTGTTGGGATTTTATACAAGTTTTACATATCAAATTATGTAAAAATCGTATGAAGGATCAAATACATAGTTCTAAAAATTCACATTTAGCTATGAGTTTGTGTATATACCTCTTGAAGCGTGTTTGAGTTGCGCAGCGGAAAAGCAACCAGCGTTCCTCTCTCTAGTTAGTCCACACCAACACTAGCTTGATTCCTTCATTGAAGCAACTAGAGCTTGAGTGTATTTGACAAAGAATGAATCAAGAAAGAAACGATTTTCTTCTCTTGATGTTATTCTTGTTTTGGCCGAATAGAGAAGGAAGAGGAGTATTTTTCTTTTCAATTGTCTTACAAGTGAAAAGATGGTAATCAGAAGATTGATTATTTTGTTTACCATCAAATGGTGTTTATATAGTGGTAACACAAAACAAACCTTCCTTTCAATTATTCACCATTTATTACAATAATAAGTGTGTGATGAATTTGCGGTTTAATCACATTAAACCCAAAGATTCACCATTTATTACAATAATAAGTGTGTGATGAATTTGCGGTTTAATCACAGTAAACCCAAAGACGTAACACCTCCATAATTAAGCACCAATTAATACAATATTAATTGTGTTTGAATTCAAAGTCAAACAAGCTAATTGAATTCCCCTTGATTCTTTGACATTTACACTTTTAACCCGGAAGTTTCAATCATATTGAAAATCAAGTGCATTGTATGTACGTGACCTTCTAGGATCGGAATGACATTAGCCATATGTTAATAAAATATCAACCAAGTATTTTACTAACATATAAATCATGAGCGGGCCCTAGTAAAACCATCATTACCCCTAATGCATTCCGAATTCATTCCCAGCACGTATATTATTGTCAAACATAATATACGTACGAACTTAACTTTAAATAAGTAATCACTATAAACAATCAAATTGTTCAACGGGCACTAATTATGATGTGTCAAACATCTCATAATTCTAACACTCCCACTTTCCTTTGGACGATTACTTGTAAAGTGATTCCTTCGCATCGCGATTCTACAGTCAAGCTATGGTAAGATATGTGTCAGCATACTCTTGCACCTGTATTGTCTCGGATACATAGACTTAATGTGATACCCAGTACTACTACTGGAGATGGCCATCTTAATCACCATTAATCTACCGAGATCTCATGAATCAATCGACATAACCGATTTGTGCGAATCCCATTTGATGTACAGCAATGTACCAACATGTTCCAAGTATGCCCAACATATGCCTTTATAACCTCCCTTCTACAGGAGACGTTTGACACAGTCAAAGCACGCAAGTCTCATGCTATAAACATACATATATGTACATGACAAACTATATGTATGAAAAGATATGGACAACAATGGAATCAAAATAAAGATATATGTATGAAAAGATAGTCAAACTATAAACATACATATATTTGAATCAATTATTCAACATAGTCTTATTAGGACTTCACTATGAGAAAATACAGAAAATATAGCTCCCACTAAACCTAACACCATCCAAGCATATATCTAAGTCTAACACTTGATAGATGCTTGTCATGGTTGCCGTGAGGTAACAGTTTGGTCAATGGGCTATCTATGTTGTCGTTTGTATGTATCTTGCATACACTCACATCTTCTCGTTCTGTCATATCAAGAATGATGTGATACTTTCTGAGCACATGCTTGGAGCGGTGATGAGACCTTGGTTCCTTGGCCTGAGCAATTGCACTAGTGTTATCACAATATAACACTACCAGCTCGTCAATGCTAGGTAAAACACCAAGCTCACTCACAAACTTCTTAATCCAGCATGTTTCCTTTGTAGCATCTGATGCTTCAACATATTTAGCTTCCATTATAGTATCTACCACAGTGCCTTGCTTGTTACAACACAAAGACACTGCGACACCATTTATGCGAAACACATAACCAGACTGAGATCTAGAATTATCTTTGTCGGTTCGGAAGCTCGCATCGGTATAGCCTACAACTTGTAACTCATTATCTCCCCTATAGACAAGACACATGGCTCTAGTATTTCTTAAATACTTGAGAACGACTTTTACAACCTTCCAGTAAGCATATCTTGGGCACGACTGATAACGACTTGTTACGCTCAAAGCGTAAGAAACGTCAGGTCGTGTACAAAGCATGACATACATGATAGATCCTATGACATAGGCATAACGGATCTTGTTCATCTTCTCTATCTCGATGTTGTCTGTGGGACTGTCAGCACGACTAATAGAGATGCCATGTCTCATGAGGAGATTACCTTTCTTGGAATTTTTCATACGGAATCTAAGTAACACCTTATCAATATAAGTGTTTTGACTCAGTCCAATGAGTCTTTTAGATCGATCCCTATGGATCTTAATTCCAAGAATGTACTGTGCCTCTCCTAGATCTTTCATAGAGAAACACTTACATACCATGGCTTGACTGATTCAAGCATGGATATGTCGTTTCCTATGAGAAGAATGTCGTCTATATATAGCACGACAAATGCAGTGTTGCTCCCACTAACCTTCTTGTATACACAAGAATCTTCTTCGCATCGAATGAATCCAAACTCTTTGATTGATTCATTGAAGCGAAGATTCCAACTCCTAGATGCTTGCTTCAGACCATAAACAGATCTTTGAAGTTTGCATACTTTCTTAGGCTCTTTCGAGCTTGTGAATCCAGGAGGTTGTGTCATGTACACATCCTCTTTTAGTTTCCCGTTAAGGAAAGCTGTCTTCACATCCATTTGCCAAATTTCATAATCGTAGTATGCGGCAATGACTAAGATAATCCGAATGGATTTAAACTTAACGACTAGAGAAAAAGTTTCATCATAGTCGATACCATGAATTTGTTGGAAACCTTTAGCTACTAGTCGAGCCTTATAAACATGGACATTTCCATCTTCATCAAGATTGCGTTTAAATACCCATTTGCATTCGATGGGTCTATCACCCTCGGCAAATCAATCAATGTTCATACTTCATTATGGTACATTGAGTCCATCTCGGATTGCATGGTTAGAAACCATTCATCAGCATCAGGTTGTTTCATGGCTTCCTCATAAGTTGAGGGTTCCCCGCTTTCAATCAGAAAAAATTCCCCATACCATCTATCGGGTTCCTGACGGGTCCTTTCGGATCTCCGAGGGATGTTTTGAGTATCAGCAGGCTCGTCTACGGTTTCCCGTGGATCGAGTTGAACCTCTTCTTCATAAGAGGGGTCCACCTCCTGAGGTGACTCAGCTAAGGTACTAGCACATGCTACATCACCCTCTTGAACAATTTCAAGAGTCTCATTACTCTTATATCTCTTCGTAATGTATTCTTTCTCAAGGAAAGTTCCATTACGAGCCACGAAAATCTATTTTCGGGATTGAGATAAAAGAAGTATCCCTTGGGTTCCGTAGGGTAACCAATGAAATAACACTTGTCAGATTTGGGTCCAATTTTGTGTTTGTTAACTCTCTTAACATAGGCCTCGGATCCCCAAATCCTTAAGTACCCCAGTTTGCGAACTGTCCCAAACCACATCTCATATGGGTCTTAGGTGCTAATTTGGTTGGACATTTGTTTAGTGTGGAAGCGGCAGTTTCCAATGCGTAACCCCAAAACTAGTTGGGAGTTCTGATGTGCTCATCAATTGATCGAACCATATGTAATAAGGTTCGATTTCTCCTTTCGGAGACACCGTTGTGTTGTGGTGTACCAGCAGGTGTGAGTTGTGATACAATATCACACTCCTTTAGGTGTTGCAAGAAGTCATGGCTCAAGTATTTTTCCTCCTCTTTCGGAGAAAAAATCTTGATTGTCCTACCGAGTTGGTTTTCCACTTCCTTCTGAAACACTTTGAACTTTTCAAAGGCTTCGCTTTTATGTTTCAACAGGTATACGTAGCCGTATCTACTGAAATCATCGGTGAAGAATAAAGTAAGGATAACCTCCTCTAGCGGGTGTGTTCATTAGGCCACATACATTATTATGTATGATTCCCAATAAATTACTTGCCATTTCACTTGTACTAGTGAAAGGTGACTTGGTCATCTTGTCTAAAAGACATGACTCGCATTTGTCGTAAGATTCAAAACCAGATGACGTAAGAATTTCATTGTCATGGAGCTCTTTAATGCATTTGTCACTTATATGACCCAGTCTGCAATGCCATAGGTATGTCGGGTTCAAGTCATCAAGCTTGTTCCTTGTCATGCTTAATGTTATAACATTAATACATGATGGCAGAGTAGCAGTGTTCGAACCACTCTTCTCGTCTGCCAGGTACTTCTTGGAGTTTCTCTTCCAATGGCCAACTATCTCATAGTAATGAAACTTGTCATCCTTTTTGGCATCCTTCTTGGATGCCTTCTGAGTAGGAGCCGTTGCACGAGGGGCAACCTTTTTCTTGCCTTTGGCACTTTTCTTCTTCTTGAACTATTTCTTATTCTGAATAGTCAAAACACAAGAAGAAGAAGAAGTGTCTCTAGCCTTCCTGATGTTTTGTTCAGCATTGTTGATCGTACCATGCAGCTCAAACAACGTCTTGTCATATTGATGCATGTTGTAGTTCAACACAAAACCACTGAACGAATCAGGCAGCGACTTAAGAATGATATCTACAGACATCTCTTTAGAGACGGGTGCCCCCAACGAGCCTAGTCTTTCGACTAAGCCCATCATCTTGATGACATGGGGACTTGATGGATGTCCATTCCTAGCTTACAGTCAACGAGAGCACAAACAAGTTCGTATCTCTCATTGCGTGCCTCCTGCTGGAACAAGTTTTCCAGCCGGCGGTACATATCGTAAGTGTTGACCTTTTCGAATTGAATCTGAAGATTCGATTCCATGTTGGCCGACATTAAGCACTGGACATCTATAGAATCATTCATGTGCTGTTTATAGACATAAACTCCTCCTCATTAGTGGGAGGGACCTTAGGAAGCATGCTGGTGAGCACGTAGTCTGTTCTCTCAAGTTGCGAGCCCAGTCATGGAAATTGGTGCCGTCAAGTTGCGAGCCCAGTCAGACGTGATAAATACAACGGAAATATGCAAATAAATAACTCAGATAAGCATTGTCATAGCGATAATTCAAATATCTAGATATTTGAACTCATACAATGTGTTCACAATCCTACTAAAACACACAATGTATCCGAGAACTCAGATAATTAATAATCGAAAGGCAGCACGCAACATTTAGACTACCAATCATGTGAGTAGGTGAATGATCACCATTTATGCCTGGCATAATTCTCGGTGTCACCAAAAATCTTACAAGATTGCATTGGTGACAACTTTTGCCAACAGGCCCAAATCTGATTATGGGAATCACTATTCAAGTAACCTGGGCCTACTGATGAAAATCAGAATGAACAATCGAAGCCCGATTCTGAATCGGAAATCATTCGATCACTCCATCAGGATCAAGTCATAAGTCATGTCACGTCTACCAATCTGGCAGGTCCATGCATACGTATGACTTATTCCGACTTTAGGGTCAGGTATGGCAAATTACTTGACTTAAGATAGGATTAGTTATAAACATATAATCATGATCATACATGCATATATACATTCACTCAAGCAAGAATATATATCATATGAGCATGAAAATAAAGAATATAACGCAAGTAAATGGGATTAGTGATATGATCTCAAAAACCGAAAGACTAACTAGACTTAATTCTAAACTAAGTCTTCAGTCCTCCTTCAGTTCCCTGAATGGCTTCGTCTTCTATCGATTACAATCACACGTGGTGATAAATAATTGACACGCAGGTTAATGTAATACATAATAAAATAAACGTGACACAAGTTGTCATAATAAGACAGTACGCACACTGTATTTCCAAAACCAGATCATATCACTTATCCCAACATTCATTCACAATGAAAGTAAACATCCAATATATCAAAATATATAAAATAGATGAATTAAATCAAGTAAAACATGTAAGGATGTCAAATAAGGTACACACAATTATAACACATATATGTAATAAATTGTACATCAAATGTAACAACCAAATCAACAAGTCATGGGTTGAAAATAAATAATTAAGGCCTTTAATTTTAATTAATAACCATGTAATGATATTTATAACTATTATAAATAAAATTAACAACTAATCATATTAGTGCTATTAATTAAAACATTTATAACATTAAAATCACATCAAATTATCATACAAGTTAGAATAATTCAATTAATTTTAATGATAATCAAAATACTAGAATAGTCAAAAAATATTCACCATAAAAAACAAAAAATCCAAAACAATTTTTGGAACAAAAAACAATGGAGAAGAATTTCTCAATGAGGGAGTGACACGTGGCAGTCCATGTGGCTGCCCATGTGGTAAACCATCCTTTATTAGCCAAAAACATCCTTTTTGTTTTTTATTTTTCAATTACATAAACATATGACTATGCAAAAATCATTTTCGAGTACTTAATAAATCCAAATAAATCCAGAAAAATTACAGTAGACTCGAAATTCATTCTAGTATTTGATTTATATTTTTTCATATTTTTAGAAAAATATATACAGCCCAGAAAATACTGTTCAACCGAAGGGTATATCAAATCCGTTCGGGTGAACGTATGGCTGTTCAAGCATTTATTTCGAGCACTTAAAAAATCGAAACAATTCCAGAAAAATTACAGTGAACTCGAAATTTTATCTATTGTTTGAAACATATTTTTATAGAATTTTCGAAAAATATATACAGGCCTTAATAATTACATAATTGTACAATACACCTAATGCACAACAACCTCAATTGATGAATACAAAACATACACATATGATATTTATAATTCATGAAATCAAATTTCAAGACATTTAAAGTGAATTAGAACATATGAACCTGGCTCTGATACCACTGTTGGGATTTTATACAAGTTTTACATATCAAATTATATAAAATCGTTTGAAGGATCAAATACATAGTTCTAAAAATTCACATTAGCTATGAGTTTGTGTATATACCTCTTGAAGCGTGTTTGAGTTGCGCAGCGGAAGAGCAACCAGCGTTCCTCTCTCTAGTTAGTCCACACCAACACTAGCTTGATTCCTTCCTTGAAGCAACTAGAGCTTGAGTGTATTTGACAAAGAATGAATCAAGAAAGAAACGATTTTCTTCTCTTGATGTTATTCTTGTTTTAGCCGAATAGAGAAGGAAGAGGAGTATTTTTCTTTTCAATTGTCTTACAAGTGAAAAGATGATAATCAGAAGATTGATTATTTTGTTTACCATCAAATGGTGTTTATATAGTGGTAACACAAAACAAACCTTCCTTTCAATTATTCACCATTTATTACAATAATAAGTGTGTGATGAATTTGCGGTTTAATCACATTAAACCCAAAGATTCACCATTTATTACAATAATAAGTGTGTGATGAATTTGCGGTTTAATCACACTAAACCCAAAGACGTAACGCCTCCACAATTAAGCACCAATTAATACAATATTAATTGTGTTTGAATTCAAAGTCAAACAAGCTAATTGAATTCCCCTTGATTCTTTGACATTTACACTTTTAACCCGGAAGTTTCAATCATATGGAAAATCAAGTGCATTGTATGTGTGTGACCTTCTAGGATCGGAATGACATTAGCCATATGTTAATAAAATATCAACCAAGTATTTTACTAACATATAAATCATGAGCGGGCCCTAGTAAAACCATCATGACCCCTAATGCATTCCGAATTCATTCCCAGCACGTATATTATTGTCAAACATAATATACGTATGAACTTAACTTTAAATAAGTAATCACTATAAACAATCAAATTGTTCAACGGGCACTAATTATGATGTGTCAAACATCTCATAATTCTAACAGCTGTCTAAGAGGCCTTTAGACATCACCTCATTGAGCGATGTCTAAAGCTTTTCACTTAGATATCAGTCTTCGTAGTAGCGTTTTTTTGTGATGTCTAAGCCATTTTTGGAGTGATTTCTAAGACCTTTTTTGTACTAGTGCGTGGAGCTTGAAACACGAGGCTGTGTCATGACCTATTTGGCGGCAATGAGTACACTGCAGCCTCAGACGACCCTGGGCAGGTGGAGGGCGCATGGACTACACAGAAAAAGCATAAGGTATCGTGCCTCAACCTGACGACGTGCGAGTAACTTGGACTGCTCATCCTGTCCAAGAGCACTATAGGCATCGTCCAATGAGGGAGCGGGAATCCGAGATAGCAGATTGGAACGCAGGGTCCCGTATAGATCATCATCAAGGCGACCCAAAAACTGGTGCAATCTCTCCTCCTCCCGATCTGCATAGAACCTGCCAACAACATCGCAAGTGCCATTGCCACAAGAACAATGGTGCAACGGCTTAAGCCGGGAGAGCTCATCAAACAAACAACTCAATTTATGATAATAATCTTCAAGATACATGCTTTTCAATTGCTTACAGTGAGTAATCTCAACATGCAATTGTTGTAACCGTCGTCCATTAGCAACGGAGAAACGTTTTGCCAAATAATCCCACAAGGGCTTCGCCTCCTCAAAGTGGGGTATCGTTAAAACTATCTTCGAGTCAACACTACGGAGTATCCATTACACAAGCATGGAGTTCACAGTCTCCCAATTCAGAATTTTTCTATTCTCAATAGTCTTGACAAGACTAAGTAGTTCCTCTATTTACTTCGCAAGTTGGGTGTGTCGTTCCTCCCGGCTCCAACTTGATGGAGGGTATTAGCGATTATTAGTGATTGTGTATATGTAATTATCGATTAGTTGTCTTGTTGAGCTTATTAGTCGACATATGGGCTTGTATCATTCTAGCGTTAGTAGGCTTAGGTCAATACTTAAGGATATATATATAGATGTATCACCAATGTAAAATTACAATTTCATAATATATATATTTTTTTTTTGGTAATAAGCGATTGAGTTACAATTTTCTCACTAGAACATAATAATAATAATAATCAAAGAGAATAATAAAAATGAGGACAAGAGATTTTAATAGTGTGTCAATGTAATACATATGAATGATGATGCCTATCTATATGCTTACAAGATAATTTTAATAAAGAAGTAGATATTGACTAAAATATAACTCTTTACATTTTATTGTTAGATGATATATAGATCCGCTATAGAAAATAATTTTGTAACATATACCTTAATATATATTGATGGTATATAGATTATAGTTATAGGCATCCACTACTCTTATCTTGTCTTTCACATTCTTAACCTTTGATGATTCGGAAGCTGTCCTCAACATTTGTTGAGTTGGAGTTGACAAACTGCACAAAATACAACGTTGAATTGAACTCCCCAGATACATTGTGGATAACAAATAAGAGTAAATTACTGAAATGGTCCTCGAAAATGGGCTTAGGTTGCCTTTTGGTCCTCGAAAGTATAAAAGTTATAATTTAGTCCACGATATTGTCCAACGGTTGCAGACTGGTCTAAAATTTAATGAAGGCGTTAATTTTTAACGGCCCAATGACGATTGTAGTTCAATCCTAAGTCACTTCTATTATTACTGTGCTAACTTATTAATAATGTGTGTAACGCACAAGCTGCGTGGGCCGTTAATATTTAACAGCGCAGTTCAATTTTGGATCAATCTGCGATCGTTGGCCAATATCGTAGACTGAATTGCAACTTTTGTACTTTCGTGGACCAAAAGGCAACCTAAACCCACTTTCAGGGACCATTTCAACAATGTGCTCTAACAAATAATGCATACTACTAATCAAAATGATTGTTTATTAGCTCATGGTATATAGTCTGACCTCAAGCTTCAGTTCTTTCTTTGTAGCATGAACTCTTGCATACCCATATTTAGAAATTCGTCTTAAGCTCCAATCTTCCACCTATTAATCAATAATGCAATTAATAAATCAAAATGCAAAAACATATAACAAATTATTCTAAAAATCATTTTCTCGGTTACTATAGTCCAATATTGGTTCATTGTTAAAGGTTAGTTTATGAAAATAACACAAATGTAATAGGTTGATCCAAGAATGTAATAAATGTTGCAATATGATTCCCAAAAAGCATCGATGATGTATAACATTATATTTGTCACTTTTGAGGACTATTATCCAATATATATGCCAACTTACGATTAATCTGCAACAATGTTATAATTTGGGACTAAAGTGCAATTTCGTTCCACTAATGAAACTTATACGTACGAGAAATGGAAGGGTATAACGGAAAATATAACAGACTATATGAATGCTTACATTAGAAGGAAAATCATCCAAAGAAAATCCAGCCATCCCAATAATTGCATGAATAGGAGCACTATAGTTGGAATTATCGAATGTATCGATTCCGTTCTCATCTTTCTTCGGCATAGCTTTGCATTTCTTCTTGTAGACGGCACATGTTCTCTCGTAGTTGTGTACATGTCCAAACAGAACTAGATCAACCTATACATCATATTAAAAAACATGCATTATAAATAGTTATATTCGACCCTTGTCATTGCAAAAAACCGAGCCCGACGAGCCTTGCAATTGTAGCGAGTAGTAATACCTGGTGACCATTACGCTAATGGTCCTAGATTGATAAGTCTAGATAATGAGACGAAGTTCTTACTTTATTCTCCATTAGTAATGGTTCCACTGCTTCTACAAATTTGCCATCAACATTAAAAGATAGCAATTGTTTGGGAGAAGTATACATGGGTCTGTGCCTGAAATATATAGTTACCAGATATATTAAATCATATCGCACAAGTTTTATATACTTGTCGTTCAGGCACGACACTTTTATGTAATGCTAAACTATGATTTGTAAAAAAAAAAGACGGTGTGTTGCACGCGATAAATTCGTTGTACGTGTAACTATAAAATGTGGTTATTATTAGAGTATAAGTATTATTTGCTGAAAATAATTGAATTATAGCTTACCCAGTAAAAATGAGCCAGGGAGTTTTTGATCTGTCCACAGAAGCCATGTCTTTCTTCATCCATTCAAACTACGCAACATATTGTGGGAGAACCATCGATCAAACTTCCAATATTTGTTTGATAGATAATTCATCACGTTAAGCAGTATAAATTTGTCCATAACCTTCTCTACTATTACTAATAATACTGGGATTTATATAATCAACTGATGGAGACAATTGTCGATTTAGTTATAGATAACGGGACCAACTTGCCTTTATATCATATAATTACATTGTTGCAAATTAATCTCATAAAGTGGTTCAAGTATTGCAATACAGTAGTCGATAGTGACAATCATTGCATATTATTCCAAATTTTTTTAGGGACCATGCTAATTGTTACTTTCGAGGACTACATTATAACATTTGTGCCATTTTTAGAGACTAATCTGCACTATTTAATCATCTGAAATTAAAGTACAACTACGCTTATTTGAGACCAAATCTGCAATTACTTCTCGAATTATGATTCTACATATTTTTTAGAGTAAATGGCTTCACCGATCACTCACGTTTATTAAAAAACACTAGTCGATCACCCTAGTATGACTTTGTATACTTTCGATCACTCATGTTAGGTATTATGTATACTTTTGGTCACTCACACGTTTTTTTGGTACAACTCTTGATTTTTCGAAATTTTTAACATTTTGGTAAGGATATTTTAGTCATTCTCTCATAATTTTTTCATGGAAATGTAGAGTGCAATGGAAGTTAATGAAAGTTAGTTGATGTATGTTAAAAAATTATGGGAAAATGACTAAAATACCCTTACAAAAATGTTAAAATTTTCGAAAAATTAAGAGTTATACCAAAAAAACGTGTGAGTGACCAAAAGTACACATAATACCCAACATGAGTGATCGAAAGTATACAAAGTCATACTAGGGTGATCGACTAGTGTTTTTTAACAAACGTGAGTGATCGATGAAGCCATTTGCTCTATTTTTTATTGGTTTACATATATAATTACCTGGTCAGAACCATTTGACCAATTATGTTCAGTAGAAACAACGGTGAAGTGAACACTTGCTTGTTCAATAGAAAACCATGGCTTATCCTTGGCGCCAGTAGGCATTTGAAAATAAGTCTCATAAGGTACACCACATTCTCCTCCTGAGTCTGGAGTTATATACACTGAACCTGAGTCTATATAATCCCTGTTTGTCATCCATCATCATAAAAAAGTCTTTAACATTAACAGAATTAAGAGAAAATTATCAGAGTGGTCCCAATAGATATTACTCACCGTGTCTAGTTTTAACTACTCATTCTAGTTCAATTTTGTCAAAAGTGTAAATACATTGAGTACATTCAACAAGTACCCCTGAAACAGGCTAATAACTTGGTAGACTATGTAAGCTTTTGATCAAAAGGTTATGAGTTCGATGTTCCTACGGGCTACGGATACTTCTTTGATCGAGTATACGTCTATGAGTGGCGAAGCTATACACGTCCAGTCAAACAGTCACTTTGTTTGAAAAGATAAAAAATTATATATCTATAAAGAAAAAAATAAAATTTAAATTTATATTTTATATATTTAAGTATCTAAAACATCTAGATCCGCCCCATGAGTCTATTATACCGGACTTGCCTAATGTGATTTATCTGGTTGGCGTGGTTTACAACCTATTCCACTCAACGAATGTTTTAGATGAGCGAGTGTCGATTGTGTGCCCCGTTACAAAAGCTAATTTTAGGGTTCTGAGGATCTTTTGTTATATATATATGTATATGAATATCAGGGCCGGTCCATAAATTTTTTAGGCCTAGTGTGAAAACTGAAAATTGGGGCCCTCGATAATTCTTTTTTTCGATGACTCATTTTTATTCATTGAAATGAAAAATTAGAAATTACATAAAACGATATCTTTGAACATTATTTGACGCAAGATTATTACACAAACGGTATCTTCAAATCCATTATCAACTAAAATATCTTCTGTTTCATTATCAAGATTTTTCCAAGTTATAGGGTCACAAAAATCAAAATGTGAAAAAGATTCACTATTGTAAGCTAAATTTTCATTATTGAGTTCATTTGGCATAATATTTTTTTTATTATCAAGTTCTGTTGACACTATATTTCCTTCACTTGAGACTACATATTTTTCCTCAAATTTTGATTTAATTGATCACTAGCTATAAAGCTATAAGAATACTTTTTAAAAAGAATTTTCGCTTTGTACTTCTAGTTATACAACTAATATATTACTCCATTGGAAAGATCGAAAGACTCAAAAAGTACTAGTCACCTAAGTAAACAGTACTACTGTCCACGGTTCAAAGTTTCTTTTTCGAATATAGTTTCCATATTATAAAATTAAGCAACGTTTCGAAAACCTTATGTGTAATGACCCACCCAGGTGGGCCCCCTGAGGTTAGGCTCGATATCAACTCGGTAACAGAGTCATCACTCGATGGATGACTCAATAAACTTACGTAAAAACATATGAGTAATAATAATAAATAGTGATCACAAGGCCCTTATACGGGCTTGGCTCGATTAGGACTCAACGAGCAAACTACTAACGAGTTTTAAATAAAACAAAATGAGTTATTAAAGTTATATAATTTATTATTATATTTAAATCATAGAATTAAGTTATGTTATTACATCATGGAAACATTTAAGAAACGATGTAAAAATGTAAAAAAATCAAAATAAATTATACGTATATGTCAAAAGAAATTTGAATAAACATAAATATTATATGTATAAGCATGAACTACACTAAACATAAAATGGAATATTTTGAAATCAGTGCTATATATGTTAATAAATGATTAAAATTTTACGAAAAATGTTTACATCATTTAATATTATTTGTAAGAATATCTAAAAGTTAGATCTAAAAGAAAACAGACAATTGTAATTATCTGAATATTAAAAGTGTGAGCTATATGTTATATATGTATATTGGCAAAAGGTTATGAATTTCGAAATACAAACATTGCGTTTCCATAATTGTAAATATAGAAACTTTTTGTATGTTTCGTAAGAAATCTGTAGAAATTTTAATATAATATTTTTATATCGATATTAGTTCATCACTTTTAATAATAATATATATATGTATAATTTTTCTATAAACTTTTGGGCCCTCTAAAACGGGGGCCTAGTGCGATCGCGCAGCCCTGATGAATATGTATGAGTATCTAAGCATTTTTTCTTGACAAAATTTTCTTTTGATGAATACCCAAATTTATTTTTTTTAGTTTAAATAATTAAGACTTTAATTATTTTTCGGGAAGTTTGTAGTTCAAATCTTGACAAAAACATATTTTCTCTCTTATTTTATTTACATCACTTTTTTAATGAATACTCATGCTGATCTTTTATATTTTAAATGACAAAATAGTTATGCTAAATGAAAATTTTAGGTCCGTCATTGGATAGATGTTTGTCAGAGAAACAAGCCAAATAACATACCTTTCATGATTTCCAATTGTGGTCATGTAGGAAACTTTAGAGGCAAGTGGATGAATCAAATGAAGGAAGAAGTCCCACTCAACAAGAAAACCTGTTGCGTAGCTTATATCTCCAATGTGAAGTATGGAGTCTATACTGCCACTTGATATTTCATTGGATATGGCTTCCACCACTGGACGAGAGCCTGGCTACAATTTTTTATCCAAATCAATTTTTATGTTTAGACTATACAACATAAATAATCAAAAAGTAAATATCATTTTGACCGATACTTTCGTGCATTCGATAAAACTAAAATAAGAAAAAAAGAGTATCGTGGAAATACATGTAGCCAATAAAATGGGTACAAAATAATTTGATGATTTTTATACCTGAATGTAGTGCTCAATAGATAAATCAAGGGGGGCTTTTCCCATATCACCATATGCAATAAAACGAACTTCATCCGCTCCTCCGGCTGGTGGTGTTTTGAACGTCACCTCATCACTCCATCCAGAAGAATCACTGTAATAAATTCCTTTTTATGATCCATATGACATTGACAAATAATCAACATAAATTATACGAGTTAATTGCTGATATGGTCCCAGTAAGTGGGGTTCTGGTGCACTTTGATCCCCGAAAGTGGTAATGTTGCGGAAAGGATCCCTGAAAGTATGTACATTGGTGCAATTTGGTCCTCATTCTGTTAGCTCCGTTAAATATAAGTGTGAATAGCAATTTTTGGGGTAAAAATAAAACTTTTTATTACCTAATAGCCCCATTTGTGAATAACAATTAAATACATATAATTAAGAAATCAATTCAGTTTAATAATTTTCATATTCTCAAACGTTCTAAGACTCTAAAACACCTGAAAAAAAATTCTCCAACATCGATTAAGTTATAAGAAGTTTTGTTTTTGCCCCAAAAATTGCTATTTACGCTTAAATTTAACGGAGCTAAGGGAATGAGGACCAAGTTGCACCAATATACACACTTTCAGGGACCATTTTGGCAACAGTGCCACTTTGAGGGACCAAAGTGCACCAGGCCTCCACTTACATGGACCATTCCGGCAATTAGCTCTAAATTATACTTATCAAATATTTATGTCTTTAATGGAAGAACTAGAACACACATATTTATAGAAAAAAGTAATTGTCTAGCGGTCTCATATAGTGGGACGAAGTTGAACATCAAGTATTGCAGAACAAATATTTCGTCTCTATTCTTTTGGAAGCATAATGCAACATTTGTCCTTTTGGAGACCAAACTGCAAACTATGTGTGACTTTGAGAACTACTCTGCGACAATATAATAAGTCCCTCGATCAAGATCGAAAGGAAAACAATAAATAAATTACCTTCCATATTTGTAGGAATATGTGTTGGAAGGTTGGAGGCCAGTCATCACAGCTGAATGTATATATCCTGGATCATGCCATCCGAAATCCTTTGCCGGGCTTGCCAATAAGTTGTTACCTACAAACAGAGTCAGGATTATTGTTGTTATCTTACTTATCAATATATTAATTTACCTTGTTAAGTGAAATGGGTATTATATAAAGTTACTCAAAGTTTTGACTGCAACTACTTACTGCACATATCACTTTGCGAAAATGTAGAAACTTCTGAGGTAATTGATTTGCTAGTATCAAATTGAACTTGTTGTGGAGCTTTATCTCCACTAACCCATGTTAATCGCATCTGCATAAATCAATAACTTTTGAACTATCGGGGACTAAAATGTGACTTGTAAGTCGTTAAATATCAAGAAAATCACATACCGATGTGGCAGAGGAATCTGTGCTGGAGAGATGTCCATATAATGGCTTGTTTGGATTAGAAAAGCTAATTGGATCGGATCTTTTGAGCAAACAAGGAGTTTCGAATCCAAGAGCAAACAACGCGAATTCGATATCTGTTCTGATGTTGATAACATGAAAGGATAATGAGGCACCACATGTAGATACAATACATTTTCCACCCACATACTCTTGGCATTCTTTCTTACTGCAATTCAGATAATCTGGGTCGTTGTTTACATATTGAGCCTGCCACAAATTAGATTGCTTCACAAAATTATAGTTTGTAATAAAATACGGGGCAAAAGGTACCGCTCATCACACATATCTATATCTTGGTTTTAGTTAATTACTCATGTTTCAAAATGTCTCTCTTCATCACTGATCTTTCAAAACTGGGAAAAAATAGTCACCTTTTTCATTAAATAAATTTTTTTTTTTTTGTAAATTTGCGATGCGGTGAGTTTCGAACCCAGGACCTTTTTGTTCACTAGCAAGAACCTTTTCCACAAGACTATTCGATTGACTCAATTAAATGATTATTTTTAGAGGTATTTTCGTTGTTTTATTAAAAATACTGTTTTTATATTTATTTTAACATCAAATGTTGGGCATAGGTAACGAGCGGTGTACACGGTTCGGTTTGGGCGGTTTTTGTCCAATTTTTAAACTGAATCGACATTGGTGGTTTTTAAAAATTTAAACCAAAACCGATCTTTTCAATATCTAAACCATGTTGTTGGGTTTGGCAGTTTAGGGCTTTGGCGGTTTGGTTTGAGCGGTCTTAAACGTCTAAGTTATTTAGTATACAACATAAAATATATTTATAACTACTTCACTAATTCGAATAAAACCATTACCCATTTAATACTTAAAGAAGGTCACAAAAATTATGCATATTTTAAATTATATGTTTTCTTGGTTTGGTTGAGTCCTCTTGGTTTGGTAAAAATAATAAGTTTTCTTGCCCTCCATTATAATTCTTCTCCATGGAAACTACATGATTGAAAAAAATTAATAACTAATTAAATATATTTAATATTAATAAAAATATTTATACTTCAATCACATACTAATTATACTAGTATATAAGTACACCATTGAATATTTAGTTATATAGTGTATATCATTACCCGAATAATATATTATAATTCAAAACTACATATTATACTTCCACAACCCTTCCTCCAAAACTCCCTTTCTTCCTCACCTCAATTAGGGTTGTGGAGTTTCGTTTTGGCATCAATGGGGGCAAAAAATTAACTTTAAGTCTTAAAAAATATATTTTTACCTCAATTTTAACGCCTAAACCTGAAATGTTAACGGAAAACTTGACGTGGGGACTAAAGTGCAACGTTTTGGCCACTTTCGGGGACTAACGTGCAACCGTGTAAATATTGGGGACCAAAGTGCAACTCGGTCATATTATCTGGGACCATTTCAGCAATTTTCTCTAGAAATTACAAAAGGAGTACACAAATAGATTAAAGTATTAGTATTGGGAGTAAAAATCGGTTGTGAATTTGTGATGCTAATCTGCAATGCCGACTAATACCGTGTAAAATATGCGGTATACCGTATACAATATAATCTTATAGTTGTTTTTATTAAAAAAATAAAGTAATGCTAGTGGGGTTTGAACCTTGGTTGCCAAAAAGAACATATATGTATACTTACAATTGTGCCAACATGATTACTTGTTATGTTTTATGTTATATTTAATAATATTATCTACTATCTAAATAAAATAATAACATGCATCAATATATTATTCTTTAAAATAATAAACGTAGATTAGTGTTACATTACATATTATTTAATAGTATAACACATTATTTTTTGATATGCTTATAAATATTATTTAATGTTAGATATTATTAAAAATACAAGATGTCTTACTATATACTAATGCATTTTGTATACACTTAAATAATACTATACAGTACTTGTGATTTAAATTCAATTACACTATGTATTACTTTATGAATACATTATAAATTAAACTATGTATATTAACGAATATTTGTTTTCTTTTGTAATATAATAACATTAAACAATATCTTGTAAAGAAAATTTTAATATTAAACAACTTTTATAATATAATGAAAAAAATACATTTGTTTAACTAATTTGTAATATAATGATGAATATAGTTCTTTATTAATACTAAAACTTAATTAATTTTGATTGAAGTTGTAGTATAGTGATAGATATTGCATAATATAATGATATTAATACCAATGCACAAACAACACAAATGAAGTCTTAGAACAATGGTTAAGGTGTTCCTTATGTTTGTAAGAGGTCTATTGTTCAAATCCCTCAAGCAATATTTTATTTTTTATGGTACAAATTCAAACAAAACAAAAATAGTTGAACTATTTGGCCAAACGGTATACCGTGTGGGCCGATACGGTATTACCGTTTGGGCCCGCCAGGCTCGCTTTCTAAAGGGGCCGGGGTCGGATAGGGGCTTGGGAATTCTTAAGGTGCCGGGACGGGCCGATAAGGATGGACGGGCATTTGCGTGCTTCTTGCCGGGCCATTCCTTAATGGGCCTGGGCCGTCCGGCCCGGTTCGTTTGACAAGTCTAAATATAACTCCGTTATTACTATATAAGTATATTTAGAGGTGGCCAACGGACGGGCCCCCCTTGGACGGTCCGGGGGCCTGGCCCATTAGTCCGGTTCGAGTTCGGTTCGGGCCCACCAGGCCCACGGACGGCCCCTGGCCCCTTTTGTAGTGAAGCAGATAGGGGCTTTGGGTTTGAGCCCCAGGCCCGGGCACGGTTCGAGCTCACCTCAAATTCGGTGGGCCTTCGGCCCGGGCACGGTTCGTGTTCGTTTAGGCCCCCTTACTAACGTGCCCATGTTAGACCCAGCGTGGGCACGTTGAACCTTCCAGTGTCTGAACTCTGTTTTCCAACGTACCCATGTTGAAACTAACATGTACATGTTGAACTTTTAACGTGCCCATGTTGTTAGTAACATATACATGTTGATTTTTTACCGTGTCCATGTTGGATCAAACATGCACACCTTGTAGTTGCACGATAAAACAAAATGACAAAGAAAAAACGGGAAGTTCATCAATAGTACTAGCCGTAGCACTACTTTGAGAGTTCAAAACGGGAAGTTCATCAATAGTATGCTCATTATCTAAGTTAATGAAATCATTCGACATACTACCACTTGCGATTGAGGCATTAACGTTTCTAGGAACCATGCGTTTTGGTGCCATTATAAATTTCACACAATCAAAAAATTAAACAAAGTTACAATAAAAATGATAGAAAATACCAAATTCAAGTTGATGCGAGGAGATTGAGATTCAATGCAACGAACAAGCCGAAACCTTCGAGATTCAATTCAACGAACAAGCCGAAACTTCGAGATTGATCAGTACTTCTATGAGATATGATATGAATAACTTTTGTTTGCTTTGCTTTGATATTAAATGAGGCTAGTTGTGAATGGTGTGAAATTAATGAAGTTAGAGGTCCCTTTTATAGGTGCATAATGGTGGTCAAAAAAGTGATCCTGCTGAACCAACGTGTGGATGTTGGATCCAACGTGCCCATGTTGAACATAAAATAGCCGTTAAATGCGAAAAACGGTAAAAAAAAATAACCGTTTAATTGACAACGTCCACATGTTGGATCCAACGTCCACACGTTGGTTCTTCCAAAATGACCGTTATTTAATTTTACTAGCCGTTAGAAACACAACATATACACGTTGAATATAACGTGGGAACGTTGGATCAACCAAAATGACCGTTATGGAAATTTACTAGCCGTTATAAACCAACATGGCCACGTTGTATCTAACATGGGCACGTTTGTCTCCTATGATAACTTTAATTCTATTATAAATACGATAACATATCTTACATTTCAACTATAAAACTTTGAATTCTTCAATATAAATCACAACTCAAGACTCAATGGAAATGGATCGAGAACATGTTCCAACTCCAGTACCATTGAAGCGATTTTACAAGGTTATTCTCGACCCATCTTGTGTAAGGATCGAACTATCTCCAAATTAAGTTAGAGGATGTCGGCTTTTTCTAGAAGGTGAGTGTAAGTTTTTTATTGATGATCAAATTTTTGATGTGACATTCGAAAATGGAAAAGGAGAGAATGGAGAACTAGGTCGTGTTTTCTTTACGGATGGATGGCGTCAATTTTCTACTCAATTCAATTTAGCCTATGGACATGTATTGACGTTCGAGTTTCATAACGAAAAAACCGAGCGACATGGATGTATAGTTTATGTTGTCCGCGTGTATGGTCTCGATCATTGTGAGAGAAGACCTATTGCACCTTGAAGTATTTAATTAACTATGTAAACTCCTTGCCATATGAGTATAAACTGTGTTTTTTAATAAAAATTATGATCAATTATTTATTGTTGTTATTAACATATTTATTGAATTAACTAATGATAAAGTTTCTGATTAAAACGTGCCCATGTTGGCCACCCAACATGGGCACGTTAGGGCAAAAAAACAGAGACAAAAAAACCACCCAACGTGCCCATGTTGTAATCTAACATGGGCACGTTAGGCCCCCGTACTAGGGCCTCGAACCGAACAGGGGCCCAGTATTCCCTTAACGGACGGGCCCGGGCCCGGTTCGTTTAGGACTCTGGGCCCCGCGAAGACAGTCCAGGGGCCCGTCTGGTTCGTTTGTTAGTGGGCTGGGGCCGTCCGCTTCGGTTCGTTGGCCACGTCTCTGTATATTGTATAATAATATAATGTGGACCGGTCATTCAGCGGCCCAATTATGTAATGCACTCATTCTAGTCACTACTTACTAGGTTAGCTTTTAATCATTATCTTTAATTATTTTATTATATATTAGATTAGTCGGTTTGGTTTGGTGATTGCGATTTTTTTAAAATTAAAACCAAAACCAAACCGATTATTGTATGATTTGAAAAGTCTAAATCAAACCGATCGATTTGATTTGACTCCGCTTGGCCTGTTTGTGAGGTTCTTTGGTTCGACTGTACAGCCCTATAAGTAACTATTCATCACACTTGTTTGCGCACTAATATTTCAAAATATCTTTGTTCATCGTCACATGTTTTAAAATTGAGCAAACATAATCTTGTTGTCACTATATATGATGAGAAATAATTATCAATTTAAACGTAATATCTAAGATCAAATCAATAATTACCTCAATAATAAACTCTCGGAATAAAATTGGAAATATATATATTGAGTACTAATGGCTGACCTTGATGGGGTAGTGGCACAGAAGGGGCAGTTTACTGAGATCTCCCGTCTGCGCGTACTTGACTTTATTTAATGGACAGTTTTTGATGCTACAGAATATTCACATAGTCATTTAATTATTAATAATGATTGAAATAACGTAACCCACAAGGAAACATATTTATTGAAAGGAAAGTATATATTATATATATATATATTTCTAACTATGAATATAATAATTCATTATGGCGGTAAAATTAAAACTTGGTTGACATATCATATGAGGGAATATTCTTATAGTTAATAGACAAATAAATTAAATGTATTGTGGACAAAATGAACTAAAATCAATATATATTGTAAAAATTATCATATATATATATATACAAATATACAATACATACAAGAAAGTTGATAATGGCATGTACATACACAACAATATCAAAAATCGAAGATTATCATTATTAGCATTAAGACTAATTTGTTCCTGTTTTCCAGCATAAATAAAAGAAGAAAAAAGACTAATTTGTTTCTGATTATTTTTCGGATTGTGATTGTAGGAATCAATTAACAAATAAACTAAACATGTAAATAAAACCAAATCATAAGCAAGCACAAAAAATCAATTAAAATATTGTTGCATAACCAATTAAAAATAATTAAAAACAAATAACTAACCCTAAATCTAGTTTTATTTGTATGCCTAATCTTTATTAGCTTCATGGTGATCATGTCTAAAATATACTCATGCATGTAATAGAACATAAATAATAATGGTAAGAAAAAAATATGCTACCTTAACTTGGTCCCCGTAGTATCACTACTACTTAGGGAAATAAGTGACACAAAATTTATACTTTGATCCTTTCTATTGAATCGTAATAGTGTGAGATAAACTAAGATGCTAATTTGAAGACCAAAGTAAAATTTTTATGCCATTTATTGAGATTAAACTGTTATCGCTCGTGACATTATTGAGGATCGAAACAAATTTTGATGGCACTAAGACAGACTATTTCGAGTTCACCGAATAGCCTAGTGAAAAAGGCTCTTACTAGTGACCAGAAGGTCCTGGTTCGAAACTCACCTCATCGCTAATTTACGGGAAAAAAAAACTCGGAGCACATTATACTTACTCGTCATGTGCAGGAGAAAGCATAGCCACCCAATGTCCATCCGAAGGTTTAAAGATTCCTCCAACGTTAACAGTAACATATTCATCGTCTGAAAGGGTTGGATTCTTGGAGCTTATATTGATATAAATATGGGGGTTTATATCAAGGCACTCAAGCAACTCTCTTCTATTTATTGTTCGAAATGGTTCCGATATTCTTGTGTAATTTCCGAGCTCAATTGTGGTGTTTTTTATAATTGCATTTGAGTATAGAGATGAAGAAGAAGAACTTATACAACATAAGTTAAAGAAGATGATGAAAAATGTGTATTTGGTTTCAAGATTGAGAAACTTCATTGCTTAAAAATATGTATGTGGACATGCAGAACTAATGATATATATATATAGATTTGTGGTTTTTCGTATATTAATTTGCTTGTTCATTGTTGATTGGAGCAATATGTGTTTCTAAATGTGAATTCATATGGTTGTCATAACTCATAAGTCAATAAGATTGGCATAATGAATTATTGATAGTGACAAGAAACTCTCAAATTATGATTACAAAAGGAAAATGGTCGAAATAGTTTCAGGAAATGAATCGAGATTGTGATTTGTTTTCAAAAATTTAATGGTCGTTATTGGTTTTTAAAATTGGATAAAGTTACAACTTATTAAAAAACTGAACAAGTTGTTAATATTTAACGGAATTTTCGTTCCTGAAAGTGAAAATCAATTGCACATACAATTATTGTAAAGTTTAACACTTCCGTAAATTTTTAAACTAAATTACAATTTTTGTCTAATTTTGAGAACTAATTTGAAACTTTTAAACTTTCAAAAACCAACCTTAATCCACCGAATCCTATCAACAATTTTTTTTATTTTTAATATGTTTGCCTTGGATAATATATATATGTGTGATATGTTTCATATATTATTATTATTATTTTTATTATTATTTGTTTATGTTTCATATATTATTTGATAAGTTTCTAAAGAAAAAATTATATCATCATAATAATTGACGGTTTGAATTAATTTAGTTTTGATCGCATGTTTTATTTTTATCCTTAATAATTGTTTTTGCATTTTAATGATGGTATCTAGAGTATTAATATTATATCAATATATCATGGATTGTTCTTGCATTTAAATTAATACTCTATCTTCTCCCATTTATAAGTCGCTTAACTAATTTCTATATTATGATTTCTATACGTCACTTATTAAGGTAGGTCTTTTACACCATATTTTCTCAAACTTATCGTTAATTAATGAAAGAAAATATTTTTATATAAAAAGTAAGAAAATAAAGTTTCAAAGAATATTTTATATTAAGAGAGTTATATATTTGTTACTGTGACACTCTTGGGTATATTAATTAAGGATAGGTATGTTGTATATTTGTTATGATCACAATCTCGCATAAAACCAAATTAATTCAAGCCTAGTGGAAAAGGTTCCTGTTAGTCACCAAAAGGTCCTGGGTTTGAAATTTACCTCATCGTTAATTTACAAAAAAAAAAATTCTAGCCAAACC
Organism: Echium plantagineum; assembly: GCA_003412495.2. Classification (NCBI taxonomy): domain Eukaryota; kingdom Viridiplantae; phylum Streptophyta; class Magnoliopsida; order Boraginales; family Boraginaceae; genus Echium; species Echium plantagineum. The sequence continues at coordinate 28,502,869 of CM016564.1, forward strand.
GATACAAAATTAGTTTAATTTTTTATTCGTTTTTCATTTTGACTTTTAGAATTATGTGTTCATTGATATAATTTTGGTGTTTCAATTTAATAAAGCCCTACAAAACCGAACCACCAATGTAACTAATAAGAAAAGAACATGTTAAACAAAATATCTAATAATAAAACAACTAAAATAGAAAATTATAATTAAATATCAATAAATAATACAAAAAATTAAACCTATAGAACTACATACAATAAGTATATATATAAAGTGGGCCATCAAGACAACTTGTCCTAATAGCAAAGCATGCTGACACCACTAGCAGAGGTCTCGGGTTCGAGCCCTCTTGCTAGCAAAAAGAAAGAGGTTCGAGCGATCTTAATCGCTCACTAGTTTGAAAGCTAGTTGCCCCTTCCTTTGAAGTTACAAATTTATGTTGAATTGATGAATGTAATGGTTACAATATTATTAATAAAAAAAATTGAAAAAAATATATAAAGTGGGCCGAATGCCGATATTATATCTGTTAACGAGCTTGTCCAGTCCGGTGCCCAAAGCTGTTCGAACCATTAATTAAAGTGGTTTCATTAGCAAATCGCTTCGTTATTGTACAAATTTGAATGTTCAAACCGTAATCGGTTCGAAATAAAATCATGTAAAACTGGTTCATTGTTAAAATCGTAAAAAATTGGCTCGTTAATCAGTTTGAAATAAAAATCGTTCACTCGGATCGCTAATCGTTTCTCTCGTAATCCGTTTTCCACTCTCAAATCGGATAGTTGGACTATGTTTGGTATATATTTTAAATAAAAATCAATATTATGAACGGTTTTAATGAACGATTAACGAACGACCGAATGATTATTATTTGAGTAGTATATGATTGTGTTATACAATTAATAAATTAGGTGTTTGAAACGCCATAACTGAACCATGCATGTATACCCCAAATAAATCTAATCAAAATCATAATCTATTAATAAAATTTAATGTGAAACTCAAAACATCAATGTTTGAATCGTCTATCCCTTGTTACGTCTAGGGCTGTAAATGAACCTGGAAGCTCGACTCGGTTCGGGGTATTTGGCTCGAAAAAGTTTGGTTCGTTGCTCGATTCGGAATAGCAAACGTAGACCCAAATTTTGAAATCAATATTTGGCTCGATTCTCAAACGGTTCGCAAAAAGCTCGGCTCGACTCACCATGTGAAATTATGTAATAATACTGTAATATAGATTTGTATGATATCGATTAATCGTCCATTTCTTTGATAGATCTAGCATATTTGGTTGAATTTTGAGGTAAAGATATATACTTTAGTTTTACTTTTATTTTCTTTGATAGATTTAGCAAATTTAGTCGAATTTAATTTTGTTTCATCACCTTCAAACCAAATTATTCGGCCAGTTCGGCAAGAGTTCGGCTCGAATTCGTCTGATAGAATTAGAGCCGAGCTGCTCATTTTGATGTTCGGCCATTATTCGGCTCGTTTACAGTTCGGCTCGAGGACGGTAGAGCCGAACTAGAATCTTCCGATGTTCGGTATTATTCGGCTCGTTTACAGCCCTAGTTACGTCCCCCCCCCCCCCCCCCCCAGGCTATATCCTTGTATTAAATATTATTGTTGTACATCATTAATAGATTAATTGCATCGATTGTACTTGACATTTTAATACTTTTCAGAAAATGAATTAAAAAAAAAAATTACACTGTAAATTAGAAATAATGTAATAGGAGTATCGATCATAGCCACACCTATAAGGCTATAACCTATTGGTTGTTTAATTCTAAGTTGGCTTTTACTCATCTTTTTTATTAAGTATTTTTTCTCAAACAAATACCATAAAATATGTGTAATGAAAACTTACTATTTTAACCTTTTAGATATAAGCAATTATCATTATTGGATACAATATAATACAATAACAAGCTTGTTTTGAATGAGTTCGAAAACTACATAACATGAGCAAGGATACTTTTTTAGTGGTCGCCAATTGTTTACAATAATGTGAACAATGGTTCATATTTTCACAATGAAGATAATATTCCATTGGTAGAGCTGCAATTGTTGCTCTCTCGTAGCGTCTTTGTAACTCATTGTAAGTCCACCTTGCAAATTTCAAATAATAAATATCTGTACCACGTGTTGGATTAAAAATTTATCTCGTAATTCAAAAACCTTGAATTATATAATTATTATATATATATATATACAGAGGCGAAATATAAAAGTAAACGGGGACAATTTTGAGAAAATATAATATAAATGGGCCAAAAGAAACAAAAAATAAATAAACTACATGAAAAAGTTCTAAAATATATTAAAAATAAAACTTGGACGGCTTGCACCCAAAACCTCTACCTTTTAAAGAAAGGAACTAATAAATTAATAAAATTTATTTAATACACTTTTAGTCATTAGGATGTAATTCATATGAGTTGATTTGTACTAAAAGTATTGTTTATTTTGAGAACTTGCGTTAAGGTATGACGATGGATTTTTTTTCTCTTGATTTATAAATTTATGTATGTGTTATTATTACTAGTTTAGTTTTGGATGATCCTTTTGATCAAGAAAAGGAGTTTATTAATAATAGGTAGAGAATCGATCAATCTTCAACTCCATTAATCATCCATCAAGACTAATAATTATATAATGATCGTAACTTTTGTAATAAATTTGCAATATTAATATAAAATGAACATCTTACTAATAACCATTACAATGTGTTCAATTCAAATAATGTGAATTATTATAATATAATTATATTCTTATACTACGTTGTTGAGTGTTACATACTCATGTAGTCATGTATACATTAGGAAGTTACTTGAACATACAGCTTAAGTACTTGTAGGTTAAATTGTGATCTTATCACCTCACATAGTCACCATATACTTAAAGACAATTCCTCTTCAAGTGCCTAAATTCATGATAGTGATAACATTCGTCCTCCAAATGACTTCGTTTGTCTACTTTTATCGGTAGAAATTTATGGTTTTATTAAAAAAAAGTTGTAAAATTTTTCTAAAAGACTATCATCTAATTTATACAAAATCTAAAATCAAATTATTTAGTTAATGCATTAAGAGAAATTTTAACAAAAATTTCTTTAAAAAAATCATAACCCAATTCACTTTAATTTGTCTGAGACTTTTAAGTTAATAAGAGTTCTAGATGCTTGGTCAATTAGTCTTTGATATCTACTAGTATTTCTATTGTTATTTTTATCTTGTTAGTCGGTCCTGATGGATATGAGGCTCCAATATAATTGGACAATAATAGTTAAATGAATAACAAATGGATATTCTTCGATCTACACAGCTAAAATGTGCAAAGAAATAAAAACGAATAACAAATGGATATTCTTCTCGTTTTCGACATATCCTTTGAACATATTAACACTTGTCATCTAGACAACTAATGTCAACCTCAATGTGGACGGTACGCATACTACCAAAATTTGGACACGCAAACGTTATAGACGATATAGTAATGGTATTTTTCATCATGAACTCATCGGGTTCAAAAGAATAATTGCCATGCTTTGAGTATAAAAGATACGTTCATTTAAGATAGCCCGTTTGACTAGTCCATTGTCTAACAGAAGAGGTGAACTCGGGATGTGCCTCTAGTGGTTCGGTACTCTACCTCAAGAGTGCCCAGAGTAGGCTGGGTAAACGCCCACAAGCAGATCCTCCCTTGAACAAATGCAGAGTTACTCATGCACCTGCCGTGGATCGAACCCACGCACACACTTGTGGAGAAGCACAATCTTATAGTGAAGCCCCTTACCATTTGAGTTATGCCCCGTGGCTGCCATGCTTTCAATAATGATGGGAAATTGGGAGTGAAATACTCCCCCGTCCTAAAAGATTGTGACATTTTGACGTTTGTTGGTCAAACATAATAAAATTTGATCATGAATTTCATTAACCGATAAGAAATAATATAGTCTTGTTGGACCTTGTTAGATTCATCTCTATATATATATTTAAAATATAACTTTTTATAATTTTTTTGCATGTGGAGTAAAGGATATTTACGTTTTGTTGACTACCAAGAGTCAAAATGTGACAATCTTTTAGGGACGAAGGGAGTATAAAGTATGTACTTAACTTTTTTTTATATATATAATCCCTAAAGCCAAAGCACATGACAATTCTTCATCTTTCAATTAAAATACTCCCTCCGCGCTAAAAGATTGTCACATTTTGGCTTTTGTTAGTCAAATATTACAAAATTTGATCATGAATTCTCATTAAACGGTAAGAAATGATATAGTCTTGTGGGACCTTGATAGATTCGTCTCAATATACATTTTTGAAATATTAATTTTTTATAATTTCTTCACATATAAAATAATAGTTATTTATGTTTTAAATTGTGTTTTGTTGACTATCAAAAGTCAAAATCTTGTAGGGACGGAGGGAGTATTATATAAAAAAACTACTCACCGTTTACAAAAATAACATAATCCAATAATCACGCTGATGTTTATACTTTGTCAAAATATTTTATTCACACTATCTGCATTTTTAACGTGAAACTAAATGTATGTGTGATATTATTTTATGTTAGGCTAATGGGCAATTAACCCTGGCCCATAAGCCCGCAGTGTTAGAATTAGGTTTAATGTTTACCTATAAATATAGATACCTCTATAATGTATTGACAACAACAAGAACAACGATCATCAATAAAATATCTACCTCCATATTTCTACATGGTATCCGAGCCTATCGATTCTTGAGGCCTAAATACACATTCCGCTGCCCTGCCGGTGGGTTTTCTATTATGTAATACTCACCGGCGGGATTTCGTTGATCTTTTTTCAATTTTATTTTTATAATATTTCTTGAAATTCTTTTTATGAAAACTTTTAATTATTGTTGCAAACTCATGGAAATTTAGACAAATTACCATGAGTTTGAGGGAGGGAGATAAGATTATGGAGAATGGGAGTATCCCATTGAAAAAATGAGAAAAAAAAAGATAAATCGATTTATTCAACTTCGAGTTGAAGTGGAATTTGGAACAGATCTGCCAGGTTCGAAAAGAATGGCGTTCCTGACAGTTATTGATTGGTGAATTACACATGGTCTGGCGAGTCCTATACGCAAAGATCTGACGGGTTCGAAAAGGATGGCGTTCCCGGAAGTTAATGATTGACGATACGCATTATCTAACGATTCTGATATGCGTGGTCTGGCGAGTCCTATACGCATGGTCTGGCGAGTCCGATACGCTTTGTCTGGCGAGTCCGATACGCATTGTCTGGCGATTCCGATACGCACTGATCTGACAGGTTCGAAAAGGATGGCGTTCCTGGCAGTTACCGATTAGCGAATTACGCATTGTCTGGCGAGTCCTATACGCATTGTCTGGCGAGTCCGATACGCATTGTCTGGCGAGTCCTATACGCATTGATCTGACCGGGTTCGAAAAGAATGGCGTTCCCGGCTGTTATTGATTGACGATACGCGTTGTCTGGCGAATCCGACACGCACTGATCATGGATCCGGCTTGATCCAAATTACTTTTTTTACATTATTATTTGATGTATTGCAAACTCATGGAAATTCAATAAAATTACCATGAGTTTGAGGGAGGGTGTTAGGCTAATGGGCAATTAACCCTGGCCCATAAGCCCGCAGTGTTAGAATTAGGTTTAATGTTTACCTATAAATATAGATACCTCTATAATGTATTGACAACAACAAGAACAACGATCATCAATAAAATATCTCCCTCCATATTTCTACATTTTAACATATGTTTTATATTTTCTAAACCTCAATATTCATATTGTTGTACATTACTGCTTAATAAGGTAATTCGTACAAATTAAGTTATGCACAAAATATAAAGGCGGTTACTAGCATCCAAGTGAGCCAAGTAGTTATGCTCGTTTAGTTCCGTAACAGTTAGTTTGTTAGTTTGTTATTAGTTAGTTAGTTGTAGCTTGGTAGTTAATTATTCCAGCTCATCAACTTCTCACACGTGTATATATAGAGGTAGGCTAATAACTTTGTAACTAACAATTGATAATTACTCAATCAAGAGAAAAGATATTTTCCCTCCATTTTCCTCTCTAAAAGTTCTCTTCAATTCACATTCAATTGTTCATCATTTTTCAGTCGATCCTTGCAATTAACATGGTATCTGAGCTGGGCTAAGCTCGATTGAGGCTCGCATCTGTGAGTTGTTGATTGTTTCTTCGAAAATTTTTCAAGCGTTGATTTTTTGATTTTCTCAAGCTTCATCAATAGCGGATGAAGGAAACACGAACACAGCCGAGGAAGGTGTGATTCACAACCATCAGAACTCATCAACATTTCTTCATGTTGATCCACTACAGCTGCATCACTCCGATCACCCGAGTTACATACTGTCGACTCGATTGCTTAATCAAAACAATTATTATCCTTGGAAGCGATCGGTTGAGATCTCCTTGCTGGCAAAGAACAAGCTAGGGTTTGTAGATGGAACATGTCCTCGCCCAGAGCATGATCCAATTGCAGCTGCTCAGTGGGATAGGTGCAATGGAATGGTAATTTCCTGGTTGATTCATTCAGTGGAAAAGGAAATTGCTGAGAGTGTGATATATTGCACCACAGCAGAACTAATATGGACACAATTGAAAAACAGATACTCACAAACAAGTCATGTTCGATTGTTCCAGTTGCAGAGAGAGCTTGCTTTTCATAATCAGGGCAATCGATCCATATCAGTTTACTTTGCTAATTTGCAGAAGCTGTGGGATGAGTATTCGAATTCAATTGAGATTGAGAAGGAACATGTGTTTGTTATTCAAGGTTTCCTTCGAACACAGCAGATTATGCAGTTCCTAATGGGCTTGAATGAGTGCTATTCTGCTGTGAGAGGAAATATACTGATGATGCAACCTTTCCCTGACCTCAATACTATTTTGCAGATTCTACTTCAGGATGAGAAGCAAAGGGAAATATGCACACCTGTTCATGTGATAGGTGAAGCATCTGCTATGTATTCTAATAGGGGAGGTTATGCACCTAGAGGAAGAGGATCTGGAGGTTATGGAAGAGGACAAAGAACATACACTGAGAATCAGCAGAAACCTAGAGTCAATAATTACTTTTGTGATCATTGTAAGACTGCAGGACAAACAATGCAAAGGTGTTTTAAACTCAATGGTTATCCTAATGGCAAAAAGTATGCTGCTAATTCTGCTGAAAGGAATTTGTCTGATGATCAGTTTGCTAAGTTGATCACACTGCTGGATAAGAATCAAATTGCTAAGGAGGAGCATGGAAATGATATGCCTCATGCTCTCATGGCAGGTAACTCAAACACTTCCAGCACCAGTGCATCTGCCTATAGATGGATCATTGATAGTGGTGCAAGTGATCACATATCACCTTTTCTGAGCTTATTTCACAACTATAAACCTGTTCCTCAACCTCTATTCATTACTATTTCTAATGGAGACAAAATCCCTATCTTACATATAGGATGCATAAAACTTTCTACACATCTCACTTTACAGAATGTTCTTCACATTCCTTCATTTCGTTACAATTTGCTTTCTGTGCATAAGCTCACTATTGACCTTTCTTCTCATGTTCTCTTTACTGATAGACACTGTATGTTGCAGGGCCATTAACAGAAGGCACCTTTGGTGCTTGGTGAAAGACTCAATGGCCTTTATGTGCTTGACTCACATAGTTTGCAGAATGCTGAGCCTGTGTCAAAAGCTCCTTGTGAAGACACTACTGTTAATCTCTCTTTTAGTAAATTTCATGATTTCTTAGCATCTAGCACATCTTCTTCTGTTAATAGTTTGGAAAATAAGTGCAAAACCTTGTCTACTATGGATACTCTGTTATGGCATTGTAGGTTAGGCCATATCCCACTAGATCAGATTGCTCACATCACTGCTGTTCCACCTATTTCTTTCAAAAAATGTGGCTACATATGTCAGATTTGTCCTCAGGCCAGACAATGTAGGAATACTTTTCAATCAAATCATACTGTTGTTTCTAATGCTTTTGAGTTGCTTCATATTGACACATGGGGTCCTTATAAACACAGCACATACAATGGATTCAAATATTTTCTAACTATTGTTGATGATCATACTAGGGTTACTTGGACACATTTAATGTCACACAAATCTAATGCTTTTTCCATTTTAAAAGCTTTCTTATCCTTTGTTCAATTGCATTTTCATGTTGCTGTGAAAAATATTAGAACAGATAATGCACCTGAATTTGTTGGATCAGCAGCACAAGAGTTTTACTTGAGTCAAGGCATTAAACTTCAAACAACCTGTGCTCACACTCCACAGCAGAATGGTCTTGTGGAGAGGAAGCACAGGCACCTTTTAGAAACATCAAGAGCCTTGCTATTTCAATCCAGATTGCCAATTACTTTTTGGGGAGATTGTTTACTTACTGCCACTTACTTAATCAATAGATTTTCCCTATCTGTTTTGAAGCATAAAACACCTTATGAAATGTTATTTCACAAGCTTCCTAACTATGATCATCTGAAATCTTTTGGATGTCTTGCTTACTGTGGAGTGCCTAAGCCTGCTAGAACTAAACTGGATCCTAGGAGTCATGCTTGTGTGTTTATAGGATATCCCTTCAACAAGAAGGCATATAAACTCTATGATTTGGTTGATAAAAAGGTCATCTACTCCAGGGATGTTAGATTTCATGAGCAATGTTTTCCATTTCACTCTATTCATGCTCCTACTGATGTTCCTACTTTTCTTGTGTTGGCTACTGACTTTCCTACTACCATTTACTACCCTGATCATACTGTCTTTAATCCTTTACATCATCATGTTGATTTCTTCCAAGATCATTCTTCTTCTCAGCCTTCTACTGATAATGCTCATACAGATAGTGTTTCTGATAATGCTAGCTTGTCTATTGAGTCTGTTTCAAGTTCTTCTTTAAGTAATAGTTCCTCCTCTCATTCTGATATTAATTCTACACATGATGTTACTGATAATGAGGTTGTAAGGAGGTCTTCTAGGACAATTCACAGGCCAGTACATTTGCAGGATTATGTTTGTTATAATGTTTCATTGCATCCTAGTTTTCCTGTTCTTTCTCATCATGCATTCATTGCTTCTGTACCTATTATTCAAGAACCTACCTCCTATCATCTTGCATCACAAGATCCCCTATGGGTTGCTGCCATGGCTAAGGAAGTAGATGCTTTGCTTGCCAATGGTACATGGGAATACATCCAACTTCCTCCAGGCAAGAGACTCATATCCTGTAAGTGGGTTTACAAGGTAAAGCTTAAGTCAGATGGATCAGTTGAGAGGTACAAGGCTCGTTTAGTAGCCAAGGGCTTCACCCAGAAACATGGAGTAGATTATATTGAGACATTTTCCCCAGTTGTAAAAATGTCCACAGTAAGATGTATTCTGACAATTGCAGCTTTCCACAATTGGCAGTTGGCACAACTTGATGTAAACAATACATTTTTGCATGGTGATTTACATGAGGATGTATATATGAAGACTCCAGAAGGTGTTACTGCTCCCCTTGGTACTGTATGCAAGCTCAAGAAGAGCCTATATGGTCTTAAGCAGGCTTCTAGGCAATGGTTTGCCAAGTTAAATGATTTCCTGTTGATGCACCATTTCAGTCAGTCAAAGAATGATTATTCTCTCTACATCAAACACACTCCAAAAGGGATTGTCATCATAGCTGTTTATGTAGATGATTTGCTGGTCACAGGTTCTAATATTACAGTTATCTCTCAACTCAAAATGGCTCTTCAGCAGCAATTTGGCATTAAAGATCTGGGTGGCTTACATTACTTTCTAAGCTTTGAGATCACCAAGCATCCTGGTTACATCACAATGTCTCAGTGTAAATTTGCCAAAGAACTGATAAGAGACAGTGGAATTCTAGATGATCAAGCTTCCACCAAGTCTTCTCTTACTCCACTGCCTATGAACCTTAAGTTGGCTCCTGATGATGGTGACTTGTTGCCTAATGCAGAATACTACAGATCAATGGTGGGGAAGCTTAATTTCCTTACTAACACTCATCCTGATCTCTCCTACTCTGTTCAATTTCTTAGTCAGTTTATGCAGAAGCCCCGGACATCTCATCTCAAAGCTCTTAAACATTTGTTATGCTATGTGAATCATTCTCTTGCTCAAGGGATTGTTTTACATGGATCTACTCAGCTTAAGCTAGATGCATTCTCGGACTCTGATTGGGCTGCTTGTCCAACTACCAGGAGGTCCATTACTGGCTACCTGGTGCAGCTGGGTCGATCTCCTATCTCCTGGAAGAGCAAGAAACAGAGTACAATATCTAGGAGTTCTGCCGAGGCCGAGTATCGTGCCATGGCTCAGGCCTCAGCTGAAGTGACTTGGTTAGTTCGTTTATTGGGAGATTTGGGTGTCCAGGATCTTGCTCCTATTACTCTCCATTGTGACAACATGTCGGCTATGCATATTGCTAAGAATCCGGTGTTTCACGAAAGAACTAAGCACATCGATCTCGATTGTCACTTCACGAGGGAAAAAGTTTTGGAAGGTTTGATTGAGTTAGCTCATGTCCCAACTTCGGAACAATTGGCGGATGTTTTAACCAAAATTCTTCCTTCATCCCAGCATCATTACCTATTGTCCAAGCTTGGTTTGGTCGATTGTTCTCCCACTCAAGCTTGCGGGGGGGTGAAGGCGGTTACTAGCATCCAAGTCGAGCCAAGTAGTTATGCTCGTTTAGTTCCGTAACAGTTAGTTTGTTAGTTTGTTATTAGTTAGTTAGTTGTAGCTTGGTAGTTAATTATTCCAGCTCATCAACTTCTCACACGTGTATATATAGAGGTAGGCTAACAACTTTGTAACTAACAATTGATAATTACTCAATCAAGAGAAAAGATATTTTCCCTCCATTTTCCTCTCTAAAAGTTCTCTTCAATTCACATTCAATTGTTCATCATTTTTCAATCGATCCTTGCAATTAACAAAATAACTTGTATATCTTAATATTCAAAATTTAACAATATTGCAAATATCATACATACATATATATATATGTCAAAGTTAAAACATTTCTTCCTTCAAATATTATTCCCTCCGTCCCTAAAAGATTGTCACATTTTGAGTTTTGGTAGTCAACGAAATACGATTTGAAATATAAATATCTATTATTGTATATGCGAAAAAATGATAAAAAGTTAATATTTCAAAAATATACATTGAGACGAATCTAACAAGGTCCCACGAGACTATATTATTTCTTATCATTTCATGGAAATTTATGATCAAATTTTGTAATGTTTGACTAACAAAAGTCAAAATGTGACAATCTTTTACTGACGAAGGGAGTATTTAAATATGACTAAATAAATCATACATGCATGCTTTGTTCTTTGAAATAGTATTAAATATGGATCTGTTCTTGTTATAGTATGTGAACACATTTGAACATATTTGTTGTGCTGGAATGAAAGATATATAGACATGTTATATTTGTTATTTCTATATCCAATAACGTGGTACATGTGTATATTATTTGTTATTATTCCCTCTTGGACCTCCTTACACAATAAGTGAAAACCACGAATCATCGGACCTTGTGGAGCTGAGGTTCGTTTAGGTGATATATATAGTTCTTTGAGAACAAATTTTCCCATCTTCTTACAGAATTTAGGAGTCAGTGAACGTCAAGAGTTTAAAAATATAGTTGGAGTACGATCACAAATATTATGATATTTAAATCAATATATGTATGGAAGAAATGTAGGAGAGTAATATGTCAAAGCAAAGTATAATAAAATCATCTCAAGTGGTGTACGAAAGAAATGTCGGAGAGTAATATGTCAAAACAGAGTAATATAGTGTAATATTTACACTTGTCTTGCACTCAAGGGACGATGAGATGGGGTTTGATGTTCGGCCCACTTTTTGGGCTGCAAATCGGACCAAGTTAAGGGCTTCTAGCTCTAGGTGTTTTGGGAGATCGGTGCGAACCAGCCCAATTATACACGAATTCGGAGAATCACAATTAAAGTCGCTTCTTTGGGCGTCCCGGACCCAGGCAAATATGGATGCACGAATTTTAATGAACTCTCTAAAATATGTCGTCACAAGTCACAACTCACAAGAATTATGCATGGCGCGAGTAGAAGGGTTGAGCTTGAGCCTACTCATGGTCACGGGTAGAGGTGGCCAACGGACGGCCCCCCCTTGGACGGTCCGGGGGCCTGGCCCATTAGTCCGGTTCGAGTTCGGTTCGGGTCCACCAGGCCCACGGACGGCCCCTGACCCCTTTTGTAGTGAAGCAGATAGGGGCTTTGGGTTTGAGCCCCAGGCCCGGGCACGGATCGAGCCCACCTCAAATTTGGTGGGCCTTCGGCCCGGGCACGGTTCGAGTTCGTTTAGGCCCCCTTACTAACGTGTCCATGTTAGATCCAGCGTGGGCACGTTGATATGGTCATTATAATCCACAGACAAAACTAACGTGTGGACGTTTGTCCTCTATGACAACTTCAATTCTAACATGGCCACGTTGTATCTAACATGGGCACGTTTGTCCTCTATGACAACTTCAATTCTATTATAAATACGATAACATATCTTACATTTCAACTATAAGACTTTGAATTCTTCAATATAAATCACAACTCAAGACTCAATGGAAATGGATCGAGAACATGTCCAACTCCAGGACCATTGAAGCGGTTTTACAAGGTTATTCTCGACCCATCTTGTGTAAGGATCGAACTACCTCCAAATTATGTTATAGGATGTCGGCTTTTTCTAGAAGGTGAGTGTAATTTTTTATTGATGATCAAATTTTCAATGTGAAGTTCGAAAATGGAATAGGAGTGAATGGAGAACTAGGTCATGCTTTCTTTACGGATGGATGGCGTCAATTTTCTACTCAATTCAATTTAGTCTATGGACATGTATTGACGTTCGAGTTTCATAACGAAAAAACCGAGCGACATGGATTTATAGTTGATGTTATCCGCGTGTATGGTCTCGATCATTGTGAGAGAAGACCTATTGCACCTTGAAGTATTTAATTAACTATGTAAACTCCTTGCCATATGAGTATAAACTGTGTTTTTTAATAAAAATTATGATCATTTATTTATTGTTGTTATTAACATATTTATTGAATTAACTAATGATAAAGTTTCTGATTAAAACGTGCCCATGTTGGCCACCCAACATGGGCACGTTAGGGCAAAAAAACCATCCAACGTGCCTATGTTGTAATCTAACGTGGCCATGTTAGGCCCCGTACTAGGGCCTTGAACCAAACAGGGGCCCAGTATTCCCTTAACGGACGGGCCTGGGCCCGGTTCGTTTAAGGCTATGGGCCCCTCGAAGACAGTACAGGGGCCCGTCTGGTTCGTTTGTTAGTGGGCTGGGGCCGTCCGCTTCGGTTCGTTGGCCACGTCTAGTCACGGGATGAGGTAGCATAGCCCAAGTACATGGAAGAGTTATGTCCAAATTCAAAGCCCATTATCCAATCTTCGTACAGGCAACACTATATGCACACCCAAATAGTAGTTTTTTGACATGTGTCAATCCCTCAACAACTGTTTTCCAAATAGGGGGGGGGGGTATATTGTTACAGGGGGGTCACTGTTTGGGTGTGCATATAACACCCCAGCTTCGTACTCTTCATCTTGAAGATGTGCTGATTACATCTGATGAATCATTAAATAAAATAGGATAAATGGCCACGAACATCATTAGCGTTTCATTTATTTACCACACTTATTAGTGACGTTCACTTTTGTGCCAAAGATATCACTCATGTTCCATTACTACTCAACTCGTCTACTCTTCGTTAATTTTGCTGAAATGGCATTGTTAGTTTATTGTGTAACGAAACTCATTGTTAATGTATTTGCTAATACAAGAACTCTGCCTCGCTATCTTGCATCTGCGGACTTATTGGTTGAGTTCGGTTTCAGTGCATCAATAATTCCATGCATTAGGTTCATCAATGTACCCATTTAAAGGTTTCACGTGGGTACCCACTTGAAACTTCATCATTGGTACAAGAAACAATATCAACATAACTTGTACCCAAATTATACTATAACAATGGTACGGTACCACATATTTATCAATCCAAAATAAAAGTAGTAAATATATATGTGATTTGTAAATTGACCCACAAATATATTGATAATTGTAACGTGACCCTTAATTATATAGATAATTGCATCGTGGTCCTTAATTAAACCTATCTCTATTTATAGGTAAACATTAAACCTAATTCTAACACTGCTGGCTTATGGGCTAAGGTTACTTGTCCATTAGCCTAACAATATTCTTTCCTCGCAAGGACTTAATTGCTGACAAACTAGATATCTATGAAAAGAGTGATCTATCAAATTTGTTGACATTAACGTTCGATTGAATTTTATTTTTAAGCACTATTTGATGGGAAATATATCATAAAAGTTTCTAATTTCAATACATTCATTAGATTGTTGTTTTATTCATTGATTAAAGATATGAATGTAAAGTATTATTTATTCTTAATCAACGTGCGCATCGTTACAATGACAACTAAAACGTTGTATTATATTAAAAGTAACCAAAATAAATTTTTCAAATTTTTTTCCAAATTAAAATTACTTATTTTATATCATTTATTAGTTTAAATATTTTGAAACGAACGTAAATTATTTAATGAGATAAAAATGATTTGAAAATATTGAGGTGTAAATAATATAAGGGCATTATAGTCAATAAGATATTAAATTTATGTTAAAGGACCTGTTTGACAATTAACTTTAAACTTAAGGACCTAAAGTGACAATTCCAAAAACTCAGGGACCTATCTGACATTTATGTAAAAACTGGAGGACCTCAGTGTCATTCACCCTATTCTTAAAAATGAGAAAGTTGTCAAAATATCATGGTTTGTGGCCCATATTAGCCAAAAATTATGGAACTTTTTTTACTGGACTTTACCGCAATTGTGGGGCAAAATGACTAAACTACCCCGGATACCTTTATCGTCCTAACCCTACATTTCACAACTCTCACTCAAAAGTATTTCTCCCACCCAAAAAAATTGTCATTGTTCTCTTCTTCTTGGTAACTTGGTAAGATAGATCTCACCCGTTCTTCTCTTTTTCTCGGTAAGATACATCTCACCATGTCTTTTGGTCCTTTCAAATCGTTTTTTTAACAAAAGTTTGAATATTTGTCAATTTAGTTAAGTTAAAATCACGTTTTTCAATATAGTTGAGTTAAAATTCCGTTTTCAATTTGTTATATATTTTATGACAATTGTGTTTTTGTTATTTAAAGGTTTTCAACAACAGTTTGAACCTTTTTCAATTTTGTAGAGTTAAAATCACATTTTTCGATTTAGTTGAGTTAAAATCACGTTTTTAATTAATTTATGCACTTTATACGTATTGTGTTTTTGTTAGTTGGAGGTTTTCAACAAAAGTTTGAATCTTTTCTAAGATTTTCATAGATATATGGAAAAGTTTGCACACTAAAAATTATGTATTTATGTGTAAAGTTTATTTTTTGGTACTTTAGCGTTATTTT